>JASMMZ010000007.1:3873048-4207822 GCA_038502455.1 Anisogramma anomala
AGGATCCTCTATCGTGATGCGGGCCAGGATAGGTTGGTCGAGCTGTTGCGGGAGCTCGTTCGCCTCCCGCCAATGGAGGTCAGGACGTGCGATGTGAGTATACCCGCGGAATAATCCCCATTTGTGAGCCAAATCGCAAACACTAATCGGCTCCACAGATGACCCCGAAAGCCACTGGCTCAACTATTTCGGCTTCCTCGGCCGCCTAGTAGCAGCTGATGTGACCCCAGGCTGGTGGGAGATTCCCGCCACCACGCTGAAGGAGGTCCTTGCCGAAGATGTCGACCCAACACCTCTGACGAAGTCCAAGACGATGGCACTGGCCGAGTTCATGAACCTGGCAGGAGAAGCCTTCTTCGAATGGTGCCCAGACTCCGGGATCCTGGATTTGAGAGAAGAACTTCTCTGTGATGGAGCCGCTAACAAAGAGCCCTGTCGAGTGGGATAGGTATAAGTCCCATGGGCCCAAGAAAACGTAAAGAGGGGGGATTTGGTGGGGAGTGAAGGAAACATTTGGGTGTTGAAGCCGGAGAAGGGTTCACGCGGTACAGATTCGTTGTGGGAACCTGGAAGAAAACACCAGAACGTCTTATATATGTGGACAAATGTTGGTATTGCAGAGGGCAACGTGCAAAGTGTGTTGCAGGAGGCAACGGCCCACTAGATAGACCCAAAGTTGGGAGGCTAGACTACGTATAGCCTCACCGACAGCCTTCTCCCCCCCAAATGAGCACAGGCCACTGGGCACATGAGCACAGACCACTCTGCTCATACGGTATATGACATACACTCTCGGACTCCACATGTGATTCCAGCCTCACTTTGCATCAACCCAGGCACCCACCTCACCACGATGGACACCCCCCCGACCATCCTGGCAGCCGCCGCGCTGGCCGTGACGATCCCAGCATTCATCCACCTCCACCGCACCCGGTCCCGCCGCCAGCTCCCCTCCGAGCGCGTCCTCGTCCTCGGCGCGTCAGCGGGCTGGGGCGCGCCATCGCGCTGCACTACCTCGGCCGCGGCGCCCGCGTCTGCGTGGTGGCCCGCCGCGCCGACAAGCTGGCGGCGCAGTTCGAGGGCGACTACCGCTGCCTCGTCCAGGCCGCGGACGTGACGGCCCCGGCGGACATGGTGCGCGTGCGCGCCGCCGTCGCCGCGGCGTGGGGCGGGCTGGACACGGTGCACGTCTACGCGGGCGTGTCGGCGCTGCAGCCTGTGATGGCGCTGGCCGGGGTCGGGCGGGCAGCGGCCGGGGCGGCGGCGGCGGCGGACGCGCCGGTGGAGGGCGTGCGGGCTGCGGTGGAGATGGCGGGGCGGGCGATGAAGGGCAACTTGGAGGGCCCGTTGGTGGCGGCGGTCACGTTGGTGAGACATGGCCCGGGTGGTGTCCGCGCGCATTCGCACGAGAATTCGATGCCTATACCTGGCTGACACTGCGCAGATTCCCATGCTCGCACGCACATCAACGTCGCCCGCCATCCTCCTGGTCTCCTCGGCAGCAGCCATCATCCCGGCCCCAACTCGTGCGCTCTACGCCTCCTCCAAAGCCTCGTCCCTCCTCCTCTACCAGGCGCTCGCCATCGAGCACCGCAACATAGCCTTCTCCTTCGTGTTGCCATCCACCATCGAGGGCAACTTCCGTGCCTCGGCCGTTGACGCGGGGCCGGTACGCGAGGCGGACCCCAACAAGCACGGGCTGAAGACGGAGTATGTCGCCAAGCGGTGCATTGAAGCCCTCGACGGGAGGGTGACGGGGACGATCGTTGTGCCTTGGTTCTACACGCTGGCCTGGGCCATGTACCACGTCTGGCCTGCGCTGATTGAGAAGGCGGCGATGAGGAAGTATACTTTTTCGTGAGCCTGCTGACTCGGGATGCGGTGATTCTCCATCCAACGATCGACGAACCAGCTTCACCACGGCATTTTGGTCCTTTTCTTGCACCATATGGAATCTACCCTGCTACGAATTCCAAGTTCTACTGCTTCGCATGAGGTGCACCAGACCCCGTAACCCGACTTCTCAGCCAAGCGATATCCACAATCCAGCATCTGAGGTTATACCGGCGTCGCCAACCGCGTCTCGTCACAACGCCAGCTCACAAGGCCCAATATATGTTCGCAGCTCGCGGAAGAGTGCATAGCACAGCATCCTCCCCCGGCACAGGCTGAAGCCGCTTGCTCTCACAGCTCTGGTCCCCACCGCGTATGGCATCCTTGGACGCCTCCGGAAGGGCGTACGCACTAGGGTTGATGAATCCCACGTTTTCTTCGCCCTCAGACGCTCTTGGTTGATGAGCGTCAGAATAACGGCATAGTTGGCCTAGGGATATTTCGGTAAGGCGCTTTTGTTCCTCGCCCAAGACTCTGAAGGTGGCCTGAAAAGCCTGAAAGGTGTTTGCACTCACCCAATACCGCTGACACCAGGGTAGCCTCTCACAACCTTGCCGTTGTTGAATTGATTCGCGCCAGATAGAGGCAGATGATGAACAAACCATCTCCTGACCGCCTCATACAGATCGTCAGGCATGCCCAACACCTCCGAGAACCCGCCTCCGGAGTGAATCACCATCTCACATGCATCGGTATGGTATGTATGCTGTGTGCAGCAGGCCCTCGGCCTCGGCGGTTTGCCGCGCTGGGAGTCTCGCCAGGAGACGCTTTGATGAGAGTGCAGGATGCGGTTTGGGGGCGGTGGCCGAGGAGGCTCGGCTCGCTCTGCCTGCGGCGACTGTCCGTGACTGTACGAACTTACCACCTACCCCTTGGCATGAAGGTAGACCGCCCGCCTAGGCCCCCCTTCCACGCCCGCTCGTTGCCATCGGCCTGGTGCAATCGGCTGGCTGATTGGCACATGTTCGCACCGGCGCATTTCCTCCCCCGCTGCTTCCCTTTCCCGAGTCGGGCTACCAACAACAAACACTCCGTGCCGTGCGGGAAACAACCGGCGTCCGAACTCCGTCCGTCTTGCGCGAGAAAGGAGGATGGGTGGGACCGTGGATAGGCTGGGCGCTCCGGAACGGCGTGCGGGGGAAAAGAGAAAAAAAATGGACGTGGCCAACCAGCGGGGGGGCCGTCAGAACCACACACACAAAGCCTGCCTCCCAGTGGGAAAGAAGCAGCGCGGGCGCCTTGCAAGGCCTATGGAGGCACGCCACCGCGTGATCGTCGGTCCGTGTCTGGGGCGGCGGGCAAGGTACACCAGAGAGGAGTATGAACCGAACAGTCTGGCGGGAGCACAGCATGGGACGAACTTGGGACATGGACTTGGAAAACCCTGGGAAGCCATTCACATGAATGCATGCATGCATGCTGCTCAACAATCCCCCGCACCCCTCGTCTCCATCATCGTGCCCTTGGTCACGTACTGCGCGGAGAGCTGGTCCTCCGGGGTCGGCCAAGGGTACCTCGAAAACGAGGTCATCGCCGCGCTAGTTGCTGCCGCCAGGGCCATAATACCGTCCTACCGCACCACACCCAACTCCGTCGTCCTCCGCGGGAAGGAGTTGCTTTAAACAGCAAAGTCTCCGCCTCGCCCGTAAACTCAAAGTAGCCGACGTCGGAAACCCCCTTTTATACGACGCCTCCTGAAGGCAAAGGCGACCCACCCCCTCTCCCAGCAAGACGCTGCCGAGGCTGTCCCGGCCGCGGGGAACGGGTACCTATCAAGGCCGGCTAAGTTTTATGTTACAACCGAAGCCCTCTTAACGGCCGATACCAACTAAATCCCAAATCTCGGCAACCTACCCCCGCCCTAATGCCGGTGCTGCAAACGCCGTAAAATACGGGGCTTTCGACTTTGAATTACCGGTGGCAAACTTTCAGCTTTTCCGAAACCTATTTTAATAACACCTATTTTACGCTAGAATTTACAATGAATTTAGTAAAAAGGTTTCTAAAGCAAAAGGTTATTCGGGTTTTTCAATCTCAATTTTTGTTGGAATTACATTCAAGTATATTGCAGTCAAATCAATGTCAGTATAGCTAAGTTGACTGTGGAGTGCTCAATTTAGACTAGGGCACAGGCCAAGCAATTGACCATACAAATTAGTGTGCAAATCGGCTAGCAGTTTGTTAAACCTAGAATAATTCATCCACTACTTGATTACGCAGTACTATTATTACTTCGACCACGATTCGAATCGACAATCGTTACAATGTCTAAAGGCTTATCAACACTGATCAGTGTTTATTAGGTTAAGTGTTGGTACGGTAGTAATTGCAGTGTAGTTAGTCAACTGTACTGTTAAGTAAGTTGATTGTACTGACTGCAAGTTGAGTGTATTATTTTGTGGGTTAATTGTATTGACTGTAAAGTCAAGTACAGTATGTGCCCAATTCATACTAGAGCACGGGCCAAGTAATTCGCAATACAAATTAATGTGTAGATTGGCTAGCGGTCTGCCAAACCTAAAACAATACATCCGCCACTTGAACATGCAATACTACTGTCATTTCGATCACGATTCGAATCGATAACATTGTAAGATCTAGAGGCCTATTATTAACAAGGCCTATCAACACTAATCAATACTTATTAAGTTAAACATAAATTGCCTACGTAGAAGAAAAAGCTACTCTGTGGTTACACTTTATGTAATACTAAAATAGAGGAAAGATTTTTACAAAGGACCTCTACTCTTGCATCGGATTTTCACGGCAATATAAAGGTAATAACGTTATCGCTATTGAATGTACCAAGAAATCTTTACTGGATTCTTCTTGAAGACAAATGTTGAGTTTAACCGTTAAAAGTTATAGAGATCGTCAAGTTAGCAAATAATTTAGTTAGTATTACTACAGGTACTACTACTGCAAAGACGATTAGGTCTTACAGCCTTCAATCATAAATAACAACGACAAATAACCTTCAACTCTACTTCCTATACCAAACTTTGCCTTCTACACCAACTTTTTCTTCTATACTACTCTTTTTCACCTACACCGCAATATCATTAATCGAATACGTTAGTAAATATACTAACATCGTTGCTCTAAGAAAAAACAATGAAAATCGCCAAATCGCGCCTAAAAAAAAAAGCTACATCGCGAGACTTCACGCCAAATCGTTAAGTTCCTACACCTTTAAATTGTCAAGGTCCTATGATTTCAAATCGTTAAGTTCCTTTGCCTAAACCACTCAATTCTTATATCACATAAATGAAAGTTAACTTGTTAGCTGAGATGTGAAGATAGTATTCGACCAAGAGTGAATAAAGGAAATAAAGTACCTTAGATCTCTTTTCCTTACCTACTTTAATCAGAAATTATGGGGAAGAAATGACGACAAAACGTCTACTAAAACATCTGACTAAGTACATCAATTGGTACATTCTTAGATCAATTGCCGGCGAAAAGTTTAATCGCGGCACCTGCGCCTTTTAAAAATTTCGTAAGTTTTTTAAACATCAAATAATTGATATGTAGAAAATGATTCAATATATAGTCAATGCGAAGTTGAAAAAAGAGGTCAATCGACGTAGTATCTACTTCATAAAAAAAATTATTAGAACTAGAAGAAACCTTCTTTTAATTGATACAATTGAAGGATTGCCTTTAATATCCTTAAAATAAAGACGAAAACCCCCCTCAAGATCCTGAAGATGAAAAACCTCTTAAGGATAAAGACTTTCCTGAAGACAAAAACCCTCTTGAAGACAAAGCCAAATACCATTAAAATCCTCAAAACCTGCTCTTGAAAGATCTTTAAAAGGTTGAGGTACAGGTGTAATAAGTGTTACAAACCTACTAAGTACAAAAAGCTAATATATAGGTTTAGCGACAGGCGTCACAGACCCAACAAGCTCAATAGGTATCACAAGCTTAGCAAACCCAATAGGCATGGTAAACTTAATAGGTCTTACAAACTCAACAAGACCAATATGTCTAACAAGCCTGTAAAGGTCAAGATATATACTTTAAAGGCGTTAATTGATTAAAACATCACGTAAAAAGACTACCTAATAAGGTTGAAATCACGTGATAGGTGATAAGAAGGAAAGAAAAGGTACCCTAACAAACTATAAAATTGCTAAATTAAGGCTAGCAAGATTGATTGGTACAGTTGAGTTGGAGGCCTGCACAAATCTATGGCAAAAGACTTGTACGCGGGAGTTGATGAAGTCGAAACTTGGAACCATAGGAGAAAAGGAAGTAATTAGGATCAAATTGAGTGCGGAATTGATAGGGGTCTCGCCGGTTAACGAGGAGGCACTTTAGTAGTTAACCGAAATAAATGGTTGACTACACTGGTGTATGCGCACAAAACAAAAAGCCGTCAGTGTAATAATAATAGTAATTTCAGTGCAGTTGATTAAATGTATAATTCAGTAGGTTGACTGTACTGACTGCAAGTTAAGTGTATTATTTTGTGGGTGAATTGTATAGACTATAAAATCAAATACAGTATGTGTTCAATTTATACTAGGGCACAGAGCAAGCAATTAGCTATACAAATTATTGTCTAGACCGGCTAGTAGTCTGCCAAATCTAGAACAATACATTAACTACTTAACTATGCAATAAATACTACTACTATTTTAATCATAATTCGAATCGATAACGTTGCAATGCCGAGAGGCATATGATTGGTAAAGTCTATCAACATTAAACAAAAATTAGCTGGATAGCAAAAAAATCTACTTTTCGATTATGCTTTCTATTGTAAAGTAAAGTAAAGATTCTTGCGAAGGTTGTTTACACACTGCATCGGTTTTCACAGTTGCCTAGAACTGACGATAATATCACCATCGAAAGCATCAAAAAATCTTTATTAAACCCTTTAAAAAAAGTTTAAATTGACCGTTATAGTTCTAAATCGTAAAAAAAAAACTATCATTAGGTTTTCAAGAATTTTACAATTGGCAAATGGTAATTCCGCTATTGATATCATCGTAAATCGCTAAATTTGAACCATATATAACAAATAACAACTTCAATAATGAATAACCTTCAACTTTTTCCCTTTACATAACTCTGTCTTCTCATTATATTACAATATCATTAATGCAATGCGTTAGCAAATACGTCAAAATCGTGAGGCCGAGCGAAATACTAAGATCGTCAAACCACGCCAAATATACTACGTTACGCGATACTATGCCCTTAACACCAAATCCTCTTAGTCGAATCTCTTAGACCACCCTTAATATTAAGTTCTACTTCGTTTAAATAAACGCTAACTTATGAGTTAAAAACGTTAAAATGGCAAGTAGTTAGAAGCATATAAAGAAAATTAAGGCCCTTCGACTCATTTTCTTCAAATACTATAATAAATGCATTCAGTATAGGGGATTTAATGATGCTTTAACTAAGTAATACATGACCTATTACGCCGGTTAATGAATCATTAACACGGACATTGGCGAAGGATTTGGTTGTAATACATACGCTTTCTGAAACTGCTGTGAGCTTTTTAACTATTATATAATTGATATATAGAAAAGGATTCAACATACTGTTAAACCCAAGTTAAAGGAAAAAGTTAATAAACGTTATGTTTACGTGTTAGATTAGACATTAAATAGGATTGATAGAAACCTTTTTTGAATTGGATTAATTTGGAATCATCTTTAGGATATTTATCTTTAAAACCTACAAAGAAAAGAAAAAAACATTAATAACTATTGACATCCTTATACACATTTTAGAAAACCACCGCCAAACCCCCATTTAAATTAAACCTTTAACTCTTCTAATAATAAATGTTTATACCTTGACTATAAGAAACTTGTTGATTAATCAATTAGTCCAGTCTCTATTCGTAATAACGTGAAGTACACGCTTATTGGAAGCAGAGTATACAAAGCAACGGCTATCAAAGCAATGAAAGGAATTGACATTAGCGTTATCTAACGTTTAATTAAATAAAATCATCATATTTCTCGAAGCTTCCTTTACAATCGTCAACTTCCTTAAAACGTCTATTAAAATCGTTGCATGCTTTAAAACTTCACTTAAATTTATCAAGTCCTTTAAGTCAAAATACTCCATAGCAGTTATACCTACGTACATAAACCTACTATTCATCCTACAACAGGACTTTATCTCTTGCGCCAGAAAATTAACAATTACCTTTATTAATACAATTATAAAGATTTAAAATTTGAGTGAATTATAAAAACCATGATCGATAACTGATATAACTACCGTAACTTACCTTCCAAAACGGTCAAAATAGTTAAAATTAACTACAAGCTCCTTACTAACTTCACCAAAATCTAAATTGACTTAGAGAAATATAACGGTGAACTCCACAATCTACTTTATATAAAAATGATACCATTTCTTAACATCTGCAAAAAAATGAACATTTAAACTTCAGGTTTCTACTTATTATTTTTAGAGGTCATTACGAGTCACGCCAAATATTGATACCTCAATTACTTAACTAGTGTATATATTTTATATAAATAGTACACTGAAATTAAAATTTACTTTCAAACCTATATTCACTCTCTATAATATCAAATATATTAGACTATAACAAGGTGGATAACGATAATAACTAAGAAAATGAAGGAGGGACCACCAATAGATGTCCTTAACTTAATATTTCACAAGTTAATCTTACATTAACAAATAATATGAAAAGCATACATTGGCGAGGCTATACTTCGCTAGAAGTTATAGGCGACTATCACAGGCGTTAGCGAGTATAAATACGCACTACAATAGCCAAATACTACCTGTAAAGATTTTTTTTGGGCTAATTTCCATTTTCGTATACGACGGGAATTATATACACATCAAATTCAGTTCGTATCTACCATAAAATAAATAACTTGCGTTATATAGATTGTGATGACGAAAACGTTTTAATTCCAAATTATATTGACTATAAATGTAAAATGCTACTGCACTTAGGATCCTGTTTAAGGTATCGGGACTAAAAGCCATACTGGCGATATTAATATAGGCAAGACTTAAGTTAAACTGTTGATCGTAAACATTACCAATGTAATGGTAACAAAAAATATTAGATTTGTAATAACTCCAGTTGTTGGTTGAAATGTTACCCTACTACTAAACGTCATAAACAGAAAGTAATATATTATACCTGCTATACTATTATTTTGAAGAAGGATTAATTAGATTGTATTGTAAATTTTCAAGGTGGGAATACTTTAAACGGTTAAAATAAAACGTTGAAGCTAGTAAAGTGATATAAAAACCCGACTATTCAACAAACCCAATTGTTATAGACTCAGGCCATTGGCCATTGAGTCTATAGATTACGTGACTGTGTGCGTAACGGAATGAACAGTATCCTGCCTGGGCCCGGTCCTGGTGCTGACAGAATACGGTCTCGATATAGGCTGGGTACGGTCCATATACGGCATATATAAGGGTACGTGACGGGCTGGGCACTGGTTTTACTTATAGGTCCTATATGTTAGGCTATGATAATATCTTTTAGTTCTTTTCCGTACCTTAATAGTAAATCCTATTTGGTATTCATTGAGCTTACTATCGTAAGTTGTATTATAATATATTATTACGGTTTTCTTTTATTTTTTCGAAAAAAATATTATTTACGATAAACAAATCCATAATAAACGTTGATAATTTTACGTTATACTTTAACATTATCAGGGAGAAAAAACCATTGTCGAATGATTAATTCTTTACCTTTATAAATATATCTCATACCTTTTCGAAACCGATTTAAACCAATATCTTTTGTTTACAAGATATCGTAAGTTGCATTACGTTGATTATAGAACAACTATAATAACCGAGTTAATCGACTTTAATTATTAACTTTACGTTTAATTTCGTTTAAGTTGTGATAAAAATTTCATAATTCTAAGCCAAATTGACCGCGCTTCGCGTTAGGTTTCTACTGGTTTAAAGTAAGTAAAAACGATATAATTAATCATAATTCAAAAAAAAAATACTTCTACGTAAACGACAATGCGATAAACGATTTAATTTATATTAAAAAGAAGTAAAATATAAATTTAAAAAGGTCGGTATACGTTTTTTTATATATAGAGATATTATACGGCGGCAGTAAAGTAGGCGGTTACTATCTATTACGAAGTTGGAGAATACGAAGATATATATCACGTAAAAACGTTCCTTAACTATATCGAAACGAATTTTCATGAACTTTATTGCGCGGATAAGGTATTAATTAAATTCAAAGGTTAAATTATAAACAATAAAAAGCTATAGGTATTATTCGTTATTAGATTCGAAATACTTGTAGTTGAAGCGGGAGGCTTAAATTATCTTCTATTCGTAAATTGTAATGATTTACGTTTTCGCGTATCTTTACGTATCTGCGATAAATCTATTATAGTAAGTTTTTGTCGGATAGATTATATCGTTGCTTTAAAAAAGTATCGTAAATTCGTCGACGAATTAAAATATTTAAATTTAAGACGGCGTTTTAATAATTAATTAGCAGAATTCATATAAGTCTAACGATCGGATGGTAATATAGTCATAACTAAGGTTTACGCCTTTTAAGTATCTTCGTTAAAAAGCTGTGATAATCGCGGCTAATTATTTCGATATCGCGGTTAATTATTTTAATAAATCCGTTCAATACACGTTTAGAACTGAAGACTTAAAGCGACATAGGCGATAATAAAAAACATTAGACCAAGTTTACCTCGTGGCGTTACATACATTATGGCTTATTAGATTATTACCAACGTTATTACAAACTCCACTCGATATTACCTTTTTCGTAGGTATATATGGTTTAAGTCGAAAAGGTAAAAAAAGGTTTTCTATTAACGGCAACGGAGAAAGTTTGACTTTAAGATATAGTTTCGTTTATAAGTTATATAATTTTAACGATATAATTATGAAATCGAATTAAAAGAAGTTGGGTTTAATTAAAATACGTAAAAAAGGGATTTATCTTTTCTTTTTCTTTTTTTAAATAATATTTACTTTTTAAATTTGTTAGTGGATTTTTATTATAACTATTATTATATTATTAAGCAGTTTTTAATATAATAATTAAGAATAAATAAATTCGGTGATTGTATTTTTGAAATTTTATATGATATTAAGGTTATAGTAAAATATGAGTATTACGTAAATAACGAAGTTTTATATAAATATTAATTAACAGTCGAACCCAATATTAATATATATTATTTCCGGAATAACGCGGGATATAATTTTCGAACGACCTTAGATACGATATTAATAGTCAACTTTAGACGTTGGCGTTAGCCGTTTAGTTATTCAAATTTAGGAAAACTAAATTATCGACGTAGTGATAATACGCTTTATAACGAAATATATATAGGGTGAAGTAGATTTGATTTTCCTCGGTTTGATATAACGTTTGCACCGAAAGGTATAACGTATGAGGGACCCGTTTGAGATAACTTATATTATAAGCTTTTATAATATAACGCGGATTTTGAAAACGATGACGACTACAGTTAAAAAGAAAAAAGATTAATTACGTTTTTTATTCAAATTAGTGAAATTTCGCGACTTACTCGATAAGAATAATATTATAACCTTATCTTTATATAAAGGGAAATTCGATTATTATATTTATATTAAATGGAACGAAAATTATTTTTTTAAATTTTAATACTAGATTATGGAATTAATATATAAGGGTTAAGTTCAGGTAAATTCTTTATGAGTTATAGCATCGATATTACTTATTTTAAAATTGGAGGGAGGATAGCGGTTTTATATCGATTATCGGGTATAAAATGAAATTATAAAATAAAACCGTTTTTTTTTTACTTTTATTTAAAGAAACTCTACATATATTGTCGTAGTCGATATAATTTACGAAATTAGATATTAGAAAATCTTTTTACCGTATTCGAAGTATATTTGCGTAGGAGGAATTAACGGCGTTTTATATGTGGTTTAGGTTATTTAAATAGTCAATTACCTTTTTTGGGTTGGCGAAAGTACTAGCGACGTTTTAACGATATATTAATCATATAATAGCGGATATTTTTGATGATCTCGTTTTAATATATTTAAAGGACCTATTACTTTTTTTAAAAAAAAATTAAATAAAACTATATAACGAAAGTTTATGTAATTCTAGGACGTTTTCGTAAGGCGATGCTAAATTTGGATTAAAGAAAGTATAACTTCGTAATTAAATAGGTAAAATACTGGAGCTTTATTGTGACGGTTGGAGTAGGTATTTGGGCCGATTCCGAAAAAGTTCGGGTAATTCGTAAGAAGGAGTTACTACATACTGTCCGGAAGGTTCGAAGATTTTTGAATTTTGCCAACTTTTATAGTTATTTTATTAGTAATTTCTTAAAGTTAATGAATTATTTCGCTTATTGTACAAAATAAAATATTCGTTAAGCTTAGACTGAGTAGGAAAAATATATATTTTAAATTTTAAAGGATGTCTTTATTACAGCCTCGATTTCGGTATATTAAGATTTAAATTAGTTAATAATAGTTAAAACCAATTATTCGGAAATGACGTTAGAGGGGTATTTGTGGTAACGGAATAAGGATAGTATTTTAAAGTTAATAGTTTATTACTCCATACGATTAACAAATACGAAATGTAATTATACTATTTACGATAAGGAGCTTTTTGCGGTAGTATTTTATTTATAGGCGTAGTTTTTCTAATTATATAATATTTGTATACTGTTTACGAGTTTTACCGATTACAAAAGATTGGAATATTTTTCTTTGCCACGTTTGATTTCGGAACATTGGGTTAAATAGGCCGAAATCCTTTTACTTTTTCAATACTATTTTTGGTATAAGTCCGTAACTTAAAACGCCCGCCCGGATACGTTAACCCGTAGGTTATAAAATGAGTCTGAAGTTAAAAAACGTTGTACGTGAGTTTTTCAATCTGTTTTTATTGTTATATTAAACGTGGTATTAGTGGGTTTATACATTAAAAAGATATAGATTACAGCAGGTTATAAAATAAATTGATAAAATAGAGGTTTGGTTATTGGATTACGACGATATGTATTTTAAGAGTGGGTTAGGGTATTTTAAAGGGCAGTTGAAGGTAATACCGTTCCGAGCCCAACTCATGCCCAGGTCGTTATCAGGGATAACGTTAAGGGATTCCAATACGATGATATTAGTAATATCGTCGCGAGTCCAGCCCATATTAAACCCGTTGATATCATTAACGTCGAATAATCATTCTATTTTCGACTCGGGTACTTTAATAGAATTATAGGATTAAAAAGTAACGAACAACCCATTATATATGGTTTCCCTTTTAGCGGTTTTCGAAGGCGTTAAACGCTCTTGATTTAAAGTAAAATAGTTAACATAAATTACAAATTATAGGCTTAATCCTCGGGGTATATAAAGTTGTCGTAATCGTTTATAACCATCGAATTAAAAATTATTAACAATGAGGATCACGTGATAAATATATATTTCGGTTATCATAGGTTATCTTAATAAATATATTTTATTTCGCGGTTTTCATAAGATTACTATTAAAAAATGAAAACCGTAAATATTCGATATTAATATTCAATATATACGTAATATAATGAAACGAAACCTTATCGTATTTTACTATAAGGTTTTATTTAACCTTTCCTTATTTCCGAACTGTATTAAACGTATATTTTGGTCGTATTTATAATTAACCTGCTAATTATTAATAACGGCCTTTGATATTTACTAATTATTACGAATCGTCTGTGCAAGTTTATTTAGTAAAAGGATATATAGTTTATAATTACCGATACGTATGTGAAGCGTTTTCGGAATATATAGTCGAGATTCTATAGATTTTTAACTTTTATTATGAATAACCGCGGTTAGTATTAAATGAACATATTTTCAATAACCATATATTTTTAATAAAAATCAAATAACTTTTCTTTACAACGTATGACCTATAAATAGATAACGACATTAAATGGATCAATGAAAAGATTCAAAAGTATTCATATGTCGATGCGTTTACGTAATATAATTAAGCATTATATTTACCCATTTATTAATATACGTTAAATAATCGAAAATCTATAGTTATAGAGTTTAACGTAAACCTTTTAATAAATATGTACGAAATATCACCTATTTTAAAGGTAAACGGAGATATAAAGTCGTTAATTAACCCGATAAGGCAAATTACTACGTTTTTGAGTTATTTATATAAAAGGGAAAAATTAGTTGAGGCGACAATAATTCATATTGAATAACAAATAAAACCGGCGGTAAATCGTAAACGACGTTTGACAAAGCAATATAAGGTAAAGAATTAGGTTCAGCTAAGCCTTTATAATATTAAAACTAACCGCTTAAGTAAAAAGTTCGATTAGTTTTACAATTAATATCATGTAATTGATATTTTAAATCCGTTTAATATCGTATTAAATATCTCTAATATATACTTTATATTATATATAGATTTAGTTAAATAAATGGGTTTGAACACATTTTTTCATATGTTTTATTCGATATTCGTCCGGGATCAATTTTCATAACTAATAACGTAAGGGAAGATAAATACAAGAAATTTAAAGTATAAAAATCCGCGCGATAAAATCGTGGCAAAATAGAGTTTATTACGTATTAATTAAATAAACGGGTTATCATAGGACGGAGTGAAAATTATTAGAAAATTAACAGTATATTATAACCTTAGATAAATTTAAAGCATAAAAGAGAAATATTTAGGTTTACGATACCCCAGTATTTAGACATCGTCGTCGAATTTATATTAAGAAATAGGTATAGGGAAAATCGCTCACACCTTCGGAATAATACCTTACTTATGAATAAAAAGGAAAATTCATTGCTAAAAGAGGTTATAATATAATAGGTAGGGTTGGGTAAATATTACCCAACTTTCTCAAATACATATCCGATTACAAAACAACTTTTACTACCACTTAACGAAAATTTATTTAATTATTATTATTATCTTTATTAGGGTTTAACAAATACTAGTATTATTAGTGTTAAAGGCCTTATTATAATTAATTTCGAATATTAAATAACGTCAGGGAAGGGGG
The DNA here is from genome assembly GCA_038502455.1 of Anisogramma anomala. Taxonomy (NCBI): domain Eukaryota; kingdom Fungi; phylum Ascomycota; class Sordariomycetes; order Diaporthales; family Gnomoniaceae; genus Anisogramma; species Anisogramma anomala. The sequence goes on from JASMMZ010000007.1 coordinate 3,888,021, forward strand.
ACGATAAAAAATGTAGCAAAAATTAGTAAGCGTTAAGGAGGAGGACTAATAGAAAACGAAGCGAATACGACGTAACGTTGAGGACAGCGAATAACGTAAGGAGAGTTAGGCGTTAGGAGAGGCCAATAGCGAATAATAAGAGGAAGGACAAACTTTAAGGAAGGCCGAAGATAACGGTTAACGAAAAGTAGGGCGAGGGGCGGGACGAAAAAAGCGACATTTTAGGCGGGTTACTGAAAATTGTAATATATTAATTTAAACCCGGGTAATACGGTCGGCTCGGATACGATTTTACACCTGTTTGCAGCCGGCTCGATTAGTTCGATTTTATCTCAAATTAGTAAATAAGATAGGGATAAAATTAGGGATTGTATAATTAAACTTTATACATTATTCGTTATATTTTATAAACTGTAACCTATATTGTTTATAAAAGATATAGCTTAAGTGGTTATATTATTTCGACCATTTAGACTAAAATTATAAAAAGTTATACGACAATAGTTAAAAAAGACCAAGGTAAAAACGTTACGTGTTAAAACCCGGTTATCCGAAGGCGTTTTATATTTATAAATAGGCGATATAGTACAAGGTAACGGGAAAATCTTGGGTAAAAACGGACCCGAAAGAAAAGGTTAATGTAAACGTATAGTTAAAGGAGTAATGGCTTATACGGCCGATATAATAAAAACTCATTATACCTAAGCGATATAGCGAAACCGAGTAAACTAATTAATTAATTTAAAGAAAGCAGAGGTAAAAACGAGTCGATAACTCGGGATATATCCCTAACGCTTACGCGTAAAGGACAGAATATAGTTTTTATCTTTTACTATAGTGACTAATCAATGTGAAAAGGTACATGAACCGGGTAAAGCTCCAAGTAAATTTATTCTTTCAATATATTACGAAAAGGTGTTAATTTACAATTAGGTTTTTTATAAAGTTTATTTATAAATTTACCTCATTATGAACCTTTCGATATATACGATTCTCCTACGCCCGATAAATTCGAACGTAAAAAAACCGTTCAAGTTTAAAAGGGGGTAACTATATAATATATAAACGTTTTTAACCTATAACAGAAAAAATTTACTTTTATTCTTATTGTTTTTAGAAACGAGGAAATTTCCTATAAGTAAGTCAAATATAATAGGTAGTTAATAATGAGGTTTTAATATATAATAGGGTAATATATTTTACGGAGTCATTTCTTATCCGTTTCAGGGGAGTTAATGATAATATAACCTAAGTTAAGCTTATTATATACATCAGTTATAATAATAAGTTGGGAAACAAGGCTAAAATATATTAAAGAGAATAACTAGTTATGATATATTAAAGGAGGTAAAATAATTATAAAAAGGGTAGTAAACGAAAATTTATAAAAAAGGTAGTTCACGAAAAAGGGTGGTATTGTAAAATGGAAAAGGAGAAAGTTTTAAAGATTACAGAAGGCGTTCGTATTTATAGGGATTGGCGCATCGGATTCGGTAAAGGCTACATATTATACGAGGCGCTTTATATGGTATTAAAAGTAGGAACGCGACTTTATACGACGCGTTATACTATATCGACAGTAAAAAGGATATATTATACGGCGCGTTAACGGGTACATTCTACGGCGCCGGCAATAAAAAAGATGTATTATATACCTAGTTTATAGGCGTATTATAGGGTATTGGTGACAAAGTTAAGGGGCGTATTATACGGCGTTAGAAACCTAGGGTTAAATCGGCTGAAGCGTAATACAATGTATTAAACTTCGTATTACCCATTTACGCCCGACCCGCGTATTAGGCGGATACAACTCGCGTTCGGTATTTATTTAATAGGGCGTCGTAACCCTTATAATATCCGAAGAAAAGGGGGGTATATTATAAACTTAGGCTATTAGCCATTAAATCTATAGGTTATGTAATTATGTATATACGGAATAGGCAATACCCAGCTTAGGCTCGGTCTGGGTACGGACCGGGTACGGTCCGGGTATAGGCCGGGTACGGTCTGTACACGACACGTGTAAGGGCATGTGACGAGCTGGGCATTAGTCTTACCAATAGGTCCTGCATACTGAGCCACAATAGCCTCTTTTAGTCTTTCTACACACCTCAATAGTAAATCCTATTTGGCACCCACTTGGCTTACCATTGTGGGTTGAACTATAACACCAATTACTTGTCAATTACATCTTTTTATACCGTATAATGAGTAAAAACCTTCAAATTATCCATAAAGACCAAATACTTGACCCTTTATATATTTTGAATCTTCTCGATTTCTTAGCAGACCATATGTTTCAAGAAATTATGCCAGATATGGGAATAACAAAGTACTTAATAGGAGACTATTTGTAGTATATTGTATTACAATGGGAAAGTACTATTGTTACAGAGATCAATCGTGAGAATACTGGTAAAACCAAAAATAGCCTCTTCGACTTTACATCAAATTTCTTGGCATAGGTGTACGAACCACCTTATTAAGGAAGACAGGAGGCTTACACTGTAAACTCTAACAGTGCCCACTTCCAAGAAAAAAATTTAAGTCCAGCCGCTCTTAACACTATCACTTTATATGCATTTTATTTCATTATAATATCTTTAATCGGCTTTATTACTACTTGAATCTTTTCCAGCGACCCTTTTTTGGCTATGGAAATCGTCGTTGGCCCGGCGTACCACCCGCGTAGCGGTACATCCAGAAAATAGCTCTTATAACAAGCGATTTCGTCCTTCGTTACTTGTGCTAACGTGGCCTTTTAGACTTAAACTTGTACACTGTAAGTTTGATTTCTTTTACGCTTTAAGGTTTAGACCTTTATTATAAGCGCTCGCACTTGACGAATTTATTTATCTATTTATCTTTGAGCTGTCGCTACCCATAATGGCATTCCAACAGTTTAATAGTGCCTTTAATTTTTAACTTACACTATAACTGTAATGCAAGTTTAATTCCTTTTACACTCTTAAGTCTTAAAGAAAAACCTTTATTATAAGCGCCCTTACTTAACAGCTTTATTTATTTATTTATCTCTGAGCTGTTACCATATACACCGGTGTCCTGCCCACTTAGAGAGACCTTCGACTATATTTTGAGTACCTTTCTTTAGCTATTCACGAAAGACTTTTTATGGCATACTATCCGCTTAGTGGTGTACCATATATTACGATTCTTTTCCATTTCATGGGCTTACCGTCCATGGAAAAAAGGTGGCTCGGGTCGTGATTTTTCCACTGAGTTGTAAAGTATATCTCTCCCACAGCCACGGGCTTTTGACCAAGATACATGTGTTTTATACGCCATTTACTATTTTAGGGCTTTTTGATCCTCAATACAAGTAGGCGTCGAACGGGTACTAAAATGGCCGTATAATATGGCCCAGCTAAGGTTATAATTTTCACGCCCGTATAATATTATGAGTTTCTAAGCTATAGGGTTACCTTAAAGATTTAATTATATGGCTGACTTAAGGTTCGATTTCTGAAATGTTCATTTTTTGTCTTTGTTTTTTTTTCGTTTTTTGAATAAAGGTTATGGAGTTGGATTTTTCTTTACAAGTATATTCAGTTGAAATCCTTTTCAGAAACACACGGTGGTTTGTACCCGTTTTCGCGTGGTACGTAGACTAACTTATATAAATATAGTCTATATTTATAGCCTTCGTAAGTTTGTACCATATAGTGAGGACAAATACGGTTAATTATAAGACCTCAACAGCATTTGATACATACTTACAACCTATTAACCAAAAATTAGCCACAAGTGTATAGGATTAGGTTGTTAACCTTATTTAATTTTTTTAGTTAGAATACAGCTTTCAATTGCTTATTCAACGGATTGCACGGTAAAATTTGGAAACAACAGGAATTTTCGAATAGGGTGGTTGTTATGGGTAGGAATACTTGAATTGCGAGTCTTCCCGCCGGTATATGGATGTATTTCAAATTATAGAGAGTCACACTATACTATATATATAGTAAGCACTGCCCAGTGATAGCTAAAAGAATAAAAGAGACTAGTTTCAGCTTAAATAAAAGACTATCTTTATTTGCATAGACGACTATATAAATAATAGTTAAACCAATTACGTACTAAATCCTCAAATTCTCTACTACATTCTTTATTTTCTTAAAAGAAATAAAAATTCTCCTCGTCAACTTTAACATCAATGTTAATAAGCTAGTCAAAAATAATCGAAGTTTTTCTTTCGCCTTTAAATATGAAAATTTACAATTCCACTTGTAGGAGTTGAAGATAATGCTGATAAAATTGACGAAATTGAATATACATTAATTATAACAACGTTTTAATAACGTAGCCGTTGACGAATTATATGCAGTTTCGAAATTTGCAATGTATAAAAATAAGGAGTATTTTAATTTATATGCTATTAGAAAAGATTTACCACTATATCAAAATTATGTCCACATATTCAAAAGGTAAAATTTTACACTGAAAACAATAAGAGCTTTAATTATAAAAATTTAGCTAACGGATTTTATTTGGATAATAAACCTATTCTTTACGTTGTTAATTCAATAATTCTTTTTCAAAATTCTGAATTCTTTTAGTCGCTATCAACGAAAAATAACATGAGGAAAGTGTGGGATATTATAAATTGACGCGTATTTTAGGCTACTTGATGTTATTGTTGACAACTTCGACACTAATTTCATTACTATTGGAATAGTACTACATACAGTGTAGTAGGTCAACTTTATTGTAAGTAAAGTTGACTGTACTGCAAGTGGAGTGTATTGCTTTGTGGGGACTTACCGCATTGGGTGTAAGTCGAGTGCAGTACGCTGCACTTCACTCTAGGGTACGGGCCAAACAACTGGCTATACAAATTACAGTGCAGACCGGGTAGCGGTCTGCCAAACCTAAAACAATATATTCACCATTTGACTACTAAAATACTACTGTTACTTCGACTAATCGAATCGACAACGATGCAACGTCCAAGGCCTACAAATACTAATCAGTGCTTATTAGGTTAAGCACATATTAGCTAAGTAAAAGAAAAAGTTACTTTTCGGTTGTTACGCTTTACGTTACAACTAGTGTAGAGGAAAGATTTTTGTAAAAGGCCTCTACTGCTACGATGGTTTTCATGGCAATAAGTAAAGAAAACTTTTAAACTACGCCGGTTTTTACGGCAGTTTAAAGGTAGCGACGGTATCGTTACTAAAAACACCAAAAAATCTTGACAAATATTTCTTCAAGACGTTGAAATTAACTATTAAAAGTCTTAAAGTTCGTCAAGTTGGCAAACAGCTAAATTAGTATTACTACGATTGCTTTGACTGTAAAAACGACTAAGTCCCTACGCTAAATAACCACAACAAACAACTTTCGCCCTTTACTACCAATAACAACCTCCGACCCTACCCTTTACATCAAATCTTTACCCTTACTCTGCTCTTCTTTACTCCCTACATCACCTCGATCATTAAGTTTGTTACCCTAAGTAGAAACACCAAGTTACGCCGAAAAAGCTACGTTACGCGACCTTATGCTAAGACGCTAAATTACCAAGTTTTCACGCGACTTTATGTCAAAATACTAAGTCCCTACGCCCAAAATTACTCAAAAACACCAAGTCCTTTTCCCTACTCGCTCTATACGCCTTACCGAGTCCTATACATACCAAAACCTTAAAATATTTACTATAAGCCCTTAATTTTGAGCTATTACCGATCCTGCTTAGAAAAAGTCAATTAAAACCCTCGGAACAATATTCGACAAGCTTTACAACCACAACTTTTGGAGATACGACGTCGATAAAAAATCCATCAAAAAACATTTAACCAACTTTTTCGGCTGTTTTATCTTAAAGTATAATAGCAATAAAAACCCTAACTTTGTTTTTCACAAGTATAGTAAGTTTTTTAAAGATTGGATTTTTAATATGTAAAAGGCAATTTAAAAAACCGTTAAGTTAAAACTAAAGGTTAAACTGAAGCGTTAAAAGATTAACGTATTAAAAAAAGATTTACTAAGTTGGTAAAAACCCTTTTCGAAATGGCTTAATTTAAAAACACCCTTAAAATCATAATCCTTAAGACTCTTAAGGAAAAGTCAAAGGCGTCAAGGAACCTTAATGTCTATATATACGTTTCAAGAGACCCTTACTTGACCTTTAGTTAAATTAAGCCTTTTTACGTACTAGCGATAAAGAACCTGTTAACCTACTCGGCAGTTCAATATCCTTATGTAATAGCGTGGAGTACGCCCTTAACAGAGGTAGAGTTCGCGAATTAACAGCCTCTAACGCGGCTAAAAGTATTAATATTAGCAATTTATACTAGTTAATTAAGAAAAATCGTTAAGCTTTCAAAAACCTTCAAATACCAATCGACTCTCAGCAATTTAGTCGTCAAACTACTCAAAATTCTTCCCCGTTTACATTTACTTACGTAAGAGAGCTTACTACAGTGTTTACCATAGGACTTTACTCCTTAGGTTAGGCGACTAGTAATTACCCTTAATACCGTACCTCTGAATCTTCAAGGCTTAAACCGCTAAAAAAACATTATTTACGAATAAAACAATTATCGCGACTTTCCTTTAAAACCTATTAAAATGGTTAACGTTAATTATAAACTCTTTACAAACTATTCCAAAATCTGGGATAATATAAAAAAGTATAACAAAAAGCCTTATAACCTCTTCCATAGTAAGATAATGCCCTTTTTAAAACATTTATAAGTAAATGGAGGTCTTTCCTTTTGGTTTTCACTTACTATTTCCTGAGATCCTTATAAGGTACGCTAAAGACTATTATCTGACCTTTTTAATTGGCGTCATTAAGCTTCGCGAAATCTATGATAACATAGAGGGTTATTTCGAGTATGACGTCCACCTCGCGTAATATCATACAAACTAAGCTAATACAAGGTAAATTACAATAATAACAAAGAAAAAAAAGGAGGAAACACCAATAAACATAATTAATCAAATGATCAATAAGCTGATATTATACTAGAAAGTAATGGAGAAAACTCACGCTTACGGGGCCACACTCCATGAAAAAGTACTCGTAGTAGTTACGGGCGTTAAAGAATTCGAATATACCTTATAACGCCCAGATACCACTTACGAAGGCTTTTTTAGCTAGTTATGTTCTTCGCTTACCACCGTAATAACGTGTATATCAAACTCGTTTAATATATACCCCTAAGCCGACAACTTCTTTAACGTAAATAAAGACGACTTTACGATGATTAATTATGTCGACCGTAAATACGAGTGCCTATACAGCCTAAATTTTGGCCTACTAGCCCTAAACTAAAAACAGTAACCACGTTAACGCTAATATGATTTAGGTGGAACTGTTAATCGCAAAAATTATCGTTGTAATAGTAGTAAAAGATATTAGGTTTGTAATAAGTCTGGTTATTAGTTAACTCGATGCCCTTCTACCAAACTTAATAACAGGAAATCAGTATACCACGCCTAATACCCTATTGCTTTGAAACAGAATTATTTAGATCAAATCGTAGACGCTAAAGGCGATAATCCTATTAACATTACCAACGCTTTTAAGCAAATCAAGTGGCACGAAAACACTGTTTTTTCATACGACGGCTTAATAACTAGCAGACCACGCCTTTTCATACCTTTGAAGTGATAAAACCATTACCTTCGCCTTAACCAAGCCTTTAACTCTTTATATACTTTTAACCTCCGCGATCATTACGAGGACCATACGTTTCAGGGTATTACACCAAATATAGGGGCAATAAGGTACTTAATAGTACGCTATTCGCAATATATAACGTTGCGAAAAGAAAACACTATAGCTATTAAAATTAATTGTTACAATACGGGCAAAGATAAAGTTAACTTTAACTCAGGCGAATAACTATCGTTACTAGAGATAACGGTAATTTAAACGTTTATAAAAGCGATTACGTTTCACATCTTCAAATCTTTTACCTCTGTTTTTTCTTTATTTAAAAAATATAAAGACGCTCGAGGTTAACGTTAACATTAACATAAACGAGATAGTTAAAAAAGACTAAAGTTTTTTACTCGCCTTTGAGTAAAGGTACCTATATTCTTATCTTTAAGGCCTAGAAACAATGGTATTAAACATAACGAAACCGGAAATACATTAATTAAACCGGAGTTTTAACTACCTAACCGTTAACAGGTTATACAAAGTCCCAAATTTCATAAGGTATAAATATATAGAATACTTTGCCCTAAAAGCTATTAAAAGGCTTTGCCACCATTATCAAACCTATGTCTAAGCCCACCGGAAATTTGAGTTTATACTAAAAGATAATGTGGACTTTAACTACGAGATTTTCATTAATGTATTTTATTTAAATAATAAGCCTATCTTTTACGTCGTTAATTCTGCAACTTCTTTTTACCGGGCTAAGTTTTTAAAATCTCTTTCGGTAAAGGATACATAAAAAAAGCTAAGGATATTGTAAATTAACACGTACCAAGATTTACCTAACGTTATCGTCTATGATACCGGTATAAACTTTGCTATGGTGAAATTTTAGAAAAATGCTAAAATACTAGTAATCTAGTGTAAATAGGTACTTATCAAAGCCCATTGAAGCATTTAAAAGGTTAAAAGGGCATACGTTCTACTTCGCCGAACGTACAATATCCTTACATTAAAGATTAAAAGTTTTACGAATCCAGATACACGTTTACAAATGGTAGTGAAAGGCCTTAACGACACTATGGGCCTTAATAACTTATTGTCCATACTTCTGGTCTTTAAAGTGTAACGATGCTTAACGAATAAATCTCTGCCCTCGGTAAGTACTCAGAAACGTGCTACGGCCTATAGCAAATCCTTAAGGGAATTACAAAGATAATCGACACGCCGCTAGGTCAATAACGCCCTTAACAACAGAAACGGCCCATTAACAATTAACGTTTTTACTTTACCGTTTTAAATTAAACTCCTCGTGTAGCGAAAGCCGGGAAAATGAAAGGTTTTATATGTGATATTAAGTATCGTAAACTTTCAAGTAGTTATTAAAACTGCTAACAGCCCTATATCTTTTCAAACCACTCACGTTAACCCTACTTTAGGGGTACTAAATAAGAAGACCTTTAAGATCCTTAAGCCTTACGACAGAGATAACACAAACCTCCTTCACTCATTGTCGACAAACCTATAACACGCCGCCGGCGCAAGCAACCTCCGAAAAGGAAAAATGTTAAAGACGAGAAATATATACAGGGTCTTATTTATAATACTACTTAAGTAAGCAGGAAAAAAAAAGGATAACGAAAACCTCATACTAAAACTTCGGGTATAAATGATTATTAAAATTTCTGATAAAGCTTTTAAGGAAAGTGATAGGGTCGAGATTAATAGCCTGCTTACTCGACGAGTTATATAATTCGTACCGAAGACCGACTTTAACCTCCAAACCCCAAAATTTACGATCTTTAAGTCGAGGATTATTTACGAGGTTAAAGGCAAAACTACGTCACGGCCGTACGGAAAATCATATCTAATCGCTTAAGAATACAGTAATAAAGGCAAAGATTGGATTCTTATACAATGACCAACGATTTAGAAAAAAAACTAACATTTGGTAATCCTTTTAATAATAAGTTTGTTAGTTAAAATTAAAGTCAAATTTACGTTGAATAACTGTAATATAACGCGAACTTAAAAGTAATTAGCAATGGATTTATAACGGATCGTACTGCTGAAACTACCACAAAGACTCCGTATTATTAACCCTTTAGTAATGGTAATACAATTTATTAAGATATTATGCGGATTAGCTAAAGCAGGCTTCCATTAGTTTCTAACCTACCAGTCGCACTTTAAATCTTATCTAACGATAAAGTCTTTAATATTTGATCCATATTTACTGGTAACGAAAAAAATAGACTTCGGTATAGTGTGTATACAAACTAACGATACCCTTTTTGTTGAAATGGCTAGCTTTATAGTATGGGAATAACAAACAATTAAGGATTCCAAATTTTGGAATTGTAAGTCGGTAACAACTTTAACGAAAAACACCTAATTAAACTTTAATAAATCGTTAATTCATATACTTAGTATTAACGCCAGCCTTAGCTTTTTCTAAAAAGACCAAAGCGTTGTTTTAACAATAATTAATAAAGTTAACAAATTTATAGTTTAATGGTACCTGACATAAAGCATTCGGGATAGTTATATCATTACCTTATATTAATCAAAAGCCTTTTACGACCTATTTATTATGGCGTAAATACAAAAACCAATAGATAGAAACTTTAACTGGCTAAATAAAAAGTTCGAATAACAAATGAAAAAATTAGATCATGGGATTAATATGGTGCCAATCGACTTATTAAAAGCTAAGTTGATAATTTTTACGAAAGGGTCTTTTACAAATAACACTGGCTAATTTTTAGAAATCGGCTTTCTAATCACCCTTTTTAACAAAAATAAACGGAAAATCAATTTAACATTATCGGGAATCTAATTTACTAATCCTTCATTAAGTATAAAAGAATTACATGAAACGTATTACTATCGAAAGTCTGTAACATAATAGCGGGTTTTAATGAAGGTATAGTATTATAAAAAACTCTTAACCTTATTACCAAATAGCTACGGATTCCTCCTATCTTGGTGGTAATCTGTACCAACTTAAAAAGCCTTTTCGAATACTATTTAAAGCTCGAAACCACTAGCGAATAACGCCTGATAATTGACGTAATGGAATTCCGTAAAGTATACGAAGGAAGAGAGATTGAGGAGTTCCTATAAATCGATAGCAAAGACAACCCCACAAATACTATAATAAAAGCGACACTAGATAAGTCCTTAAAAAGGTTTATAGACAATAATAGGCTAATTATACGTATCGAGGGCTATGTTAATAGGCCGACCGGAAAGCTCAAATTACGTAACGGCGGATAGGAATATGCTGGCAAATTGGAAGATTGACAGGGGATTGATAATGTTGATCTGTTTAAATAGCATAGTTAAAGTAAAAGCTTGCGAAGGGTTGTGGCGAAAGAACTTTTTGTGGGATTTAATAAATTCGGACCTCAGAGCGGCGGAGCAATTAAGGCCAAATGAGGTCAATTTGCATGCAATTAGGTGTAATGCAGTATGGAAGTCAATCAGAATTGACGAGGGATACGAGGCTACTGTTTAGAGCTAACCAAAAAAGATTAGTCAGCCGTACTGGCATGCGTGTACAAACTAAAAAGCCGCCAATATTGGAATAGTTACATGCAGTACAATAGGTCAACTTTACTGTAAATAAAGTTGATGGTATTGTAAGTTGAATTTATTGCTTTGTGGAGACTTACCGCATTAGGTATAAGTCGAGTGCAGTACGCTACACTTCACTCTAAGGCACGGGCCAAGCAACTAGCCATACAAATTACAATGCAGACCGGCTAGTGGTCTACCAAACCTAAAACAATACATCCACCACTTGATTACTACAATACTACTGTTACTTCTACCAATCGAATCGACAACGTTGCAACGTCTAAAGCCTACTAACAATTACGGAAAAAAATGAACTAATGATAAGATAATAAGAATTTAGTGTAAATAAGTATCTATTAAGTCCTATTAAACCATTGGAAAGATGAAAAGAATACTCTCGATAATTTGTAAAGAATATAACATCTTCATGTTTGAGATTTAAAACTTTAAGAACTAGGAGACATGTTTTCAAATAGCGATAAAAGGCTTAAAAAAAACAATAGGCCCAAATAGCTCAATGTACATATTATTGGTCTTTATAATATATCATCTTTGAACCCAAAAATCTCTTTTATAAATAAATACCCAAAAAAAGGCTTATAAATGCAATAACACTTTAAAAAACGTAAAAGTAATCTAATAACCATTAAGTTAATGACGCCGTTAATACTAGAAACCACTTTACGATAATTAACGTGCTAATTGTGCTATTACAAAGCGAAGTTCTTATATAACAAAAATTAATAAATTTGGAAAGCTGATTTAGAATTCTAAGTATTACTAACCCAAAAGTAATCATCAAAACTATCAACAGTTCTATGACATTTCGTACACATCAGGTTAAACCCTATATTAAAACGACTAACGATAACATCTATTTTTTTTATTTTTTGAAAAGACGAATTAATCTACATAAAATTTCCCCTTTCATGACTAATGAGCTGATAAACAACTTCAGCATAGTCGACTACTAAAACGAAGGAATACTAAGGATAAGAAATAAACACCAAAATGTATATAAACAACTGTTTGGGTTAATAAGAAGTAGAAAAAAAATGAAAACTTGGCCGTCAAACTCCATGTATTAAAAATAATTAAAACTTAAAGTTAATCTTTTGGAGAAAGCGATTAGGTGAGAATATTTTTTATTTTTTTTGATATGAACAGTTATACAAATTCTACCCAAATGCGACTTTAACTTTTACCATCCAAATATCACGATCTTTAAGTTGAAAATTATTCATAAGGTTAAGCTAATGGGCAAACTGTATAAAAATTCACGTTTGATCAATTAAAAATACGACGATAAAGGCAAAAACTCAATCTTCATATAATCGCCAACGATTAAAAAGATTAGATAACGCCTAATAGTTGTATTAACAATAAGTTTAGTTATAAAAACTGATAGAAAATTCACTCTTAATAGCTGTGGTATTTTTTAAGCGTATATTTATTTAACAACTATGTTGGAATAGTAGTATTTGTAGTGCAGTAGGTCAACTTTACTTACTGTAAAGTTGAATATACTGACTGCAAGTTTAATGTATTGTTTTGTGTGGACCTACTGTATTGACTGCAAAGCAAGTACAGTATGCACCTACTTCATACTAGGGACTGAGCCAAGCAATTGGCTATAAAAATTACTGCGCAGACTGTCTAGCGGTCTACCAAACCTAGAACAAGACATCCACCACTTGATCATATAATACTACTGTTACTTTGACCAATCTAATCGACAACGGTGTAATGTCTAAAGCCCTAACAATACTGATTAGTGTTTATTGTGTTAAGCATAGATTGGCTAAGTATAAAAAAAATCTACTTTCCGGTTGTTACGCTTTGCGTTATCATTAAAGTAGAGGACAATTTTTTATGAAGGGCTTTTATTAGTATTACGCTATTTTACAACGGCAAGAGAACAGATAATATTTTTGGGTTACGCTAGTTTATAACAGTAATCTGAAAGTAAGTGTTGGTATCATTATTTAGAAAACACCAAGAAATCTTTACCATTTTTTTTTTAAAAAAAGACGTTAAGATTAACTATCAGAAGTTTTAAAGTTAGGTTAGTTGTTGAACAGCTAAGTTAGTACTACTGCGAGTGTTAATACCTCAAAAACAACTAAATTCTATGGCTAAATAACAAATAACCTTCGACTATTACTTATAATAAAGAACGCCTTTTAATCTTACCCTTTACAATAAATCTGTACTCCTACTTTATTTTTTATCCCTTACGTTACATCAATCGTTAAGATATCTCCTTTGAACGAAAACACCAAAAAAACACCAAGTTGCGCTAAAAAAGCTACGCCGCTCAATTTAATGCCAGGTCACTAAGTTTTAACGCGAATTTACGCCAAAACATCAAGTCTCTACGCTCAAAGTTACTAAGCCCTTCACTTTATACGCCGATTAAGTCTTATACAAGATAAAACTTTAAGATAACTACCATTAGCGTTTATTTCAAAGTTATTACTAACTTCGCTAGGAAAAAAGCAATTAAAACCCTCGGGATTACCTTTACTAAGCATTACGACAAAGATTTTTAAGTGTAAGATGTTAAAAAAGACTTGACGGGAATTTTTTTTACCAACTTCGTTGGCTATTATATTACTAAATACAAAAACGGTAATAATTCCGACCACGCTTTTCGTATGTTTCGTAATTTGTTTAATTACTTCAATATTAATATGTGAAATACAATCCAAGAAGGGGTTGAGTTTAGGTTTAAGTCAGAACTTAAGTATTAAAGTATTTATATACTAGTACAAGGTGATATAAAACTAGTATAAACTCTTTTCGATTTAGCGTAGCTTAAGAAATGGCCTTGTGATTTACGCTTTAAGGAAAAGGATGTTAAAGAAGTCCAACGCCTTTATACGCGATTTAGGGAACCTCCCTTTTATCCTTAGTTAAGTTAAACCACTTTACGTGTTAACGATAAGGAACTCATTAATATATTCGATAGTCTAATACCCCTATGTGACAGAGCAAAACACGCTTTTAACGGCGGTAGAGAAAGTAAAGTAACAATCGCCAATATCGCTAGAGGAATTGAAATTGGCGCTTTACACCAGTCAATTAAGTATGATTGTTAAGTCCCTTAAAAACTTTAAGCCTTTTTTTCACACCAACACTTTAATTAGAATCACCAAGTTTCTTAAAAGCCTTTCAATAATAGGTTTTCCTGCACACATAAACCTATTAAAAATCATATTACAGGAATTTACCCCTTGAGTTAGGTAATTGTTAATTACTCTAAAAACCGTGTTTCGGAGGGTTCAAAACCTAAATTGTTAAGAAATACTACCAATAAAGATTGTGATAATTCCTGCAGCCTACCCCTAAAACCTATTAAGATAGTTAATATTAACTATAAGCTTTTTACGGAATTCTTTAAGATTGGAAACGATGTAGAAAAGTATAACGGAAAGCCCTATAACATTTTTGACACAAAAATGATATCTTTTTTAAAATATTTATATACATATGAAGGTTTCTCTTTTTAAATTTTATTTACTGTTTCATAAAATCCTTACAGGATACGCCAGGGACTACTATTTAGTTTTCCTAACCTAAATAACCACTTTTCGCGAAGTTTATGATAATATAAAAAATTACTTTGAGTACGACGTTCACCTTATCTAATTCTATATAAACTAGGCTACTACAAAGTGGTTTACGATAATGGCGAAGAAAAAAAATAGAAGGAAACACCAATAAATATGTTAAACCAGATGATTGATAAGCTAATATTATTCTAGTAAGTAATAGGAAAAGCTTACATTGGTAAAGTCATATTTCGCGAGCAGATACAGGTAGTAGTTACAGGTGTTAACGAGTTCGAATACACCTTATCACGCCCGCATACAACTTATAAAATCTGTTTTTGGTAGTTAAGTTTCTCTTTTGTAATTTTAATAACACTTATACCAAACTCGTTTGGTTTATACCCTTAAGCCAGCAACTTTCCTCACGTAAATAAAAAAGATTTTACGGTAGTTAATTATATCGACCGTAAATACAGCTACACGCGACCTTAATGCTTAAGGTTTGGCATATTGACCTCAAACCAAGGGTAATAACCATTTTAACTCAAATAAGGTTAAGATTTAAACAGACTTTTTAACCATAAAAATTATCGTCGTAATAGTAGTAAAAATGTTAGTTTGTCAAAAGTTTAGCTATTGATTAACAAGTTTCCCCCCCCTTGCCGAACAAAATGACAGAAAGGTAATATATTATATACAGTACCTTATAACTTTGAAAAAGGATTAATTAGGTCAAATAGAACCCTTCTAGAGTGACAAGTTGATTAACGGCGACAATACACCTAAGAAAATTAAGTAATATAAAGATACAGCTTTTAACGTAGCCTAGTTATTAGCTAACTATATCTTTTCATATTGTTTAGGTGGTAAAAACCTTACCTTTAACTTAATAAAGATTTTGACCCCTTATACACCTTTATTATTTGCCATAGTTATACAAACCATACGTTTTAAGGTATTATACTAGATATAGGGGTAGTAAAATACCTAATAGGAGGCTATTCCTAGTATATGGTATTATGGAGTAAAAGTATTATAATTATTGAAATTAACCGCTATAATATTGGCAAAGTTTAAATTGACTTTACAACAGGTAACTAACTATCGTTATTAGATATAGCGGTAGTTTGAATTGTTATTAGATCAATTAAGTTTTATATTTCTAAATCCCTTACTATTTTTCTTTTTTACTTAGAAGATATGAAAACCCTCGGCGTTAAAGTTAACATTAACACCGGGTTAAAAATAGCCAAGGTTCTTCTTTTATCTTTAAGTCACGGTATTTATGGTTTTATACTTAAGGTTTAACGGTAGTAGTGTTCAATCTAACAGAGCTGGAAATACGCTAATTATACTGGAGCTTTAATTAACTAGCCTTTAATAGGCTATATAAAGTCCTAAAGTCCGTAAGGTATAAAGATATGAAATAGTTTATCCTTAAAGTTATTGAAAAGCTTTGTTATTATTGCTAAACATATATTTAAGCCCTCACCAATTTAAATTTATATTAAAAGACGAAAATGACTTTGATTACGAGGTTTTTATTAATTTATTTTACTTAGATAATAAGCTTATACTTTACATCGTTGACTTTGTAACCTTTTTTTACCAAACTTCATTTCTGAAATCCTTTTCGGAAAAGGATACCTAGGAAATGCTAAGGATATTATGGATTGATAAGTATCTGGTTTTACCTAACGTTGTCATTTATGATACCAGTATTAAATTTATGGCGGCAGAATTTCAGGAAGATGTTAAGATAATATATATCTAGTATAAATAGGTTTCTAAAAAGGCTTAATGGAATATTGAAAAGTTTAAAAGGGTATATGCCTTACTTTTCCAAGCGTATAATATCGTTACGATAAATATTAGAAGCTTTACGGATTCGGAGGCACGCTTTTAAAAAACGGTAAAAGGCTTAAACGATATTATTGGTTTTAATAGCCTAGTATTAATATTTTTAGTCTTTGGAGCGTACCTACGTTTAACGAGTGAATCTCAGCTATCAATAAGTGTTTAGAAGCTAGTTATAGCCTATGGAAAAGCACTGAAAGAATTTCGTAAGGAATCGGTACACCGTTAGGTCAACGATACTTCCAATACCAGAAACAGACTTATAATAATCGATGTTGGTAGGTCTTTAGACGTTGCAACGTTGTCGATTCGAATCGCAGTCGTCGAAGTAACAGTAGTATTACAGTAGTCAGATGGTGGATGTATTATTCTAGGTTTGATAGACCGTTAACTGGTCTGCACTGTAAATTGTATAGCCAAGTGCTTGGTCCCTGCCCTAAAGTGAAGTGCAATGTATTGTACTCGACTTACACTTAATACGGTAAGTCCGCACAAAGTAATACACTTGCAGTACGGTTAACTTTACTTACAGTAAATTTAACCTATTACATTACATGCAATACCATTACAATACTGCTCTAATACTAGCGGCTTTTTGTTTTTGTTACACGCTAACGTGGCTTGCCATCAATTGGTAGCAACCTCTGAAATCTCTCCTTAATCCATAAGCTAGACCACTGTTAATTTTAATCCATCTGTACTGAAAACAATATTAATTATAGCCCCTTGTAGCCCTTTTGCTCCATCCTTCCGAGGCCTTCGTTCCTTAAATTCCGTATACATATCCTTCGCCACAGACTTACGTAAATTAAGTACACTACTACTTGCGTACCTTTTGCCAGTAATTTAAACTACTGCTATCATCACCATTGCTATCGCCACCACTCTAGCTGTTTTTAAATTTTCCAGGGTAACTTTATTCCTATATCTCACGTAATGGGCGATTCATATATCCCTCAATTCGTATGGTCAATGTATTACTATCCACAAACCTTTCTAGAGTACTATTAGGCGTGGCCTTAGTTATCGTATTGGTAAGATTATCTTTGCCGTTGATCTACCAGAACTTATCGATTTCCCGGGCTTCGTATACCTCCTTTAACGTTATTATGTTTATTATTAAGCGATTTTTATTAGTCGTGCCTAGTTTTAATAGTTATTTGTAGAGGCTCCGGGAGTCTGTATATACTATTACAGGTATCAGTGGTAGGCCTAGCTATTCAATGACAATCATTCATGTGCTGTTAGTTATTATACTGATATTAAAGCCTGCCATTATATCGTAAACCTTAAAGGTTAGCACTCTTCGAGCTATACGCTTACACTTGACAAATATATAGTGTATAAGGTTTCCGGTAATTATAAATTTCCTTATAAATCTATCTTTTTTGAAGAGTATTATTAGGAAGCTGATTTGCGATATAAGGTTAGTATTGTTAACAAATAACCCATCCGTAAAAATCATTAGTTTAGCTTTTATCAAATCCACAGAGATTATATTAATTCCTCTTTTTATATAATCTATTTGTCATTGGATCCGCTTATTTAACCTGTTAAAGTCTTCTTTATATGGGTCTTGTACTTGTGCCGTAATAGAAAAGTTGTAGGATGCCTTCGGTCAATATAACATAGCGATGTAGGCTGTATAGGCATTTTGTTCTAGGTATCTCTGTGCCCTTTCCTTGTCAGCCTTGTTAATAATCTTTAAGCTCATGGCTTACCCCTTTTGGCGTAGGTTAATATAAATGCCGCTTTTGGCCTTAATACTATGGATGCGGAGTAACGATGCATTAAATTTAAGTTATATACCCTTAACCAACGTTTTAACTGGCTTATATTTTTAGAGGTCTGACTTTTCGATAATACGTTATTTCACCGTTACATATTCAATATAGCTGAGGAAAAAGGTATGGTTAATTCATATGCCTAAGATACTAAAGTCTTTTCTTTTTGTAATTAATAGATACGGGTTAATTCTTAAAGTCTTTATACTTAGCTTATTTTTGAAGTGTATTTGGTACGTTAAGAACCAGTTGACGCCAGCCTTAGCTAGTCCATATAAAAACTTAATATAGTATATTATCGTGCCAGCCTGAAACTTGTTCCTTAAGTTTTGTAGTAGTTTTAGCAGTATAATCCGCTGAAGATGGGTGGCAGATTACGTGTACATTTACGTGATTTCCCGGTTATTAAGTGTAAATTGACCTTTTACATTAGCAGTTAAACTAGTAGCAATGGCAACAATTAAACGTTAGCTAATCTTCTGGATTGTGGGCAATTAAGTAAGGATCTAGTCCTTACCTTTATCACTGTATCCTTAGGCAATTAGCTGTAACTTTTCGTACAGCCGGTTCGTAGTTTAACCCTTAACCTCGTAAATTATCTTTGACTTAAAGATAGTAATATTTTAGCTTTTGAATTGCGTTAACGATATAAATTGTATAACCTTCAGTTGTAGGAGGTCGTTCATTTCCACTTGGTCATTTCCCTTAAAAGACTTGCCTAGTATATCAATAGTACCTTTGGCTTGCAGTTTAAAGGCAAGTTCTCCGTCAGACTTCTCCTTTCAAAATACTTATACCGTTTTATATGCCTTGCTAGGCCTGTAGTCTCCATCTTTCTCCTCTTTAGTGTGTATCCTCTTTTTAGGTAATCTTCTACATCATCGACGTTTTATCGGCTTATTAACAATCGGTTGGGAAGGGTTATATTGACTAATTCTCTCGGCTTGGAGGTTATCGACGCTGAAATTTTTATTAGACTTAATGGGTCTTTTATACGGATTGAATTGTATAATTCGAAAAGTTACGGGGCCGTTAGTAGTTTTAACTATTACGTTTAAGTTGGTAATACTTAAAATTTTGTATAGCGTATCTTATTTGCTTGACTTACGCCATGTAAGAACTTTACTTTATAGGGGGAGTAAAAGTACGTTTATTATTAAGGGTCCGTTTCTGGTATTAAAAGCATTATTTATCCGACAGCGTGCCGATTCTTTCCTTAGTTTCTTTAGTGCTTTTTTTTATGCCATAACACGCTTTTAAGTGCTTAACGACGGTAGCAACTTAACTATCATATGTGGGTAAGCTTCAAATACCAGTAAAATTTGTATAAGTCCGTTAAGGCCAACAGTATTGTTAAGACCTTCTACTATTATTTGAAGGCGTGCCTTTTAACTTGCAAAGATTTAGATTTCCAGTGAAAAAATATCGTAGGTCTTTTGTAGGAGTACATATACTCTTTTAACCTTGCTAATACCCTAATAAACTTTAATAATGACCTATTTATACTAAATCTCTATTGATTTTACATTAGCTTGAAACTCTATCATAGTAAAGTTGATTCTGATATCGTACACTAATACGTTTAGTAGACTAAGGTATGTATTAATCTACAAAGTACGTAATACTTTCCATGTTTCTTTCGCCGTAATAATTTTAAGGAACTTAGCGCTGTAAACAGCGGTAATGGAGTCCATAACATGTAATACTAGCTTGCCATCCAAATAAAAAACGGTCACAAAAATTTCCGAGTTAAAGTCTTAATTTTCTTTTAACGTAAACTTCAACCTTAAAAGGGCTTGTAAGTATATTTAACAGTGGTAACACAAGCGTTCAATCACCTCTAGTACTAACAAATCCACATTTTCGTAACCAGCTGCCTTTAAAACCTTATAAAACCTATTAATTGTTGGGTGGTGAAACCTACGATATAATTAACGAAGTTTTACCTCCAGCATGTTTAACAACACTACCTATAGTCCTTAAAGATGAAACAAAAAATACTCCTACTTAGGGTTAAGTGGAAACTTTTGACCAGCCTTAATATGTATTAGCTTATTAGTTTAAATACTAACGTTTATGCCTAGGTTTTTCATATATTTAAAGCAAAGGAGAAAGGGGATAGAGGATTTCAAAATATGTAAAATAATAGGGCTAACAAAAATCTTCACTATCGTTGATCTCAATAAAAATATCTCTTTTCCCAGGCCAAAGTTTACTTGAACCTTACCAACATTCGCGTAGTTAAGTTCTATAACTGTATCTATATCCCTCCGCAACGCGATATACTATAAATAGCCTCCTATTAAATACTGTATTACCCCTGTATCTGGCATAGTCCCTTAAAAAACTTACTTCTCATACCGGTTTTAAATGGTAAAAAAATATATAAGGCTAGGGTCTTCATCTTTATAACGGCGGTAGGAGTCTTTACCTGTAAAACGGTATAAAAATACGTAGTCAGCTAATCTTTACGTAGCTTCCGGGCTAATACCGGTATCAACGTTAGTATCTTCGTACTAACTGATAACTTTCAGCTTAGTTTCCTCCTCCTTAACTTCACTTTCTTCAAATTGTGTAACACGTTTCATATAGTCCTATTTTGAGGGAAAAAGGTATTATTCATGGTATATCACCTGTTTTACATCACGCTTGGCGGTAATATAGCGTATTAATCAGCAGCTCTATTTGCCGCAAATCCAACATTTCTTAATGTTTAAGTCAAACTTATTTAATTAACTTAAAAACCTTAAAAAAGGTAAATACCCTCTTTCGTAGGTAAACTTCCAGACCTTTTATTAACCGTACTTACCGGGTCGTCCGTACCATTAATCAATATAGTACGAATTAAAAGGGTTTTTTTCGTTACTAAATTCCGGAGCTTATAGGTATATACCGATCGAGCCGGAGACTCGAACAATCATGGTCGTTAACGAGAAATTTAATTGGCTAAAAAACCCTTCGTTAGTAGAATTAAAGTATTATAAGACGTATTCGAACTTTTTATAACCCATAATTACTTGCCGGACTTATTGGCGTAAAGTGCCTTCACCAGCTTCCACGTTTTATATTACCTATTGGTATAACATTAGCCTGTCAATTATCTAATTTAAAAGGTCTATCTCACTTTCCGACTCTTTTTTATAATCCAACATATAGAACCACTTAATAATGTTTCAGTCCATATAATACTGGGTAATGTTAACATCGTATTCGAAGTAACTCTTTATACCATCGTAAATTTCGCGAAAAGAGGTACAGTTCGTTAAGTATTGGAGGTAGTAGTCTTAAATTAGCTGATAAGAGTACTGGAAAATAACGAGTAAAAACCTGGCAACTCAATTTTTATGTAACGGCAAATGTTAAAGAATAGTCGTAATTTAACATCAAAGAGGTTATATAGCTTACCGTTATACTTATCTCTTTCTTTACAAATTTTAACGAATGTAGTAATTATTATACAGTCTGTATCCTCTATAGGGACGCATCGAGAGGGAAGTATAATATACTAATCGTAGTCTTCTCCTAACTGAAGAAAAGATTAAGGCTATTACTAATACTAATAGGCAGAATAATTGCCTCTAGCTAAGTTTAAAGGAAAAAAAGCCAATAGTCGTGCCCACAATAGGCTCGTATGTAAAGCCAGTCCTTCTTTAATTTAGCTGCTCAAACTGAACGTACTAAGGAGGTTAAGGGAAATGGGCCTAGTGGTGTCCGCTGTGGAAAGGTTGGCGATAATTCTCTTAGTATTTAGGGGTTTGGCAAAGTTCCTACTTAATGGATTGGTGTATAACGCCAACATCAATACTTCTGACCGCGTTAACAGCCCTTGATTTATACGCACGACCGCCGCTTAAGGCGTACTCTATACTGTTACTTAGGGGTACTAGGCCACCGAACAAGTTAACGTATTCTTCATCGCCAACACGTGAAGAAGCCTGACTTAGCTAAAGTTAAAATTAAAAAGGAGGTCCCCTAAAGTGTGTGTATGGGCGTTGTATTTCTTCAATCACTTTCTCTTTCGGCCATGGGTTCTTTAGGCATTCTTTAAGCTGGGCCAGCTCGAAAAGAGTTTTCGCTAGCCTGGTAACGTTGCCCTTTGGCATATAGATCCCTCAGTATTCAACTACAATCCTCAATTTAGATTTAACAGTCTTTTAGATTACCTTCCACATATCAAATATCCAGCCTCCGAAGAATTTACAGACTGTAAAAAACACATCGTCAGGATTTTCATCGATAACGTGTTTCAAGATAATACAGCCGACGAAGTTTGTCAAATACTCTTCGGTTAATTCCTTATTAATATCGTAACCCCAAAGATCGTAGTTATAATACTTGGTAAAACTAATCCAAAGGTTTTAAATTTCTCTATAAATGCTTGAATTAGACGAATCTTATCGTTCTGGCTTATAAAAGGCGCATAAAGCGAGGGATTTGGTAATCTTAAACGTAAAGACTTGGTGTTTTGGCGTAAATTCGCGTATAAACTTGGCTGAAACTTGGCGATTCGATGTGGGGTCGCGTAATGTAGCTTTCTTAACACGATTTGATAATTCTTCGTATTTTCGCTTAAAGCAACGAACTTGAGGAGGGAAGTAATGAAGGGAGTGAAAATAGTAAAGAAGTGTAAATGTTGAATACAATATATAAGGTCGGAGGTCGTTACTATTAGTAAAAGTTAAGGGCGAAGGTTGTTTATTATTTAGTGTAGAGACTTAGTCGTTTTTCTTATGGTAATAGCACCCGCAGTAGTATTAACTTAGCCGTTTACCAACTTGCCATACTTTAAAACTTCTAACAGTCAATCTCAACGTCTTCAAAAAATATCAACAAAGATTTCTTGGTATTTTCGAATAACGATACCGTCACTACCTTTAAGCTGCAGTTAAAACCGACGCAACTTAAAAGTCTTCTCTTCTTACTGCTGTTGAAATAGATGCAACAGTAAAAAAAGACCTTTATAAAAATCTTTCCTCTACCCTAACCGCAACATAAAGCATAACAACTGGAAAGTAACTTCTTCTTTTACTTAGCTAATCTGTACTTGACCTAATAAGCACTAATTAGTGTTTGTAGTCTTTTAAACGTTACAACGTTGTCGATTCGAATCGTGGTTATCGAAGTAACAGTACTATTGCAATAGTCAGATGGTGGATGTATTGTTCTAGGTTTGACAGACCGCTAGCCAGTTTGCACTATAAATTGTATGGCTTAGTGGTTGGCCCGTGACCTAGAGTGAAATGCAGCGTACTACACTCGACTTACACCTAATGCGGTAAGTCCGCACAAAGCAATACACTTGTAGTAAAGTCAACTTTACTTACAGTAAAGTTGACCTACTGTACTGCATGCAATACCATTGCAATACTGTTCCAACAATCGACGTATTTACTTTTCCGTTATAAAGTAGAGTTCCCGTGTAACAGGAGTTGAGCAAATAAAAGGGCTTATATAAAATTTTATGTATCATTAACTCCGAAGTCATTATTAAAATTGTTAACGGTTTTTAAACTTTTCGTATTACTTAGGTTAAGCCTTATATTAAGGTTATTAACGATGAAGACCCTTACGTTAAAAAACCAAGTTAATACAAACATTTTTTTTACTGTTATCGATAAGCCAATAAAACATTGCCGGCGAGGACAGCCTCCAAAGAAAAAGAGCGTTGAAAAGGAGGAATATATTCCGGGTTGTATCTATAATACTACTTAGGTAAATAAGAAAGAGAAAGACAACGAAGACTTGGAACTGAAATTCCAAGTAAAAGGTATTATCAAAACCTTTCGCAAACGTTTTAAGGAAACCTATAGAATCGATATTAATGGTTTACTAACTCGAGGGGTTGTATAATTCGTGCCGAAGACCGATTTCAACCTTTAAAATCCAAATGTTACGATTTTTAAGTCGAGGATTATCTACAAGGTGAAAGGCAAAACC
This sequence comes from Anisogramma anomala, assembly GCA_038502455.1. NCBI lineage: Eukaryota > Fungi > Ascomycota > Sordariomycetes > Diaporthales > Gnomoniaceae > Anisogramma > Anisogramma anomala. Next base: position 3,912,365 of record JASMMZ010000007.1, read on the forward strand.
ATAGGGTAGCTGTATGGAAAATTACGCATAATTGTCTAAGAATATGGTAATAAAGGAAAAAACAGGATCCTTACGTAATCGTTAACGATCAAAAAGACGAGTTAGCATTGGGTAATCGTTTTGGTAGTAAGTTTGATGGTGAAGACTAAAAGCAAATTGATGATTAATAGCAAAAATATAATGTAAGCTTTTATATAGTAAGTAATAAATTTATAACCGATTGTATTTTTAAAATTTCTACAGGAATTACGGCTTATTTTACTTCAAAAACAGTGATATTGTGTATTGAGACATTATATAGACCAGTTCAAATGAACGTTTACTAGTTTTCAATTACTAATCACATTTTAAATTAAGGCTAGGTGTAATTTTGTTAATATATGACCCGTATTGTCTAATAACGTAAAACAAAATGAGATTTAATAGCTATATAAATTAACAATACTTTTTTCATTAAAATGGCTGGCTTCATAATATTGAAATGATAAGTAATTAGATACATTAAGTTTTAAAATTATCAGCCGGTTACGACGTTGGCGAAGGGCAGTTAATTTAACTTTAATTGATCGTTAATCCGTATATTTGGTGTTAATACTAGCTTTTACTTCTGCTAGAAGGGTTAAAGTACTAATTTGGCTATAATCGACAACATTAACATAGATAAGGCCTAATGGTACCCAAAACAGCGTTCTTGTGATAGTTATATTGCCACCCTATACCAACTAGATGCGTTTTGCGACCTTTTTCTTACGGTATAAGTTTAGGATCTAATAGATAAAGACTTTAACTGGTAAAATAGGAGGATGAAGTGCCAAATACGGAACCTAAACCGAGAGATTAATATAATCCTAATCGACCTATCGAGAGCTAATTTTATAATATTTACGAATGGATTTTTCGTAAATAACACCAACCTATCTTTATAGATCGGCTTCCTAATGACCCTCGTCGATAAGAATAAACGGGAGGACTAATTTGGTATTATTATCAGCCTACTTTACTGGATCTTTGTTAAATATAAAAGGATTATACAAAGCGTACTAGCTTTAAAGGTTTACGTTATAATGGTAGGCTTTAACATAGGTATGGTATTATAAGAAACCTTTAACGTTATTATTAGGCAGCTGAAGATTCCTCTTATCCTGGTGGTAGTTTGTATGGACTCGAAAGCTTGTTTAAACTCCCTTTAAAGCTCGGAAATATTAGCGAAAAAAACCTTATAATTGACGTAATGACAGTCCGTGAAGTCTACAAAGGAAAGAAAATAAAGAAGTTCCGATAAATTAACGTAAAAGACAATTATACTAATGCTATAACAAAGGCATCATCAAATAGAGTTCTTAAAAAGTTTGTAAATAGTAATGGACTAACTATACGCATTGAAGGCTACATTAATAAGCCGTCCAGCAAGGTTAAATTACGTAAAGGCGGTCAGAAATATGTTGGAGAAATGGAAAACTGCTAGGGGATTAACGATAACAATATGTTTAACTAGTATGACTAAAGTGAAGGCTTCTATAGGCCTGAGGCGGAAGAAGTTTTTGTAGAAATCGATGAAGTCAGACCTCGGAGCTGTAAAGCAAATCATGGTAATTGGGGTTAACTTGAATATAAATGGGTGTAATTTTTTGCGTAGGTCAATTGAAATTGACAGAGATCTGGCTAATTGATGAGGTCGCAGTTTAGTATTTACCAGAAACGATTGTTTAACCACACTGGCGTACGAATACAAACTAAAAGGCCGCTAGTATTAGAATAGTAGTATTTGTAATGCATTAAGTCAACTTTACTTATAGTAAAATTAACTTTACTGACTGCAAGTTTAGTATATTATTTTGTATATGCCTACTATATTAGCTGTAAAGCAACGATAGTATGCACCCACTTCACACTAGAGCACAGGCTAAGAAATTGGCTATATAAATTACTGCGCAAACCGGCTAGCAGTTTGACAAACTTAGAACAATATATCCACCACTTGACCATGCAATACTACTGTTACTTCGACTAATCAAATCGACATTATTGCAACGTCTAAAGCCCTACCAACAAATTGATTTATAAAGAACTGTTTTATTAAAGTTACCTTAAAAACTGCGTAACAAATACCTATTAGGATCTTTTTTAATTTACTATCACATGGCAGTGCCAACTACAAGATTTATACTAGCTGCTACGAAATATTCCTGTAGATATAGGCGGGAACAATCGTAATGAGGGCTCTATTGGAGCCCGTACGAGCCTGCAAGACCTTGTGCTATCACTCTAATTAAGACTTTTGAGTGCTCCACAGTCCAGAGACCTATAGGCGTATGAATTGCAACCTTAGTTTGTCAACGCGACGTTGTTGTTTTAGTTTCTACAAAGCGTTTATTTACATCGGCGATATAATTATATAGGCCCTTGATAAATAGGGGTTTGTAAAGTTTTCATAACGAGATAATAACATATGAAATAATTGAAAATAAAACGTGTAAAGATATGTAAAGACCCCTACATACACGTATATATATAGGTGTATATATATGCGGTTCGTAATTTATTGTTATTGAAACGCGTTGTAAAAGGACCTCTTTACATATGTTAATCTGTATATTAAATCTTAAAATAGAAGGGGGCCTTATATTTCAATAGCTTTTGGCCCCAACCCTTTTTAATACAATAACAAAGTTTTCTCTACACCAGTAAGTACTTTTATACTTTACACCTAACGCTTTGGGTCTTTATAACGAAAATTCTTGTAATTAGGGGTTTTATACTAACGTATATAGTGATAACCTTTCATAGGAACCGTTTTTTACATATTGCATGCCATCAAGCGCGTTTCTAGGCCGCTTTTAACTGGCTTACCACCCAAAAAAAGGCTTTTCGTGCCCGTGGCCACTTCCCCCCCCCCCTTTTTTTTTTCCTTTTTTTCTCTTCTTCCCTAAAACTTTTACACATTTCGCGTAAATTTACAGGATATAACTTTGTACGAATTATATAAGGTTTTTTGTGGTAAAAGTTAGTAACGGGGTTTGTATTAAAGGAGTCGAATCAGGCGTTCAATACATTTATTATATCCAAAAGGATTTTATTATTTAGGAGGAAATGGAAAACGTCTTGGATATTAATCTATAATAGTAATTAAATATGAAAACGGGTGTGTTTTTATCGATATTAGCATCGCGAGGCCGTTGGTTAATTATCGTATTGCGGTAGCTATAAAAGCGTTTTCCAGGAGTTTAACCGTTTTATGATGGCCTTTTTATGTTACCGTTAAGATAGCGAAAGGTGACGCGGCCTAAATCGCGACCGCAACGTTAATAAGTTGACAGGATTTCTTTTTTATCAGGAGAGGAGTTAGAGGCGGGGATAACAATTTTATTAGCGGCGGGGAAACGGATTTTCTTATTAATAAACCTGTACCCGCCGCCCGCGTTTCAGTTTTTATTTCCCTTTTCGTTGTCGGGTTCACCTTTACCTTCGGTTTTTTTTTCTTCGAATCTTTCCCTTTTCCGTAAATAAGAACGTAACCGATGGATTGCGGTTGTAAAGACCTTGGTAATAGCGGTAGTAGAATTATTGGACGGATAAAGTTTTTGGTCAGATATGATATGTGATATAAGTTGGTGGGTTAAAGACGTAAATATCGTTGATAGTCATAAAACGTATTCGTTGCCGGCGGGCAGAAACTTAAGCTTCTATAGGTTATAATTTTAATTTTATTTCATTTTAGAGAAATAGTTCGTGATATATACGAATATTTGGAAAATTTTAAGTTTCGAAAAAACTTTATATATGTAGGCTTCATGTGGATATTATTATATATCCTTATAGTTAGTATATATAAATCAAGTAGCAGTACACTCCACAGCAAGACACACTCCTGTAGAGTGCACGATAACTTATCATGCTACAGGCTACACTCTTGCAGAGTGTATCATGCATGGCGCGGTCTAAAAGGGGTTTTCCAAAGTGTATGTAAAAAGGGACACTACCCAGATAAGAGGCTTATAACCGTCTATCCGTGGCGTACAATTTCAAAATACTTTTCCCTTAACTCATATATCTTTACTACTATAATACCAATATTTCTAATTATTCTTTTACTCTTTTACGTTTACGTAAATAAGTAAACATTACCGATACCAACTAGTGGCCTATTCCATCAACTATAAACAGTTAAGGGAAAAAAAGATAAACCGAAGTCAAATACTTAAAACAGATTGCTATAGTGGTTCTAATTATTTGTGCTTTATTACTATGCTTTATAAAAACTATGCGAAAGTGTTGAATTACGCGAAAGAGCCTTTAAAACCCAAAAAATAACAAGACTATAAAATCTGGAGTAGCGTTAAAAAGGTCCACTTTAATTCTATATTATGAACTAATTAATTCTTCATTTACTAAAAGCCATGTTAAATGAACCGTCAATTTATTTTAACGCTTTTAATGTATCCGTACACTTTTTAAAAAGCCTTTTATTAATTATTGGGCTACATAAGCTAGAATTAACAAGTTTCGTAACCCTTCGTTAAAACCTACACGATTTAAATATAACACTTAAACTGTTTACGAAACCTAAATGTGATTATAAACGCAACACTTAAACCACTCGTAACCACTAAAAACGGTCATAATACAATAATCCGAATCGCCCACCAAATATAAATCAGGCCTTATATACCGGATTACACTACACCCCTCCTCATATCTACATTTTCTTTTCTCCCTTTACATTTTCCCTATCCGCCTCCCCACGCTCGCCTTGTATCGTGTATTCTAAGTTTAATACTTACGACGTTTAAGTTTTTCCAACCTTTTAGCTAGTGAAGTACTAAATAAACGTTAATAAAACTAATTTAAAACGTTATACTAAACTGTAATGACTCTTCATTCACATATTATTTAAACTTCATTTATATTGATAAACGTTAAATACCTTATTTCCTTCGTATTCACGTATTTATAGATTTTGTTTCAAACCATTAACTTATCCGAATCCCAATTACGATGTGAAACCAACAATTTACGCCTCTTTAATATTACATATATACGTAAAAATCACCTACTCTAGATATAATTATATCTTTATGAATAGAAAAATCTAATAAAAGCTAACGAATATATAAAATACTTTTTGACAAATATATCGTTTCATAATAATATTTAAAAAATATTGTGACTTCACCTATAAAATAATAAAATCTAGGTACTAATAAAATATTTAAACTTTTTTACGTCAAATATGTATATTATTAACATGATTTTCAACTATTATAGCGGCCAAATTACAGGGAATAACTTATTCAACGATTTTAAAAAGGAATTTACAGATTGGATACCGGACATATAACGTATTTTCGATAATACGATCTCCAAAATATTAAGAAAACAACGACAAGAAAAAGGTATGAATAAAACTGGTGTAAATAATACCCGTATTATAAAATCCCTATTAAAAACGGTTCAACTTACGTAAATACTGAAATAAATAAATGATAAAGTAATAGAAGTAAAGTTTATAAAAAGATATTATTTAAAAAAAAACTCTCTAGGATTACCTATTTAGAATAATAGATCGGAAACGAAAAAAGCCTTCGAAAATAAAACAATAGGCTCTTAGTAAGGCTAAATACCTACCGCAAAGTGGAAACAGAGTTAAAAGAATCGATAGAAAAAGTGGAAGTACCGTAAAAATCGTTAACGACGCGGGTTAAATACGAACTATCGCTAGGGTCTAAATACTTATTCACGTGAAAAAAATAACTAGAACGGTAATTGTTAGATTGGTATAGTTATAGTAATAAAAGATCTTCTAGATGAAGTATTCCAGAGAGGGAACGCCACAGATGGGAGGTTATATACCTCCCATCTAGGCAGTGGACCTTTTGATGTACGCTTTGGAATACTCATTCCAGACCACTCCACGCATTGCTGTTCGGTTTAAAAAAGTCATTCCAAACCGCTCCATGCATAATACACTTTGCATCTTGCAAAAGTTCAGCCTGCAGTGTAACACGTTATCGTACACTTTACAGAAGTACACCCTATAATATAGTGTACTGCTATTAAGCCTATATACACTATCTATACAGGTAATCTTTTCTTTTTTCCTGATATACTTATAGCTTAATAGCGATAATATAATTATAGTGATTTCGTATACGCAGCCTTATAATAATAGTATAATTACAAATGTTTAAATTAGTAGTTTCTATAGAGATAGTATCATTATAGTATTAATTATAATAAATCTTAAAAAGTAGTTTCCGTAACAATAATATAGTTTTAAGAGTCCTAAATAATAAATTCGATTAAAATCAGTAAAGTTGAATTGTAGTAGTAATTATAATTCGGCTAAAATTAGTAAAGTTTAGCCGTCTTAGTAATTATAGCTCGAGCCTAATTGGTATAGCTAAATAGGAGCGATATAATAAGTAATAACGCTTTTCGTGGTTTTTAATAGGGGTAATTACGTAAAGGTAATTATATAGGGAATGATTACGTGGAGGTAATTGTAGAATTACGTATTAAATTAGTATAAAAAGATATATTGCTATCGGTTTAGGTCAAACTTCTGTTCTTTTCCCTCCAAAAACACGTAATCTAAGTTAACGTAAGTCCCTATCTCAATTTAACTTTTATTCCCTTTAATTAAACCAAGCCACTTTAATAGGTAGTTTATTTAGCTAATGCCTATATACTTACCTTTCCTTCGAATAAATGCCGCGTAAAAACTGGATAGCTAAGCAACGTTTAACACTAGAGCACCGACATGCCACCGCTGTCGTAGCCGCTGCTACCATTAATAACCCGCCATCATCTGGCATAATCTCCTCCATTATTACTACTTCGCCCGCTATCATCACCCCGCCCGCCGCTACCTCGCCAAGCCCTGCCGCTGCCGCCGCCTCGCTTTCCCCCATTGCCGCCGCCACTCCTTTCTCCCCACTTCCTCCCTCCCCTTTCCCCAAATTTTAAAGGGAGAAGCGGGGGGATCATAAAGTTATAAACCTCATCCTCTTTCTATAGGTAAAAACTCTATCAACTGTAAAGGCCCCTTTACGCTGTAAACGTAACTTAGCGTAGCTACACTAGGGTTCGTATTTCTAAATCCACCCACTCGTATATTTTTAACCTTCTCCTTTTTAAATGAGGAATATGAAGTGAATTAATTCCGCTGCCTCGATCTCTGTATCGCTAAAGTGCGTCGAAAAGCCTCTTTAATGCGCAAAGCGTTAAAGCGGCGTACCCGAGTTCGTAGTCTCGAGCCACTAATGGATACGCCCTACGTGTTATATATAGTATCCGCGGCCGCGGGTAAATTCGTTAGCAATTACCACGAAAGCTTGGGTTGTTCGGCCCGTTACCACCGCTACAAACGGACTAATAAATCGAACGCTCCTGTTCCGGTGTTTTTGGGACCGTAAACCAAAACCGTGTTACGCGCTCGCCGGCTTTATAATAAGTTTTAACCGAACTTCAAAAATTTCCTCTACCAGAAATATAAAGTTTGGGGCGTTTTCGAAAACAATCGTGGTTACAAATAACTAGAATTAGCCGATGCTAACTAATAATAAACATTAACCGACGGTTTAGGAAGTTGGAAGCCGCCATTGTCGTCTGGAAATGGGGCCTGCATATATACTACGAAAATGAATTCAACAACGTTATCGAACATCGCCGTAAAAAGGGTAATACTCCCCCTACACCTTTGCCTACGGGTATTCGTCGTAAGGCGTTAGTCCATATCCTTTTCAACGCTAATAACGTCGATAACGGTAATAACGGTAGCGCCAATATAAAGGGGGAAGGTAACGGGGAGGATAATAGGAATGCGATGACGTTATCTATTCCATTTTTTAACAATAACTAATTGACCTTACGACTGAGCCAGCGCGCCAAGTTACAAAAATATTATTACTTTACTTAAATAATCGTTTTTAAAATGAAATAAATGTAACTTGAAATATATAAAATAAAAAGAGGTAATTTTCTAAAAACGATACGATATTATGAATTAAAACGGAAAAAGTTCAATAGTAAAATACTTAATGGAGCTGAAGTACTTGAAATACAGTATATCAATATGTTAAAAGAGACGTAAATTGGTAAAATTAAATAGAAGAAGTAGAAAAATGCGATATTTGGTAAGGTCGAAGTAAGTAAAATAAAAAGTAATAAGATATTAAGAGCGGCATAGAATAATGAAACCAAATAGAGGTATAAATCGTAAATAAACGTGGATAACAAAACTTAAACCGCTTTAAAGTTGGCTAAAGTGGTATAATGGTTTATTAGAGTTGTAAAACCTTTTCAGCCACATTAAAAAATAACGTACTTGTCGATGTAAGCGTTTGCAGTACTCTGTTCAGGGTAGCTTTAGTTATTACGTTCGATAAATTAGATTTACTATCGATCCATTTTATTTCCTCGATTCTATAACGTTCATATAATTCTCGTAAAGTTATAATATCAATTATAAATCGTTTTTCATTTGTAATACATAGTTCAATTAAATATTAGTAAAGCGAAAAGGAATTGATACATATAATAGAGATGATAAGGCGTAAACTAAGGTTGAAAATAATTATCCGGACCGTTATTATTATAATAATGCCCAAATCGAAACCTTTAACCATATTGAAGATTTCCGAGTCTCAGACGTTTTTTATAACCCTTTTACAATTAATAAGAACTTAATGAATAATGTTTTAATAAAGAGTAAAGCTGTTTTGGGTCGATATTTTGTTACCGAGGACTAAAACGAAGTTTATTTATAAACTATAGTTGTTGTTATTAACGAAGGAGCCATCAGTAAAAACAAACAATTTTGTAATACCCATATTTAATGGTATAAATTGCAAACCGTGTTTTGGAATATGTATTTGCCACAGAAGGCGCTTGTTAAACGCTTTATATGTATCGTTCGTCGGGGCGGTTTGAAATTATACGGCGATTGAAAGGTTAAATACCGCCTTCGGTTATACTATGAAAGCAACCCAAACACCATGTACATGTTAGCATTTGTATTCGTTGTCACGTTTTACGCTATCCAAAACGATAAAGGCACCTTTATCCAACTACCCCTATTATTTAAGGCTCAAAACTCTATTTCAAAAAGTAAAAGTAACATTATTAAAATCGATTACGTAGTCATTTATTAGGTACTTTTTAGGTTTAGCTTTAAACCGGCTTTTCAAAGTTTCGTTTCCTTAAACGCAGAAAACGAAACGTTACACAATGTTAAAGTATCGCCCATCTATATACCTATTAGTAAAAATCCTTTCGAATAGATTATCGATATTAATAGGCATGAGTCGAATGCAAAGCTAATTATTTCGAGATGTTTTTTATAATATCTTTAATAAGTGTCGTATTAATAAACACCGGCTTTAGCTAAACCATAAAATAGCTTTATAATACGTAAAATCGTTTTAGACAGGTGGTATTACCTAAGATCTTTTAGTATATCAGCGTAAACTCGTCATCTAAACCGCTTTTTAAATTAGGTATATACTTATATTTTGTTCGAAGTTCGATATATAGGATATATTATATGTTATGGAAAGCCGCTAGTATAATAATTAGGCGGTAACTAACCCATTATAATGTAAGCGATTAGGTTATAATATCCTTTTTACCTTCATCATTATATCCTTTAAATACGAGGCGGGTCTTTTCGTAAGGTTCTCCGGTTTCATCCTTAACCTCGTGAACGAAATAGGTTGGAAAAATCCTATAGGTGAATTAAATAGTCGTGTCAAACCGTTCAAGACGAAAAACGCTTTGGTTGATTAAAGCTAAGATTTTTATTTAGGTAAATTACTCGAATGGAGTACCCGGGATGGCAATTATACCATTTTAACGAAGCTTTCGGTTTAGCTCGTGATTTTCCATTTCCTTTTACGTGATAAAGGTGTTTGTAACAAAATTTTTAAGGCGTTTTTTGGTTTTCGAACCGAAGGGGCGGCCTTGGCAGCAAGGTATGGTTAAAGTTGGTATAGGCGGGCTGCTTTTATTTAATGTAAGCAGGCTGAAATCGTATTTCAGGGGGTAGTCTAAAGTTGGAATCGGTTTAAATTTATCGATTTCAGGGGTATCTCGTTAATAGTTTTATTTTTTTCACTGTTTCGAGTTATTCCTTTCTATCTCTTTTTTATATTCACGTACCATTATCTAACGAAACGAATTGATAGCATTTAGCAGATTAACAAGTATATTATAGCCTTTATATCTGTTAATCTTTTAAGGGCCAATTCATATATCTTTCGTTTTCCAAACCAAAACTTTAAATTTCGATAGTAAATCTAAAACGTTAGCTTTACATGAACCATTTTTATAGCTAACGTTCTGAATACGTCGTTTTTCTCCCGTAGGGAGTGTAATACCATTATAGCCTTCGCTAAAATATTAGCTCTTTACAATGTAACCGGTAATGGTACAAAGTTTGTATAGATCCTCAAGTAAATACTAAAAACAAAAATCATAAGAATAAGTTCATTTAAGTTAAAAGTGTTATTAATGGCGCTAACCGTCATCTAAAGGATAGATTACTTATAAGTCATACTCTTTGAATCCTTCGACAATACTGTATATGCTCTCTTAAGTAATCCGTAATACTGTTTACATTTTTCAATACCTTATAAGGCTTTTATTGGGATTTACTTATACCTGTTACCGGTTATCCGAACCTGAATACATCGTTCGGTAAAGACGAAAGCCGTATTAAAATCGTATATAATCCAATTGAAGGGAATTAAATATAGGTTAAACTAACAGTTAAATACAGCGTCCCAATAGTCTATAACAAAAACTTTTCGTATAAATTTAGCGGCCTACAATAATATTACCGCGTTGATAGCGTAAAGGACCAGTTAGTTTTTTAAATATATAATATTAATAATTACTTGGTAGTCAAAGTTTACATCGTTTTGAAGGTAGAAATTAAACTGTCGTAAATCCTATAAGTGTAGTTAACACTTAAAGCAAAACTTTTCAATAACTTCAAGTACGTTTTTTTCCTATATCCATATAACCTACAACAGGAAATAAATGCAAAAGGCGTTTTATAACCGGGTATCCGAATCATCGGTATAAAATCCGTAATTCTGGCTATATTAAATAAATGGCCTTAATTATATGTGTTTCGGAGAAAAATTATAATTAGCCGAACTTAAACGGGAGTAGTACGAATATGTTATCCGAAGCGCAGACAAATTAATTAGTCGTATTTTGGACCTTGATTTCGAGCTTATTTATATTCGTTAATAAAAGCAGGAATAGTATTTTAAAGTCTATTATATAAATCTGAACCGATTCGAAACGCGTATTTACAACGACCGTTTCGAATGATAACACTTTACTTGTACCAAATAGGACTTTTCGGTGTTTTCTTATTCGATTTAGCTCAAACTTCGGAAACTTCGCTGGAAACGCGTCGAATTACCGCTTTCCAGCCGTTAATATTTCAGCTATACTAATATTAGGCATAATTCCCTATAACCCGTTTCTATATCTATTAAAAATCGTAAATTACAACGCTATATAAACATCGAACACTTCGTTTATGTAGTTTAGGCTAGTAATATACATAAAGGAGGCGTTCTACAAGCCAGTAAGAATACGTCAGGCGGTCTTATCGTTTTGAATTAATTATTAGGCATCATTACCCTTAGGTCGTCTGTAATGATTACACTAAATACCCGTGAGTATATAGAAGATGTTGGAGGGTTTATGTTATCAAGAAAATAGCAGAGGTTCTGAGTGAACAATATCGCAACCGTGCAAGTAATGATCAAAAGCCGTGAGGCTATTCAGAATATACTGAGACTCAATACTTAGATTGATAACTGAAGAGCTATGAAGGAAATACTATCTATGTGGTGATGACCGTATCCTTATATATCCGTGCCTTCATACTGTCTTCATTACTGGATCACTTGGATCAGTGCTGATCCCACTGATTCTAATCACATGATTGGCTTAGTCATTTCCGCTAACAAAGGAAAGGTGTTCCCCGCTTGATGTGTTAGACTTCGAGCTCAGCTGCACACTGGCTTGCTTCCTGACCCGCTATGATGCTTGGGTCGTAACATCGTCGTTTCCGGATGTCTTCGTAAGGGTATGCGTTAAATCCGTTATCTATATCTTCGTACTCGGCTACGTATACTACAAAATTAGCTTTTGTTTGGCCTTTAAATACATATTCGGCCTAAGAACATCGTTTAGTCCAAATTTTCTCGTAAATAGGGTAGTTTGTAAATTAATAGTCGACTTTACCGTATACAATATACCGTTTTTACAAACCTGCAGGGCTCTGTATACCTTTTTGTAAGTATTGTTATGATCGCGGTACGTTTTTCCATTTCCAAACGATCGTCTCTATCCCTTATTACTAGGATTGCCTACTTAATACCTGTATTTTGGGCGCTTATTTTACCTTAGGTAAACTTTAAATCTTCGATTCAAAACGTGGTGAATAGTTTCGATAAAATCTACTTCAGTAATTTAACCCTCGCCTTTATTTTTATTAGCTACAAATACTAATTCAAGGTTGGCCTGTTGGAGTATAAAGGTCTTGAGCGATATTCTGAAGCTCATACAAAATTCTTAAATCTAGGTTTCTGCTACAAGCTTTCGTTAATATTTAAATAAAAAGTTTATAATCCTTATATTCCGGTTTAAGTGCTACCTGGCATTTTCTGAATTTAACTAATAAGGCGGTAAAAATCTCTTATAGGTTTTTATCGGCGTTTCCCTATCAGTTTTTCACGGATTTCCAAGTCGCATTTACCCAGTCCTTATCGTAGAGTTTTTAATTAATCTTCGTATCGAAATGGGACTTAAGGCGATTATAATACTTGAAAAATATATCCAATTATATAAGGTAGTATGAATATTATTCTTTAACTTACCCGGATAATATACCGGTTAAAAAAACATAAAATTATAATAGTTCAATGTCTAATTTTTTGCATATATTAAATATCGCTCGTATTTTATTGTCAAGCATATTGTACGGTGTACCGCTATAGTTTTCTTTCATATCCTAAAGCATAACGAATTTTTTAAGCTTTATAAAATCGCTTTTATCAGTGGTAAAGCGGTGCGGTAAAAGGTCACCGTAAGGGTCGTGGTTAGCGGATATTAATCTGTAAGGTACGTATTATCGTTTTACGCAACTCGTCAATTCCTAAAGCGGGCTGTTTTCTATAATTCGGCCGCTTCCACTATAGTCCAACAGGCTATTAACAGCAATCAAAATATGGTTTTATCTCTATCTCTATTTAAAATTATATTCTAAAGAGGGTTCGCATTTAACCCCCGTTATAAATAATTGTTACGGTGCCTCCTATTATTTCGTCGATTCTTCAAATTCAATTTCCACTTCGTGGCGGGCTTTCAACCTTGTTTAACGCCTTATCTTAATTTATGGTAGCTTTTCATATCCTCGGCTCATCATCTTAAATAGACGTTCCGAACGTTTCTTTAGCTAATATCTGTTCACAAACTTCATTTACATCATTTTATCGTTTATCTACTTTGGTATTTATATAAGTTAGGTCGTTACTAATAGGGCTTTTGCGATACGGCTATTATTTCCATCGGTCATATTAATACCTTTCCTTCGTAATTGTTTTCGCAATGTTTTTAAAATCGTATCATCGATCACTCGCTACATATTCGGCGTCTAGTTCGCAAAATCCTTTTTAAAATCGTCGAAAAAGTCGCGTCCTTGAATTTCACCGTTACAGTAATTGAACTAATATTAATAATATACGTATTTTCCGTATAAGGGTCCAAATCCTCCACTATTTCCTTAATTTTATTATCTTATAGGTTAAGGTCTAAGTATTTGAGGATATTAATTTAAAACAACGTGTATATAAAAAGATACTCTATATATTAGTTGGACTTTACTAGATCCGTTATTGGTAAAGCTATCGTATACTCAAGGGTAGTCTATATGTATCTATAATGTTTGAAATGGCGCGAATTAGTGATATCTCGCCGTAGTTAGATTCGGGTCAAACGTTAAGATTTAAAAGTCTAATGTAGTTTAAAATTTAGAGTAATTCAAAGTTTCGGGTAATTTGGCAAATATAAAGTATATCAAACAATCATAACAATTGTAATAGGGTTTATTAGTGTTTGTTAGTGGAAATAAATTTCAAATAATATATAAATAAGACTTGGGCATAAACTAATGCGACGTTTCAAAATAGTTTTGATTAGCGCTTAGTAATGTTATACTAGCCAAATGGCTAAAAAAGAATTTAAACTTTATAATTACTATATTTAAAATAAACAAGGCTAACGTGAGAAAACTTAGGGTATACAAGTAGATGTGAAAAAGTGGGCAGAGTAAAGGGAGTGTAATTGTATGATCCGGTATATGGGTCGTATCTGATAATCGGTCCGGATTAATATGTCGTAGTTGCTGTTAGTGGAGTAAGCGGTTTGGTTACTTTGTACGTAACTGTTCTTATTAAAGCGATCGGTTTAATTAGCGTTTTCGTAACCACTCTTGGATCAAACGAGCGGTTTGGATACTTTATTCGTAACCGTTCCTATGATTTACGAATGGTGTAGATTGTTGAAAATCGTACGGGTCCAAATAAAGGGTTCCGCAACTTGGTGGTTTTGGCTTACATGGCTTGGTATATAATAGGATGCTATCCAAAAAGTGTCTAGGTACGTTTAAAGCGCTAATATAAGTTAACGTTCAACTTAACGGAGCCTTTTAGTAAATAGGTCACTAACTGATTAATAGTATCATATTAAAAGTGGTCTTTTTAAAAATTAATTGGTTTTTACCATCTTCATATACTTAGATGTATAATTTTTGTAAAAGCGAAGTATTAAAGTACAAATAGTGGAAACCTCTATAATATCCCTCTATATGTATTTAACTTATATTTATTTCTTCTTTCTTAAGCTGTATATAGTTGACTGAGTCGGCTACTAATCAATATCGGTAGGGTCTAAATACTTTTTTACGTTAAAATATAATTAAAAGAGTAATCGTTAAATTGGTATAGTTATGGTAATAAAAGATCTTCCAAAAGAAGTATTTTATAAAGGAAACGCCACGGATAGAAGGTTATATTTCTCTCATCCAGGTAGTGGCCCTTTTTTCATACGCTCTAGAATATCCATTCCAGACCTCTCCACGCATTGCCGTTCGGTCTAGAATAGCTATTCCAGACTGCTCCATATATGATGCACTTTGATTTTTTCAAGAGGGCAGCCTGCAGTGTGACACGTTATCGTACACTCTGTAGGAGTGCACCCTGCAATACAGTGTACTGCCACTAGGCCTATATATACTATTCATAAGGGTATATAGTAATATCTACACGAACCCTTCCTAAAACGTAATTTTAACTAAAAACCAGGAGAAATACATGCTCCGAATACTGTTAATAACCAGCTTAACCACGATAGAAACGGCCCGAATAAAAGAAGCCGCCCAGCTTGAAAAATAATAAACGGTTTAAAACGCTAATACCTACTTTATGAATTAATGCCCACCAACCACAACCCCAACTGTAACCTTTCACCATACCGTTTTCCTACTAATGAAAACAACCTTATAAAGTGTACCAACTTCCCTAAACTTTAAAATAAAACCGAAAATTACAACAGAAAACCGAACAATATATTTGACGATAAAATACGTATAATATTTAATACGTATAAAAGGTTAGATATTAAATAGTTCCAGTACCACATTTTTTTTACCTAAAATACTATTGAGTTAAATTAAGGAGTAGTGTATATATTACTTTACATAAGTGGATACATTTATAAAGTGTTACCGCCGCCTCAAATCACACTTCAATTTAAAAATCAACTACACGTTTTACGATATAAACTGGATTAATATAAACTGGAAATCTGTGAAAAATCAACGTAAAAACGTTAATAAAAACCTATAAAAGGTAATTACCGCCTTATTAAAAATGTTTATAAAGTATTAAACGGCCCTTAAAGCTGAATATAAGGGTAATAAACTATTAATATAAATAGTAATAAAAACATATCATAAAAATCCAAATTTCGACCGTATATTATTTAAACCAGAATGAAATTTAAATGAATTTCATATAAGTTTTAAGATATAGATTAAACTCTTTATAAGCTCATGAACGAGTTTCGAAATAACATTTGAAACCAATAAAACTGAAAAAATGGCTAGATGACCAAAGTAAATTTCGCTAAAATTCTTCACTATATCCTAAATTCTCAATTTGAAATATATCTAAGGTAAAATGAAGGCCCTAAATATAAATATTAGAAATAAAATTAAGGAGAAATCCCTAAAAACAAAGGGAAATATAACTATTATCGAGGACTATCTTATGGCTAGAGACAGAATGCATCGCAATTATAGCAATATTTACAAAAAGGTATAGAAAATCTTATAAATTTGTAAAAACATTGTATTATATACAGCAAGATCATCTGTTTATCTAATAATTACCTAATATACGAATGAATTCGGATTAAACGAAAATTTTAAACCGACCACTCACTTGAAGACTAGATAAAATATAATCTTACAATATACTAAGCTGAATACAAAAGCTTAAAAGATGAGTTTAACGTTTATCCTTACGAATGAACCTCCGGGAATTTTTTTTAAAAGGTAATAATGCTTATATAACGACCTAAAACTATTAAATCGCTCAACATTTTTTCACAGGCTTACAAAACACCTCCTTCCTAAATAATATAGGCATAAATTATGTAAACGAAGTGTTGAACATATATATAACGTCGTAATTCATGCTTTTAAACAAATACAGCAATCGGTTTCAAGGTATTATACCTAATACCGGCGTAGCCGAAATTTTAACGGCCGGAAATCAATAATTTGACGCGCTCGTAGCGAAATTCCCGAAATTTTAATTCGACTGAATAAAAAAACACCGAAAAGTTTTATTCGGTAGAAGCAAAGTGTCGTTGCTTAAAATGGTTGTTGTAAATGAATGATTCAAACCGGTTAATTTTTACGTAATAAACTCTAAAACACCGTTTTTCCTTTCGTTAACACATATAAATAAACTCGAAATTAAGGTCCAAAAACCGATTAATTGACTTATCCGCGCTTCGAGTAATGTATCCATACCCTTTCGATTTAAATTCAGTTATTAATGGTTTTCGTCGAAACACGTACCATGAAGGCTATTCACTTAACGTAACCGGAGTAAGGAATGTTACACCGCCGATTCGAATACCTAGCTACAAAACGCTTTTTATGACTACTTTACGCTGAGGGGTACATGGATATAGGAAAAGATATACTTAAAGCTATCGAAATTTTTACCATAATTATCAATTATATTTACAAGCCCTACGGCGGCTTAAGGTCCGCTTTCAAAACGACGTAAATTTTACTACGAGGTAATTGTCAATATTATATACCTAAATAACTAGCCGATATTTTACGTCATCAACGCGGTAATATTATTTCAAATCGCCAAATTTACACTAAACGCTTCCTCTATACAATATTAGATCGATTTAATTAACTATTAGTTAAACTTTAACTTAAAAACCCCGGATTAGATTACCTACGACGTTAAAAATCTTTATACTTTACTGAATGATATATTGAAATTAGGATTACCGAAAAGAAATATATATATAAATACTAGTAAAAATACTATAAAGCATTAACAAATATACACGGTATTATAAACCGTTCAAAATGGCGTATACTATGTTATTATAAAATCTAAAGGGTATTAATCTCAAAGAATATATTCTGTAAATAGCAGTTAACGCTGTTGATAACACCTCCGCTTCGAATAGACCAATTCCTACGCTCCTTATGTTTAGTATTTACCTAAAGATCCATACAAACTATACACTATAGATAACCACAGTATAAAATGTGAATACTATAACGAAAGCTATGGTAACGTTACGTTCCCTGCGGACCAAAAACAACGTTTAAAAAAACTCTAGTTATAAGGAATGACCCACGTAAAACTGGCGTTCTAAACCTACTATTATAGTTTAAGGTGCTGGTTTGGAAAACTAAAGGAAAATAAACTAGACGTTAAAAGATTGATTGAATAAATTTCAAAACCATAAAATATTTTTAAATTAAGTAAATGGTATAAGTTTATTCCTCCAAATAATGGTACGGAAATACAAAAAACAAAAGGTAAAAAAAGCGGCCTAAAACTGTAATCTGACGAAAACTACCGACGGAGCTATTTCCAAAACGACGAGTCCAAACCGTTTCAAATTCTAATATAACCCTCGAATAGTACTTTCGATTTGTTATTACCATACGAAAACGGTCCGTTTATATTAACATTACCAACACCTTGTTGCCGGAGCCGTTTTTTAGCGCGAAAATCAAAAAACGCCCTGAAAACTGTATTGTAAACTTTTTTATTATTTAATAGGAGATGACAAACCGCAAATTCAATTTAAAGCTTCTTCGTAGAGGTATTACTACCGTTTTCAACGCCTCATTTAAATAATTTACCTAGACGGAATTCTCTGCCTTCATCGACTAAGAAGTTTTTCGCTTTAAATGGTTCGAATTAATGGTTTACGATACTTATATAATTTTTTCTGGTCGCTTCGTATGTAAAGATGATGATAAAACATAACAACCATACAAAAAGACTTACCTAATTATAAAAAATATAATGACGGCGACAAAAAAAATATTATAAACTAATTGCTTACTTTACAACAGGTTAATCACCGCTTGATTTTTGTATTAGTAACCTCTTTAAATACCCTTCATGATTTATATTTCAAGTTTCTTAATATTATATAGGTTTCAATGTAATTTAAGGAACAGTTTAAACGATGTATTTACGTCGATATACCTACAGATTTCACAAAATACCACGTATTTAAAACGATTTTATATATTATAAAACCGCTTTATAGACTGTTGAAAACTAGTGTTTATTTGTTCAATACCTACTAAAAGCACTATAAAAAGTCGCTCGAAATAGCTAACTTAACTTTTGAAACGTATTTATTTATTTTAACAACCCGTTTTAATGGCTTCGTAATAACGTGTATATAAACAGACGATATACTAACGCTATGTAACACATCATTTTCCGTATTTAAAAAAAGGTAACTTTTAAATGCTAGCCCAAAGGCAAAACCTAAGACGTACCTAACGGAAAACCATATAATCTTCTTTCATAACGTCACTATCACTTTTTAAAACGGCGTTTTTTTGTTTTACATAAAGAAGGTATTGAGAAAAAATTATCTTTATCATTTCAAATGACATAAGACGGGCCGACGAATAGAAATGACAACGAGTACATAATGTTTAAGTTGCTTTAATAATATAACCAGAAGCAGTATTCGATCATTAGGTCGGCGCCCAATACCAAACCGCCCCGTTAAATGATATATATAAGGCGCTTAACAAACACCTTATGTAGCAAATATACAATCCAAAGTGTGGTTTACAATTTTTATCGCTAGATATAAGTACTATAAAGCTGTTCATTTTTTAGTAACGGCTCTTTTATCAATAATAACGACTATAATTTGCAAATAAGCTTCGTCCTGATTTTCGGTAACGAAATACCAGCCTGAAACGGCTATATGTTTTGTAAAAACATGATTTATTAAAGATTTATCAAATACAACCGTGTTATAAAAATCCTTTTGACTTCGGAAATTGATAATATAGTTAAAGATTTTAATTCGAAAATTACTATAACGATAATGGTACGGATAATGATTTCCAATCTTAATTTAAAACCTATTCCTCTCGTTATTTACACTAAATTCTTTTTGCCTTACAAATGTCTAGTTGAACATGGAACTACAAAGTGAAAAAAAAAATAGATATTATAGCATTAAGCGAGTCATATAAATACTAGTAAATTGAGAAAATAAGATGGATCGATGGAAAATCTAACCTAGTAGATACAATAACTATAAATAACACGAACGAAGTATTAAAAACGCTTATATCAACTAATACATTATTTATTAGTATGATTGGAAAGGTTTTATGACCTTTATAAAGCTGTTATTCTACGCCTTACTTATATTTTCATTTTACGTTATTATACCACTTTTAATACTTTAAATGGATTCGAAACTCAGTATTCATGTCGCTCCTCGCATTATACCTCGGTGTACAACTAGCACCTGCAATGCTTTTACGAACTTTCTCCTATTCGAATCTATTACTTCGCGCCGTTTCTAATATATTATTATTATTTTGTTTGATACACTTCAACTCTACTTAGCTTTTCAGTCTCTACTCTTTTCTGTTTAAATTTAAGATTTCACACCACTTCTAACATATTAATAATCCTTATTTTATATATTTTAAACCTACTTTGCTTTTTACATTTTCTATTTTTATTGCAATTATTTTCGTAGAAAGTAATTAAGTCATTGTATAACGTATTACATTATAGCCGGGCGCGCCGGCCCGGCCAAACGGAGTAGCTATATACTATTTTAAAAAAAGGGAGAAGGAGACGCCGTCACATCCCTATTATCCTTCCTGTCGCTCTCTCTCTTTATGTTAACGCTACCTCTATTACCATTATCAATGCTGCTATCGATACCAATGAGAAGGTAGCACCGTACCTTAAGCTTTATACATTTAGGTAAAGGCGCGGGGGGGTATTTAACCTCTTTACGGCAACACGAGATAATGTTGTTAAACTCGCCTACGTAGTATATATATAAGCCCCGCTTTTAAGCGGTAATACCGGTTATCGACTGCTTAATCCGCCGGTTAACGCCTATTACTAATTAATATAGGCTTATTATAGTTATTTACAGATAATTTTGTTTTTAAGAGCGCTTTAAATATTCTTTTTTTAAAAAAGAGAGATTTTAAAAAACGATTAAAAATTATTATGAAGCCGGTGGACGCGTAATATGGTCTTGGCCTACAGCCCTAAAATCAATGAAACAGGGGCGTATCCATTGTTAATCTGCTTATAATGATAGTAATGAGTCGAATAACCTCCGTTTTCGTATCAATCACTGATAAACTTACCTGTAGCAGCGGGCGTTATATACGGCACGTAGGGCGTATTCATTGGCAGCTCGGGGTTACAGATACTAGTATACCTCTTTAACGCTTTACGCGTCAAAGATGCCTCGCGACGTACCCTAATGATACGTAACTCGAGACGGAAAAGAATGTACGCCTCAACTTCCTCGTTTATAAAATATTAAAGGTAGGTAAACGGGTAAATTTAATAAATACGAACTGCGGCGTAACTCTTCTAGGCTACTCTTACGGCGTAAAGGGATTCCCCCGAGTAAAAAGGTTTTGACCCGTAGGAAAAGAGTAAGGTTTATAACCTTAAGAGCTTTCCGTTCTTTCCCTTAGGAACTAGAGGGGAAGAAAGAGGAAAATAAAGGAGGAAAGGGAGTGGTAATGTGGGCGGCGGTGGCGGTGGCAGATAGCGAAGCTGGGGGCGAGGCGGTGATGGAGGAGATGGTGCCGCAGAAATGGGGGTTATTAGCGGTATCGGCGGTGGCAGCGGCGACGGCGGCAGCGTATCGACGTTTATGTTTCAAACGGCGTTTAGCAATATTATTTTTATGCGGAATTTATTTTAAAGTAAGGTTAGTATATAGTAATTGATTAAGTAGCCTATTTATCGAAACGATTTGGAATAGTTAATTAAAAAAAGGAATTGTGTTTAATTGGATTGGGGATTTGCATTAGCTTTTGATACGCTCCGTTAAAAAGAAAAAAGAAAATAGGTTTTGCCTAGACGAATAGCGATATATCTTTTTATACTAACTCAAAACACTTAATGATGTAATTACCCTTACGCAATCACCTTTGTTGGAAATAATAATAAAAGCTATTGATAACTATATCGCTACCAATGAATTATATTAACTAAATCATTACTATAATTACCACTACGGTTAAAAACTACTAATTCGAACCTTTATAGTTAATATCGCAATTATACTATAACTATAAAAACAACTAATTTAAACCTTTACAACTTGTACCGCAACTATACTGATATTATAAAACTACAAATACGAATTTATCGTACTTACACTATTACTACAAAACTAAGAATACGGACTTATCACAACTATACTATTACTACTAGAATACAAATATAAACCGTATAAAAAAGGAAGAAAATATTGCTTATATGAATATTATTATATATTCTTACAGTTAGTATATGTAAGTTAAGTAGCAGTATACTATATTGTAAAGTATACTCCTACAGAGTCCACTATAACGTGTCACGTTGTAGACTGCACTCTTGCAGAGTGCATTATGCGTGGTGCGGTTTAGAAGGGGCGTTCCAGAGTGTATAGCAAAAGTTCCACTGTTTGGATGAGAGGTTTATAACCTCCTATCCATAGCATGCACTGTCTGAATGCTTCTTCCTTAACTTATCCATCTTTACTACTACAATACTAATCTTTCTGATTAATCTTCTACTATTTTACATTCACGTGAATAAGTAGACCTTACCAACACTTCGCGTATTAATTTTTTTTTTTTTTTTTTTTGGAAGGTCGTAGCTATAGATTTTAGACCTTTAGAGATGCTAAATAGTAGATTAGGTAAACGGCGTTTTATTTTCCATTGTATAGAATATAAAATCCGTTTGTATTTTAAAATTTAATACGCCGATTTTATATTGTCGAATTGATATAATCGTATTTTATTATTGGGAATTTATAAGTTAATAGTCGAGAGAACGGAAGTAAAGGTCAAAAGAGATTTGAAAGTTAAAATTTATAATATTTTGGACCAGATTTAATCGAATACATAATATTATAGCCTTTATATTCAATGGACGTTTTACTCTTATATTATATATACCATTTTTATTTTATTCTTTAACGTATTTTAAGGTAGAATTCAATATTTTTGGCGGGAGGTTGGTTATTAATATTTAAACAAGTAGAAACCCTAGGAATAATGTTTACAAACTTATTTACGGTTTCGTTTCTATCGATATTTATATGTTTTAAATACTTTTTAATTGTAACGAAGTCCAGATAAAACTCGATTACGATGTAAAAGGTTTGAAAGATTTCTTAGGATAAGGTAGTTAAGTTCTTTTTAAAAAAATTCTATTACAGAGGTATTATCGATATTTATTTTAATTTTATTTATTATGGTGCGGGTAATTTTGGATAGGTTTAGGATCGCACCAATAACTTTCTAGTCGAAAAAGCATGTTATAAGACGAATATTTTGGGATCTTTTTGCTATTATTTAACCGTAACAGTAAATTATGTATTTATACTCGATTTGTTGTTATTCGCCATAAATTTATTCGGATTTATTTGTAAATATTATAATTCAATTCCAATTAAAGTTCAAGTACTAATCTTAAAAAGTTATAATAACGGCATCTTTCGTTAACCCACTTATATGGGAATCGAAAACCCTGTAAAAGTATTGTGTAGTTAGTAATATATATTGTAGGAAACTAGGAAATTCCTTATTAGTTGTAAGTAAAGTGTTTAAGGCTTAGTTATTATGTATTTAAAAATTAGTTAGAAAAGGTCTCTGAGATCGGAAGGGACTTTATATACCACTAAAGCCGTCCAAAGGCGTGTAAAACATCGAAAAGCTGTTATAATGAGATAAATCATTCGTTTATCAATTGGTGTAGTGATAAGAGCTTGAGATGCAGCTATCGATTACGAGACGATAATTGTCGTTGTAATATATTATGTAAGGGAATACCTAAAGTTAAATGTTTTTAAATAGTAAGTAAAACGGAAACTTTATTATTTAAAGATAACTTTTCTTGAGGATAAATTGAAATCATCAAATCTATAAAATTGAAGTTTTATATAATAGTGAAATCTTTCTCGCTGTAATTATTAATAATATTTTAATTTATTCTTCGAGGTTCTTTTACCTATACCCATAATATTAACTTTCAGCGTAATAAATAAGTATCAATAAAACCGCAGTAGCGATAGCTGTGCGTAAAAGATATAGTAGAGGCCCTTATTTTATGTGTAAAAGTCCCATGTAAGGTCGAGCGAGTTTTAATGTTCTTGTTACGCGTTTTTCTATGTATGCCTTTTTTAATAGATCTCGATTGAATTAAAACCCAAGTTATCGTAAATTAAGAAATTTGGTGTTTAGGAACAAATTTGTAACCGGATATACTAATCTTTTAATAGTGAAAACTTAAGGGTTTCCCTGTTTTATAATATTAGTAAGACCCTAATATTTAGTAATATTTAAAAGATTGAACTTTTTCAGAGCTAATATAAGTCTATTATTAGCCGTCCATTTTTTCGCCTCCTTTAATTTAGCTCTAAATCTTTTAATATTCAATTTTAAGTAAACCGAAGTTCATAAAAAGTATGCCGTCGAAATAAATAAATAAATGTTTAAAGTAAGTTTTCGCGAGATTTTACATATAGATTATATGAAAGGCCAGGGAAAAGGGGAATCCTTATATAGTGCTGTAATGAAAATTTAAAGATACTGTTGGTAGGCCTTAGACGTTACAAAGTTCTCGATTCGATTGGTCGAAGTAACAGGTGTATTGCAGTAGTCAGATGGTAGATGTATTGTTCTAGGTATGGCAGACCGCTAGCAGATATTCACTGTAATTTATATGGCCAATTGCTTAGCTTGTGCCCTAAAGTGAAGTGCAGCGTATTGCACTCGACTTATACCTAATGCAATAAGTCTTCACAAAGTAATACACTTGACTTGTAGTTCAGTATAGTTAATTTTACTGTAAGTAAAGTTAACCTATTACACTGTACGTAATATTATTCTAACACTGGCGGTTTTTTAGTTTGTGCGCACACACCAGTATAGCTAACCAATCTTTTCCGGTTAACATTAAACAGTGGCCTCATACCCCCTGTTAATTCCAATTGACTTTCATACTATATTGCACCCGATTATATATAAATTGACCCAATTTAACCGTAATTTCTCAGTCGCTTCGAGATCCGAGTTTATCAACTCCCATAAAAAGTTCTTCCTCCACAGCCTTTCGCAAATCTTCATTTCAGCTATATCACTTAAACAAATTACCATTATCAATCTTCTAACAATCTTTCAATTTGCCAACACATCCCTGTCCGTCATTACATAACTTAGGCTTTCTGTAAGGCCTATTTACATAGCTCTCGATACGTACAATTAGCTTGTTACTATTTACAAATATTTTTAAAGCTTTATTTGGCGTCGCCTTCGTCATGGCATCTACAGGATTATTTTTTCCATCGATTTATCGAAACTCCTTAATCTCCCTTCCTTCGTAGGCTTTATAAAGTGTTATTACGTCGATTATTAAACGCTTTTTACTAGTGGTTCCGAGTTTTAAAAAAATTTCGAAAAAGCTTCAAAAGTCGATACAAATTACCACTAGGATAAAAATAATTCGTAACTTCCTAGTAATAAGGTTAAGGGTCTTCTATAATATCATATATACGTCAAAATCCGCTAATATACCATAAACATTCGATGCTTATTCTTTCTATGTAATTCTTTCATACTTAACGGAAAACTAGTAAATTAAATTACCGATAATATTAAGTTAATATTCCCGCTTATCTTCGTTGACAAGGGTTATTAGAAAGCAGATTTATAAATATAATTCGGTGTTATTTGAAAAATAACCGTCTGTAAATATTATTAACTTAGCCTTTAAAGGGTCGATTAACAGTATATTAATCTCGCGGTCCAAGTTTCGTCTCTGCTACTTCAACATTTTATTTAGTTTATTAAATTCTGTATCCATTAGTATTTGTATTTGTACCGTAATAAATAGATCGTAAAAGTCTCCCAGTAGGCATAAGATAATAATATAGCTATCTTATACACGTTATTCCAAATACCGTTAAGCCTTGGCCTCATCGATCTTAGCGATTATGGTAAAAATAACATTTTAACCCTTTTGGCGAAGTCTTAAACCGACATTACCACCAAGTATACGAATTAACGATTTATTAAAGTCAAAGTGGTTATTTTCCGTTAATATCGTTACTGGTTTACAATTTCAAAACTTAAAGTTTTTAATTGTTTACTTTTTTAGTATTATAAAGCTAACTATTCCAACAAAAAAGGTATCGTTAATTTATATTCCTATTATACCGAAATACTTCTTCTATATTATTAGCAAATACGAATCGTATATTAAAGACTTTATCGTTAACCAGGATTTACAATACAGCTAATAAGTTAAGACCTAGTAGATACCTGCTTTAACTAATTTATATAATAGTTTTATATACCGTATTACCGTTTCTAAAGGGTAGATAACACGTAATTCCTACAGTAATTCCAGTAGTACAATCCTGTATAAATCCATTACTAATTATATGTAGATTTACGTAATGTTACGGCTATTAAGTATAAACTTACTTTTAGTTCTAACTAGTAAACTTCCTTCTAAGGCAACTACTAAACGTTAGTTAATCTTTTAAATTGTTTGTGATTACGTAAGGATCCAGTCTTTACCTTTATCACTGTATCCTTAAGTGATTAATTGTAACTTTTCGTACGGCTGCCCTGTAGTTTTACCTTTAACCTCGTAGATAATCCTTAACCTAAAGATCGTAACGTTCGAGTCTTAACGGTTAAAGTCGGTCTTTAACACAAATTATACAACTCCTCGAATTAACAAGCCGTCGATCTCGACCTTGTCACTTTCCCTAAAGGTTTGCCGAAGGTCTTAATAATCTTTTATACTCTAAGTTTTACTACCAAGTTTTCATTATCCTTTTCTTTTCTGCTTACACAAATAGTATTATATATAAGACCTGGTATATATTTCTCTTTTTCAACATTTTCCTTTTTTCAAAATTGTTCGCATTAATGGCGTTTCATAGGCTTATCGATAACAGGTGGAAAAGGTTCGTATTCGCTCGATCATTTGGCTGAAAGGGCTTAAGGGTCTTTATCTCCAGTAACCCTAATATAAGGTTTAACCTAAGTAGTTTAAAAAGATACAAAACCGTTAATAATTTCAACAATTATTTTAGAGTTTATGATACTTAATATCTTATATATCCCTTCCTATTTGCCTGGAGCCCTCTATATAAGGACTTTACTTTATAACGATAAAACAAGTACGTCGATCGTTAAGGAGCTGTTTCTGGTGTTAAAGGCATTATTAATTTGGCGGCGTGCCGATTCTCTTCGTAGTTCCCTTAAAGCTTTACTATAGACCGTAATATGTTTTTAAATACTTACTGAGAGCGGAAATTCACCTTTTAGATGTGGGTATGCTTTAAAGACTATGAGCGTTAACATTAAGCCGTCAGGGCCTACAGTATCGTTTAGATCTTTTACTTCCATTTATAAACGTGCTTTCGGATCCGTAAAGCTTCCGATTTCCAACGTAAAAATGTTATACGTTCGGTAAAATAGGGCGTATGACCTTTTAACCTTTCGAATGCTCTAGTAGGCTTTTACAGATACTTGTTTATACTAAATACCTATTATTTTGGTATCTTTTTAAAACTCCGATGCTGCAAAGTTGATACTGGTATCGTAAACGAAGATGTTAGGTAGACCTAGATACGTGTTAATCCATAATATCTTTAACATTTCTTACTTCTTTTTTACTGAAAGGTATTTTAGAAACTTAGCTCTGTAAAAAGTGGTTGCGGAGTCAATGATGTAAAAAACAGGCTTATTATCCAAATAAAATATATAAATAAAAATCTCGTAATGAAAGTTTTTATCGTCTTTTAGTGTAAATTTAAATTTCCCAGAGGCTTATATATACTTTTAACAATGGTAACCTAGCCTTTCAATAACTTTTAAGGAAAAGTATTCCATATCGTTATGCTTTGCAGACTTTAGAATTTTATATAACTTGTTAATAACTAGGGGGTTAAAACGCAGGTAAAGTCAACGTATCTCTGGTTCCGTTAGGTTTAACACCACTACTTCCGGACTTTAAAGATAAAACCATAGGTACCCCCACTTAAAAACGAGTAAAAACATCTAACTGTTTTTAACCAGTTTATCTACGTTAACGTTAATATTAACGCCGAAGGTATTTATATCTTTTAAATAAAGTAAAAAAGGGGTAAGATACTTAAATATATAAAACGTAATCGCTTCTACAATAGTTTAAACTACCTTCATCTTTAATAACAATAATTGTTAGCCTGAGCCAAAGCCAACTTTGGCCTTACCCGTATCGTAACAATTAATTTTAATAGTTATAGTAATTTTCCTCTACATTACTACGCATTGCGAATATCCTCCAATTAAGTACCTTATTACCCTTATATATGGAATAATACCTTAAAACGTATACTCCGCATAATGATTGTGAGGGTTAAAAGTATATAAAGGGTTAAAGGATTGTTTAAGGTAAAGGTAAAGATATTTATCATCCAAACGATATAAAAAGGCGTAATCGGCTAGTTACTGGACCGTATTAGGAGTAATATCTTTATCGTGTTACTTAATTTATTTGACAGCGTTAGCAATATTAATTAGCTCATTACCATCGAAGTCTGCGATTTAATTCAAATAATCTTATTTAAAATCAGTGGGATATTAAACGTAATATACTACCTTTTTATTATTACGTTTGGAAAAAGGGTGTCGAGTTAACTAATAGCTAAACTTACGATAAATTCAACATTTTTTATTAATATTACAACGATAATACTAACAGTCAATAATTCCGCTTAAATATTGGCCTTGTAAACGCCAACGTATGTGTTTCCTTCAGTTAGAAATTAAAGTTGATAAACCAATTTTTAGGCGTATTGGGTGCCCGTATTTACGGTCGACGTAAGTAACTACCGTAAGGTTTTCCTTATCGATATTAAGAAAGTTGCCGACTTGGAAATATATACCGAACGAGTTTGGTGTATACACCATTACGATGGTGAACGAGGAACGTAACTGGCTAAAAAAGCTTTCGTAAGTAGCATCAGTGCGTTACAAGGCTTATTCGAACTTACTAACGCCCGTAACCATTTCCCGTACCTATTCGCGGAGTATGGCTTCGCTAGCGTAAGCCTTCTTTATTGCCTTTTAATACATTATTAACTTATTAAACATTTAGTTAAGAACATCCATTAGTAATTCATTCTATTTCTTCTTTGCCATTATTGTAGTTTACATTGTGGTAGCCTAGTCTATATGGTATTATATGAGATAGACGTCGTATTCGAAGTGTCCCTTTATACCATTATAAATGTCGCGAAACGTGGTAGCTCTCGTCAGGAAAGTCAAATAGTAGTCTTTGGCATAACTTTTCTATGTTATCCCAGATCTTGGTAAAGTCCGTTATAAGTTTACAGTTATTGTTAACTATCTTGATAGGTCTTAGGGAAAGGTCGTGATAGTCATCTCATCCCTAAATAGTGTTTCTTTATAGTTTAAGCCTTAGGGCTTTCGAGGTATGATATTATGAGTAATTACCAGTGTCTTGATCCGAAGGGTAAAGTCTTGTAATAGGACTTGTAATAGGTTCGCGCGCGTAGGCAAATTTAAAAGGAAAAGGTTTTTAAGGATTTTGGAGATTGGATTGTTAAAGGGCGATAGTTATTTAAAGGTTTTGGAAGGCTTGACGATCTTTTTTAATTAATTGGTGTAAGGCGCTAACATTAATACCTTTGGCCGCGTTAGCGATCGCTGTTTTACGTACCCTACCACCGCTAAGGGCGTACTCCACATTATCACATAGTAATATTAAACTTCCGAATAGGTTAACAGGTTTCTTATCACCAACGCATAAAAAGGCTTAACTTAGCTAAGGGTAGGTTAGAGATCTTCTGAAACGTATTTGTAGGGGTTGAGATTCCTTAACGTCTTTTCCTTTTTTTATAAAGTTCTTGAAGATTAGGATCTTAAGGACAATCTTCCTATTAGGCTAATTTGAAAAAGATCTCCGTTAATCACAATGGTATTTTTTTTAGGAATGTAAATCTTTCTGCGTATAACCTCTTTTTTAAACTTGGCTTTAACCGTACGTTAAATTATCTTTTACATTTTAGGGATCCAGTAGTTAAAAAACTCGCGAAAGTCTTAAAAAACGCGGGAGCTATGGTCGAGCTTTTTACTAGCGTTGGACTCGAGGATATAATAGCCAACTTAATTAATTAAATATTCTTTAGCTAAGGTCTAGTCGACATCCATAATCTAGAGTTATTAGTCATAGTGGTTAACAAAGATTAATCCGAGGTTTTTAATTACTTCTTTCTAAACGGGGTCGTTAATAACTTTAAATTAAGCACTTAAGATAGCCATTTTAACGTTCTGGTTTGTATAAGACTTGTAGGGCGAGGTACTTGGTACTCTTGGGCGTAAAAACTTAGTTTTTTAGCGTAAAGTCGCGTATAAACTTGACGACTTGGTGACTTGACGTAAGGTCGTACGACGTGGCCTTTTTAACGCGACTTGGTGTTTTCGCTTGAAGCAGCAAACTTAACGATTAAAGTAATGTAAAGAGTGAAAAAAAGTGAAGTATAGGTAGAGGTTTAGTGTAAAAGGTAAGGGCAAAAGTTGGTGTTATTGGTAAAGGGCGAAGGTTGTTTATTGTAAGCCGTGGGAGTTAGTCGTTTTTTTACAGTAGTATCACCTCTAGTAGTATTAACTCAGCCGTTTATCAACTTATCGTTTAAGAATTTTAGCGGTTCATCCCAACGCTCTTTAAAAAGGATTAATGAAGTTTTTTGGTGTTTTTAAGTAGCGATACCGTTATTTACTTTCAGATTACCGTTGGAAGACTGATACAATCCAAAAGTCTTCTCTGTTTTCCTGCCGTTAGAAGACTGACGTAATACTAATAGAGGCCCTTTGTAAGAATCTTTCCTTTACTATAACAGCCGTAGCCACAAAACGTAACAACCGGAAAATAGCTTTTTCTTCTACTTAGCTTATCTGTGCTTAATATAATAGGCAGACAAGTGCTAATTAGTGTTGGTAGACCTTACACGTTACAACGTTGTCGATTCGATTGGTCGAAGTAATAGGTGTATTGCAATAGTCAGATGATGGATGTATTATTCTAGTCTTAGCAGACCGCTAGCCGGCCTGCACTGTAATTTGTATGGCCAGTTGCTTAGCTTGTGCCCTAGAATTAAGTGCAGCGTACTGCACTCAACTTACACCCAATGCGGTAAGTCTCCACAAAGCAATACACTCAACTTACAGTTTAGTATAGTCAACTTTACTGTAATTAAAGTTGACCTACTACACTGCACATAATACTATTCCAACAGATACTATAGTAATCGTGTGGTAATGAACTTTTATCACTTTATTAATGAAAAAAACTATAATAAAAATAAAAATATTTTAATAAAAACTTAAATGTTTTATATTTTGTATCAGGCGGTTGTTAAGTAAGGCGTCGAAAGCACCTTATATATTACGTGAAAGGATTGATACGACCTTGTTTTTAGTTAAGACGAATTTGATATTGTATGCAAAAAAACGTAATTTTGTTTGAGATAAACCGTTTAAACGTTTATCCCCGGTATTAGAGGTCGATGAATCCTTAAATAGTAAACGATTAGCATATTTTAGGGTTATGATACACTTTAGTCCTTTAAAATACACTGTGATTAGAGTGATAGACTTTTACAAATATGGTTTAAATAGGTTCCGATCGCCTAATTCAGGTATTATACATACCTTCTATTATCGTCATACTTAAAGAAGGACTTTTAATTGTAAATATTTATTGTGAAATATACAGAGTGGCTTTATAATGAAACATTAATACGTTTATACTAGGCGTATAATGATGTGTTAGATCCGGATAATATGTTATATATTTTAATAGTATTGTAACAGACCTTGTTGTTGGAGATATTGAACCTTTAAAACATAGTGTATTCGAATCCATTCTAATGATTTAAAAATTAGTGGTCAATATCATCTGTATTTAAAAACTTATTAAAAATATTATTTCATGAGATTTAGTTTTATTAATCGGTATCGAAAACGAATTAACTTTTTATTTCAAATGGTGGGGTTTAATGCAGAACAGAAGACTTATGTTCATTAACGATCTTATATAACTTTGTCTAATTATTGACTTAAATGTTTTTAGTTCTTTATAAAATATTTCGTATCTATTATACCTCGGTTAGAAAATTTCTACATTCGATGAACCCCATGTTATGCGATTGCACCGCATCTATTTTCCTTATTTAATAACGAAGCCGTTTTATATTAATGGTCTATTATTTAGCAGTCTTTACGTATGTTATGGCAGATCTATTCACCATGTATATGGTGTTTGTATATATTAGAGTAAAGGCCTTTACTTATTTGTATATTGTTATTTCGTTTTCTCTATTGGAGGCGTGTAGTAAGGAGGTTATACTAGTGGCTATTAGGTTTTTGAAATTGAGTAAGCTGGTTTTAAGTACTTTAATACTTGGGATTAATAGTATATTAGACCCGATTATCAAAAAATTCGTTAGTAAAACCATATAATTGAAATCTTTTTAAGACTGAGTTCGTATGCTGTAATGATACCGCCAATATTAGTAAAACTAAGATTGAAAACGTATTTTAAGCAGTGTATAGGGATCTTCAGCTTCCCATTAAAATATATGTCTAACGGGATTCGAGGAACGAAGGTCTCGGTAGAGTAGAGTGAAGAGGTTATAAAAGGTCGTAATTAAGGTTGATTTTAATATAGATTAATCTTAATTGACAGGGTTTTGGCTTGTTATTGACTTGTGGATTGAAGAGGAATTTTAAAGGTTGCCATCAATTGATGGTAAGCTATGCTGACGTATAGGCATAAAACAAGAAGCTGCCAGTATTGGAATAGCAGTTGAATGTAGTATAGTCAAGTTAACTTTACTTATAGTAAAGTTGATTACACGTACTACAAATTGACTGTAGTTTGTGGGATTTGAATACACTGTATTGCAAGTGCAGTATAATAGGTGCCCACTTCAAAGTAAGGTACAAGATAAAGCGTTTGGCTATATAAATTAGTGTGTAAACCAGCTAGCGCTCTGTCAAACTTAGAACCGACACATCTTAATCAATAATATCAATACAGTACCAGTTACTTCGACTACAGTGATTCGAATCGACTACGTTGTAACGATAATGGCCTACCAATATTAAACCTTTTTACGGATTAATTGAAGTAGGTATTTATTCATTTTTAACGTATTAAGTATATTTTGGAAATATGTTGGATGTAAGAATATTGACGTTTAATCTGTATAAATGAATTACATAAGGTAAGTACTTCAATATCAATGGTATATAAACTAACGATATACTTTTTCTTAGAAACGCTAAGTTTATGGTAGCAGAATAATATGCTATTGAGGAGTTATGCTTTTTTATGCTTCTAGAAGTATAAGCCAATTAAGACATTAGTTGAGGCTATATAATTTGACTTTAACAAATTGTTAATCCATATCTATAGTATTAACAATATCTGTGATATATACCTTAGCTTATGTTTAGAAAGATAAGCTACGAGTTTAGCGATAATGAGTAAAACTGACGAGGTAAAATTATAACGATACCTAAAATAAAAGGCTCGAATAACCTACATCGTTGTATTGTACCAACCAGAGGTATCTTATGATGTATTAATTATGGTACAAGTTTAAATTCCACAAAATAGGGATGTTAATGGGTTAAAAAAAGGTATTGAAGAGTAAATAGATAATTCAGATAATAGTATTAATATAATATCAGTGGATTTAATGATAACAAAGTTAATAATTTTTACATATGGTTTTTCTACGAATAATAATAACCTTACATCGAAAATCGGATTTCTTGTAATATTCGCTAAGGAGAATATGTTTAATAAGTATTTTACGATTACCGGTGACCTAATATATTCAATATCTGTTAAATATAATTGTGTAATACGAAGTATATCAATATCGGAAGTTCACATCATAATGTTAAGTTTTCATAATAGTATAGTAATTAACAATACGTTAAAAATTATTACTGAATAACTAGGATTACTTTTAATACTTATAGTCGTGTATATAAACTCTCGTGGCTTTTATAAATATTCATTAAAGTTGGGTATAATTAATGAAGAATATTTGATAATAAACATGATAATTTTGAAGGAGAAATACAAAATCCAGGAAATGAAAAAGTTTAAGTGAATCAACGGTAAAAATAATACAGCTAACATTATAATTAAAGTTACACTTAATAACGCCTTGGAAAGGTTTGTTAATAGTAATAAACTAACTGTATGGTTTAAAGGCTACGTGAATCGCCCGGTACATAATACGGAGGAACAGGGATGCCCTGGTGAATTGCAAAATTGCTAAGGTAATGTTAACGGTGGTGATAGTAGCATGCCAAAAAAGCATGCTTGGATTTACTGGCAAAAGGTACGTAATTAGTGGCGTACGTAATACACGCAAGTCTGTAGCGAAAGACTTGTATACAGGAGTTAAGAAACTTGAGATTCGGGATTGTGGGGTAAAGGGTTGTAATTACAGTTAGTTTAGGTGTAAAACAGATTGGAACGAATAAGGGTTTGGTATACGGATGAAAGAGGGAATATAGGACTTGCTACAGATAAGTGATTGGCTACATTGGCGTGCGCGCACAAAAAACACAAAGCCGCTAGTATTGAAACAGCAATCTATTACAGTACAGTTAAGTTGACTATATTGACGGTTAGTTTGATTGTACTGATTGCAAGTTGACTGTAGTCTGTGGGATTGACTGTAATGACTGCAATTCAAGTACAGTAGTAGGTGACCATTTCAGACTAGGGCACGGGCCAAGGCAATGGGCCATACAAAGTAGTGTGCAGACCGGCTAGCGGTCTGCCAAACTTAGAAGTAACACATCACCACCTTCAATGCAATACCAGTTACTTCGACCAGAGATTTTGAATCGACTACGTTGCAACGATAGAGGCCTACCAACAGATACCTTGATAAATTAAAACATTGCCAAAGTAATAATGGCAGTGGTAGAACGTAACAAAAACATCCTTAGACCTACCTATTGGCGAATAGTAAGCAATTGGTAGCGTACAAGTCTGTGACGTGCGCAAGTCTGTGGCGAGAAACTTCATGTACGGGAGGGAGTTGAGGAAGTTGGTGCCTGGGATTACGGGGCAAAGGACTGCCTGCAACTGAAATCAATTGGGGTGCAAAACAGGCTGGAATGGACAGGGGTTTTTACCCGACGGAGTTGGAAGCGACTTTGGGGATGACTACAAATTAGCGAGTTGTTGGCCATATTAGCGTGCGTGCGCACAAAATAAAAAGGCGCTAGTGTTGGAACAGCAGTCAAGTCAATTACAATACAGTCAAGGCAACTATACTGGCAGTAAGTTGATTGTACTAACTGCAAGTTAACTGTATTGTTTGTGGGATTAACGATATTGATTGCAAGTCAAGTACAATAGGTGCCTAATTCAGGCTAGGGTACGGGCCAAGTAATTGGCCATACAAATTAGCGTGTAGACCGGCTAGCGGTCTGCCAAACTTAAAAGTAACATATCACCACTTTCAATGCAATACGAGTTACCTTCGACCCGAAATTCGAATCGACTACGTTGCAACGACAAAGGCCTACCAACAAGGGTCGTATTATTCCCTTAACATAGGTAAGCGTTAGGTCGCAACTTTACAAACCGCATTTCCGGCTAAACCATGGCTTTAAGCTTTTACAACACTTTCGGGCCTCTAAAGCTTGCGGGACACCCTAAGGTCTTGATAAGAGGGATGGATGGTCAGAGGTCCGGGTTTTCCTTGGGAGGGTGGCTGTAGTATGCAGGGACCCTCAAATTGCGATCTCTCCCGCCGGTATCTATAGCATTATCTTAGCAGCGAGCACTTTGTGCTGCCCGGTGGTAGTAAATCCGGAAAAAAAAAAAAAAAAAAAAAAAAAAAACCAATTACCCGCACCATGGCGCCCAACAAACAATGCCTTCCCTTTCCCTCTGCGCTCAGTTGGCAATCTCACATAGTGTAATACAGAGAGATCCTTCGGTGCAGTCCCGTTCCAACTAGGTACAGACAAGGAACCAAACAGCTTCTCCAGTCACGTTCACGAATCCCACTGCTCGCCGACGTAGGAAACAGTGCCGTAGTGCTCAAAGGGTCCTTCTGGCGCAAGCGTGTCCTGCGAGCCTTGTGTGGACCACGACTCGACCCGGCTGACCTTCACAATCGAGATGTCCTGTAGCGACTTCATGTTAGAACACCGACTCACACGGGACAAGGCGACAAGGCCGGCATGGACAGGCGACACGTACCGGTTGCCTGCTCGCGGCACCTTTCTCCTTGAGGATGTTCTTCTCTGGCGACACGGCCATGTCCCAAGACGCGAAGGGCTTCCTGGGCCCCTGGGCATGGACGTTAACTCCTTTCTCCGTTGGCGACAGGGCTGCCAGGTCCCACGGCTCGACGGGCTTCCGGGGCTCCTGGATGTGGATGCTTTGGTCTGGCGCCAGGGCGATGTCCCATGGCTCGACGGCTTGTCTGGGCTCCTTGCTGGCTTGGAACGTGTAGGAGCCCCACGAGTCCGTCAGCTTTTCGACCAGCTTATTCTCGTCGTCGTCGTCGTCGTCGTCGTCATCGCCTTCCGCCGCCGCGGGTGAATTCACGTCCTCGGTGGCGTCCTCGACGGTCACGGGCTTGGCCTCAGCACGAACGAGCGTTGTGCGCTGCCCAGCCTCGAGCCCCCTGCTCTTCTCCGCTTCAGGCGAGACAATCTCCTCGCAAATGCCCTCCTCGGCATCGTGGAACTCGACGTCGTCGTCTTCCTCGTCACTCTCCGCCTCCGAGGAGTCCGTCTCGGTCAGGTGGTCCGGCATCTCATGGTAGCCCTGCCACCACATGTTCAGGCTCTCGCAGATCGAGTCCTCGCAGATCTTGTCCCGCTTCAGCTTGCGGTCCACCAGCGCCACCCAGCCGGCCATCTTGTCGTGCGACCCGTCGCCGCCGGCCTCCGCCAGCACCAGCGCCCGGCTCGCGACGTGCAGGCCCTGGGCCCAGTTCACCTCCCGCAGACGGACCACGAGCCGCGTGAACGCCAGCACGTCCGCGAGCGTCAGCCGCCGCCGGTCGCCCGCGCCGCCCTCCCACTCGTCGTCGACCTTGCGCACGATGCGCGCCTGCAGGATGTCCAGCGCCGTGCGGCCTTGCTTGTCGCGCCGGTCCGGGTCGGCGCCCGCGAACTGCGCCGCCCGCAGCGGCCGCACGTGCTCGGCGCGCGCGTTCTCGAGCAGGTTGTGCACGGCCGTCATGCCGGTCGCCTCGCTGACGACGTCGGCGCGCGCGCCGCGCGCGAGCAGGTACGGCACCATGGCGGGGCGGCCCTCGGCGCAGAGGAGCAGCGGCGTGTCGCCGTACCCGTTGCGGCGCTCGAGGTCGGCGCCCGCGCGCAGGTACGCGTCCAAGGTCTCGCGGTAGACGGCCAGCGACGGCGCCGCTGAGTTGGGCGCGCCCAGCTGGTGCAGGCCGGCGTCGCCCCACGGGTTCAGCGCGTCCGGGTCCGCGGTGCGCGCCAGCAGCGCGTGGAAGAACTCCGTCTTGGCCAGCGGGCGGCACTGCAGCGCCGTGCGCCCGGAGCCGTCGGTCAGGTCCGCGTCAGCGCCCGCCGCCAGCAGCGCGAACACGATCGCGCTGCGGCGCAGCGTCACGGCCGAGTGCAGTGGGCGCGTGCCCGTGTATGGGTTCGCGCGGTCGAGGTCCGCGCCGTGCGCGATCAGCACCTCGGCCTTGGCCGTGTCGTTGAGCAGCACGGCATAGTGCAGCGGCGTGTTGCCGAGCGAGTCGGCGGCGTCGATCTCATGCGGGTTGAGCATCAGGCAGTCCTCGAGCGAGATGTGGTGCAGGCCCCGCACCGCCTCGTGCGTGCCGGTCGAGCCGGGGACCTTCTGCAGCGCCTCCACGCCCTCGTCCAGGTCGAGCACCTCGCACAGCTTCTCCACGAAGTCGTTGGGCACCAGGCTCTCCTTGTAGTTGGGATGAGGGAGGGCGTTGCGCCTGATGACATGCTCTTGGACCCATTGGAATGCGGTTCTGGACGACGACGACGAGTGTCAGTCAAGACAGGGAGAAGACATGCCCGGAGACAAAACAAGAGGAAGAAAGAAAGAAAGGGTCTCACCGGCCGGTGCGATCTGTCAGCTCGGGGTCGAAGCCAAGCGCCAGCAGGACGATGAGCTCGTCGTAGTAACCAAAGTGCATCGCCCAGGACAGCACGGTAAGGCCCGAGGTGTCCTCGACGTCGGTCGGACTCAAGTGCCCCGCGGCTAGCTTGTCCCGCAAAGCGATGAAGTCTCGTTTGGCGAGGTGCCTGCCCACATCGTCCAGATTTAAAAAGCGAGGCACCTTGATGAACAACCGGGCACCGACCCCGGTGATGGTGGCAGAGAAGTTGAAGGCCTTCATGGGAATCCAGGACGGAGGACGAAACAGGAAGTTGATTTTGCTCTCCGCCGGGGACGTGGGCTTCGCGGCCAGGCAGGTCCTCAGGTTGCACTGTGTTCGGTTCAGCAGTCGGCCGTTGTACTTGATCAGGGCAGAACCAGCGACGGGCTGTAGCCACTTGGGCGTCAAGATGTAGTTGTCCTTGTGGCACTGGCAACGGCACGAAGGGTGGCATGCCGTCTCGGATTTCTTGGACTTGAGCCACTCGGCCGACTTGGAGGTCGCTACTCGTTGCCTGTCTTCTTTTCTGCCTTCGACCGGTTGGGCTTCTCGTGGTTTTCGCGGCCTATGTGTTGGTCAGCAACAAGTCGGAGCCGTAGGCCCTACTCGAGCACAATCGTTGGGTGTGCAGTACTTGTTCAAGATACCGTCGGGCTCCGACGTAGAGCCGATGCGGTGGTCAGCGTACTCGAGCTGGCCGACAGGCGGCTTGCCAGCCAACTTCCGGTCGTGGTTGACAGCTTCCTCCAGCATCTCCAGCCTGACCCAGCTCTGTTCAGATGTGGATATGCTTCGCCTGATGCCCTGGGCGAGATACTCGCACGAGCCTTGGACCATGTCCTGCAGCTCGGTCATCATCTGCGTGGCGTGCAGTCTACCACCGACGGCGATCAGCAGGCGCCCGAGTGGCATGCGATGCTTTGGGAGGGAATGGACCGGTCGTTGCTCACCCTTGCAGAGAGCTCGCAGCAGTAAGCCACGAGGACATCTCGAGCCGGAGCTGGCGGCTGCGGTCCCGCAGCCGCACGATGCGGGACTTCTCGCGGATCCACTTCATCTTGGGGATGCTGGCGACGCCGCCCGTCTCCTTGTCGGCGCTGTCTCTCTTCTCCAGCAGCGAGACGGCCAGGTCGTTGATCTCGGCAATGACGCGGTCGAGGCTGGCCACCAGCGCCTGGAGGTCGACCACGGCGTCGGGCGAGCACTCGGGCTGGGTGGCGTGCATGGCGTCGACGTTGCGGCGCACCAGGTCCACGAAGGCGTGCAGCGACGACAGCTCGCGCAGCAGCTCCATGAAGTCGCCGGGCGCGTGCCGGATGGCCCTGAGCCGCTGCAGCCCCACGCCGATCATGCTGACCATCTGCGCAAACGCGATGGCCGCGGCGGCGACCGAGATGGGGTCCATGGCGGGCGCGGGCGCGGGTGGCCGATGTGGCTGTCGCCGGTGTAGATATATATACTGCAGTAGCTCTGAATGTCAAGTGTTGGCTGCCAGACGAGGGGGTGACGGGTACGGGGTATGGAGCGCTTCCTCAGCAGCCAACGGCTTTGAATTAAACTTGTAATGGAAAGA
This sequence comes from Anisogramma anomala, assembly GCA_038502455.1. Lineage (NCBI taxonomy): Eukaryota > Fungi > Ascomycota > Sordariomycetes > Diaporthales > Gnomoniaceae > Anisogramma > Anisogramma anomala. The sequence goes on from JASMMZ010000007.1 coordinate 3,952,050, forward strand.
GGGAGGGCAGATGCTAAGCAAGAGCACGTTGGCTGGGTATGACAGCACCAGGCATGTCGGGAATGATGGAACGACCGAGGAGGCTTTTAAAAGAGGGAGGGCGAAGGTATGGGCTCCGAGTCGGCGAGCAGGATCAGGGCGCGGATCCTCGATCGACTTGGACGCTGGCTTTGCCAAGGCACCCCAAGGAAGCCTAATGTTAACAACACAGGTCAGATTATCGTATCTTGCTGCTTGGAAGGCCTCTGCAGTACCACTCGAAATGGAATCGAAATCGCAACCGTGCATGCGCATCAGGAGGTTCGGACAATGGGACGGATGGAATTCGTGTGGTTGAGTCTGTTGCCTATCGGCAGCGACAGAATCAGAAGGAAGACACTTGTTGAAGTCGCGAGGGAAGCTGGTGGATAGAGTTTGTCAGCAAAAGGTGTAGTACCTGTGTAGTACCTTGCCAAGTACCTTGCCAAGTACCGGTGTACAGTGCAAGGTCGCGCGAGGTTCATTTTAAATCTGACTCTGGGGTACCATTTGATGCTTGCTCGATACTTGGTGAACCACGGACTCACTATAGGGCCTGCTCCCAGTGATACATAATACGTGTCCACAGCTGCACCCACAGCAAAATCCCTCAACTCGGACTCGCATTGCAACCTCTGTGTCCAACCGGTTGGTGACTTGACAGCGCCACCTGAACGCAGTCATACTCTCTGTCTCTACCATGTACAGAGTAGTGCGATCAGATATCATACGTCCCATGTGCTTTGGAGTCATTGTAGAAGCTTAAAAATCAAATGAAATGGCACTCGCTCATGCGACGGTGTAAGAGTCTTGCAACAGCACGGATCAACGGCTCCAAGCTCAAGCGCAACGGAAAGTTGCTATTGTGACCCCGGCTCCGCTTCGGATGCGGAGGCCGCTGCCTGTGCCTCACACAACTCAACATCTGCACCGACCACCAGCCTGTCTTGAAGTCCAAAGCCAGCGGTAGCAGTGGCTTTTGTACCCCAGTATTGCCATGGGTAGCGTTATGCTGAGGACATATATGTCATTTGTTCTCCCCGTGGCGGCGACGCGTGCTCCATGAAATTGGCCGGTGGAGGAGCTGTCAGCGTACAAGTACTATGTAAGTAGTGTCGCGGTGCGTACCGAAAACCATCCTTGCGTCGGGTAAGTGACGGCATCTGTGAAGTTTGCATGTCGGATGCGTGTGTGGGCGGAGGGGGGGGGGGCGGTATAACACCACCACATGTCCCAAGGCGTGGGGGTCGTTGGTGTTTGTTGGGTGATACTTGCGAAAATGGCCCATATACCGTATGGTTGTCGCGGTGTGGAAGACATCACTGGCTCATACACAACTGTTCCTTCAGAATCAGTCTAGAATCAGTCCCTCGGGCCTACTATGGGCCCTAACCCTGAGATCCGCTGCAAGTCGCTGGCCTGCGTAATAGTAGTAGTGAGGACAGTGACCCCTGGACCCCCACACGTGCCTCCTGCCCAGGCACGTTGAAACCCGCACTCCGAGTACTTGGCAGCGGTTCACATTTGCTTCCATCGACAGAAAACCTCATCCCATCCTTACTCGTATATGCCATGCCAAACTGAGCAAAGCCGACCCTGCCGGCTTCACGTCTTCTGGCCACCGCCTCTTGACAAATAGGACGCCGACTGCTCGCAAAACCTCCTCACCGCCAAGGCCTCTGTATAGTGTCCGGCGTCTGTTTTCTCGGCTACCGCCCAGTTCTGCCGTAGCCGGTGCGCCGCCAAGCCCTCGTCTACCGTCAGGTACGTACGTAGCCGCCAAAGTCAGCATACGGTTGCTTTCCTTGGCGGCAACATGGACTGGTCGGGCCCGAGCAGCCGTCCGTGCCTAAAAATACACCCTACCTCCGCGCTCGGACCCCCGCCAATCGCAACCCTTGTGTGCGGAGGACCTCATCCCAACCACATGTTGGAATGTACATTGATAAGCTGATCCACGGACCAAAAAGGAAACTAAGCTGATCCTGGAAGGCAGAGCAATCATCTTTAACTTACTTCATATGTTTCTGACCACATCAGATGGGTGTGGGACACAATTGCGCCAGCCCCGTGATATATGAAGGGGGCTATCTAGATATCTAATCAAAATTGCAGCTACACGGTAGTGGTCAGTATACTAGTCTATACGGCGACCTTGCTGCCTCATCTGGTGTGCAAGCAAACCCGTCAGCGAAGGCGTGAACAGGTGCTGTATAGACAACAGTATACTAGGTTTGAACATCATGCTTGGTTCGTTAGTTGGAACGTGGGACGTCCTGGGCCGAGGATATCGCAAAAGCGTTGAACGGACGGCCGGGAACGGACCAGTCCGGTCTGTTGCACTACGGTTGCTGTTGTCCTGTCAGCCCAACAACCCCCGGAACTGACAAGTCCAAGCCCAGAAGAGCAGAATTTCAACTCACTATTGAAGAAGAGCTTAACACTCGGGGTAGTCTATGTGGCAACCTTGCTGGGTAATTGACTTTGCAAGTAAACCCGTCAATGAAAGTCTATACTCGCCGCACATGGAATCGGGGTTTAATATTATCGATACAGCTATTTTTTTAACTTTAAATTTTACTTTAGACCCGAAATTTCGCATTGCTAAAAATGGAATTTCATACTAATAGGAGGAATTTCACATTAATAGATGGACTTTCGCATTGATAGGTCACTGATAAACTACCCCCCTTATAAAATAGATAACGGCTATTAATACCGGTACAAATAGTAATTATACTAGTAAATTGGATTTGTGTTGAAATAGCAGTTAAATGCAGTATAGTCAAGTTAACTATATTTACAGTTAGTTGATTGTACTGACTGCAAATTAACTACAGTTTGTGAGATTGATTGCAAGTGTAGGGCAGTAGGTACCCACTTTAAAGTGGGGCACGGGCCAAAGCATTTGGCCATACAAATTAGCATGCAGACCGATTAGTGGTCTGTCGAACTTAGAACTTATTAATCAACAAGCAATTTCAATGCAGCATCAGTTACTTCGACTATAGTAATTCGAATCGACTACGTTACAACAATAAAGGCCTATCAATACTAATCAGTACTTATTAGGTTAAGTACAGATAAACTAGGTAAAAGAAAAAGGTATTTTCCGATTATACTTTGTAATTACATAAGGTAAAGGGAATATTCTTGCGAAAGACCCTAAGGCTACGTCTGCTATTTACAAGTAGCTAAAAGAAAGACTTTTCAAGTGCGTCTACTGTTAACAGGTACTTGAAAGTGGCGACGATATCGCCAGTACTATCGAAAACACTAAAAATTCTTTACTGAACCAATCTTAAAGAAAAAGCGTTGAGATTAATCACCTAAAAGTCTCAAAGATAGTCAAAGTTATCAAATTGGTAAACATCTAAATTAATACTATAACAGCTAAGACTATTGTAGGTACTACTACTGCAAATTCAAAATCGTAAAACGACTGAGTTCCAAAACCTGCAATTACAAACAACTTTAATAGCAAACCTACAACACACTCTTTTACACTACTCTTTTTCCTCTTATACTTTTTAATTTTCGTTACGATAGTTTTAGAGCCCACCAAAATTGATTCTATCGCCGACCTTATTAAAAAAGAGGTAATCAAGACCCCCAAAACCACCTTTAGTAAGCACTTTAATAACTACCTTTAGATTCAAGAAGTTAACAGAAATTTTATCCCCAAGCACCTTACAAACTACGTTGGATACTTTATCCTCGACGTCGACTACGATGATTAAAACCTAAGTGTTATTATCCTATTCGATTACATTAAGTTTTTTAGGGACCAAACCCTAATTATATGGAGAAAAACCGAAAAATTAGGGAAGTTAAAGCTGAGGGTTAACCTACATAAACGAAGGATTTTCCTTCCTTTAAAGGTTGGAAAAATTGGTAACCTAACAAAAATACTCTACGAATACGCTACCAACGAAAACCTGCAATAGCTATAGAAAATAAAGGTAAAGGGATCATTGGCAACGGCATTACTTAATGCCCTTAAATAAGTTCCCAAGGGTACGCCTAAGCCTAAATAATTTCTGTAAACCCTTTTGCTTGAAATTAATGGTTTAGTACTATAAGTCGTAAAGAATTGATTAACATATACGCCATAAACTCTTCAATCCATCAATTAATTAAGTAGGAACCTTGAGGTACCTCTTAACACCAAAAAGAGTATTATTAAATCTCCTACTATAGAAACTCTTTAGTTCCCTTCTCTTAAGCCCCTTAGCACGTCCAGTTTTAGTAGTTAAATTAAGAGAAAAGCGGCTTTACGCGCAAGCCTACTATAGGTACGACCATTAGTTCATTCCCTCCAAACTCAGCTAAAGATAGCTATCCTACCCATTAATACTAGAACCTTCACTAATACTAGTCGAAGGATTTAAAAGGTCTTTATAACCAGTACATTACCTTTTCCCCTCGATATGTCCTTATAGTGAATACGGATTACACGGTAATGACTAAATTATATAAGATCTAAGGAGTAAAGAAAAGTATAACAGTAAGCTGTATAATCTCCCTGACGTCAAATTACGCCTATTCTTCAAAATTTGCCGCCAAATAAGGGTTAAACTACTAGGCTTCTACTCGTTGTTTCCCAATATTCTTATCGGTTAAATTAAAAATTATTACCTTTGGTACTTAACGATTTTTCCTTTTTTTCGAATGATTTTCAAATATCTTCAAGGTTATTTATGATATAATGTTTACATCACCTAATACCATACGAATTAAAATATAATTCAATGGTTGAATACATAAAATTACATAAAAAATCGAAAAGTAAAATCAACCACCTTAATTATATGCTAAATAAACTGATACTTTATTAACAAGTAGTAAATAATATGGAAACTGGCGAACACCATACTACGCTACTATATTAGGTAAATTATTAAGGGTTATAAAAAATTCAAATACGCCTTATAACAGCTTAACACCCCTTGTAAATGGTTTTTTGACTAGTTGCGTTCCTTGCTTCCAACTATAATGACTCGGGTATTAGGTTGGACTAATATATACCCCTGAATTCCAAATTTTTACAACTATATAAAAAACTCCTCCTATACGTACTATATCGACCGTAAGTACGGTAGGTCTAACCAATACGATTAATAAAAAGCCCGTAACAAGAGCTGCAGTCAACATACCACTTAAAGAAGAGGATCCTGAGGTTAACCAAACAAATTTACCTTAAACGTTAAAAAATACTGTATTTATGGTAAACAAGGTGGTCAGTTAATACGCTACACAACGGCCGAATCTAAAGATAAATGGGTAAGGTAGTATTTATTTTTTTACTCTTTATTTATCCTTATAATTACGTTCAATACTTTAAAAACGTAAAAGTATTGTCACAGGCTAGTGCCTGACTAGTGTTTACCAGGTATCCAGCCTTGGTAGTTGTCATATTCTTACAGCGCTTTAAAGTCATTCGGAAGCTATGCAGAAGTATGTCCTTACACCTTATGTGATCGGGTTATACCATTTTCCAAAATCTGTAGCAACTTTTAAAGAGGGGTTTCTCCTTTTTTTATGATTAAGGTTTATAAATAGAATCCGACTACTTTAAACGATAACTCCGGTTTTAGTTACTTTATATATAAACTTTAAATCTTTTTAATAGTATCTTAGCTGTTTGCTAACAGCTATAGATTAGAGTTATATTTTTTTTTTCGACTGTTCGAATTCATACCCTTAAGTTTTAGAGCAATCTTTCGACGTACACGTTAAAAAGTCATTCTAAAACGCTTTAATAGCTTGATACAATTATGTTATAACTTAATATAAACATTTTACTAACGTTTTACGTATAAAGTTTTTGAAACGGAATGAAGATATCTGAATGTATATTTTACGTTTAAAAAAATGAAGTATTAAAGTATTAAATACTTTAACGAATATAATCTAATAATCCAAAGTTACCTGCACGTTTATATTTTCGAAACGATACTCTTCCTAAAGGATTTTTACCACGTTCCTTACGAATGAAGTAACTACCACATCGGATTTTTGCCAGAGACCGTATTAGGGTTTCCGATAATAACGACTCAGACTTTATTAATTTCGATTAAAATATCACTGTTTTATTAGATGGGCGTTAACGATTTAAAAGTAGATATTTTAATCAATCAGTTAAGTTTCTCGATATTAAATTACGATTCCCGGTATAAAAGGTTATGATATTACGTAAGTTATATAAATTGTAATGATTATACTAAATACCTGTGAGTAAATAAAAGGTGTCAGGGGGTTTATGTTAGGAGTAAGGTAGCAGAGGTAATAAAGGTGCAATATCAAGAAGATGTTTGTTTGTGCTGTAGAATGATCACTAGCCATTAAGTTATTCAAGTATGTAGACTGAATATTTAGATTGACAAGTGAAGAGCTATGAAGGAAATACTATCTATGTGGTGATGACCGTGTTCTTATATCCTATGGCCTTCATACTATCTTCAGTACTGGACCGCTGAAGTCGCTGGTCGCTTCCTGCGGTCCAATGTAGTATCGACTGGACCGCTCTTCGGTCCTTGCAGTCCCAACCCTTACCCTGGGTCCTTACATAAGAGAGATCTCTGGCTTAATGTGTTGGACATCAGGCTTCTGATAGTGCAGCAGACTACTGGCCTATTCCATGATCTGCAGTTAGTCCTTGGGTTATAACAATTTAATAAGACCCTTGAAAATATACTACCATCTTACCGCTCTAAAAACGATTACGAAATCGTTTTTAAAAACGATAATTTAAGTCAGCCTTAAAAGGTTCTATAAGGCTCGTTATACGGCATATCGTAAAATAAGTTCCTTATATTATAAAAACCATTAACTAATTTACTCGAGCAGGGCTATATTCAAGTAAACAGTTCCTTAACACATATTTTCGTGCTCTTATTGAAAAACTCGAAGATAATTTACATATTTATATTAATTATCATCTATTAAACGCTGTTACAAAAGCAAATTGCTACCCGCTTTCACTTCTTAACAAGGCTTAAAAATATATTCCAAATTAAGTAATTTACCAAATTGAATATTAAAACCGTTTTTCACAAGCTTCGTATTAAGGAGAGAAATAAGTGAAAAATTTCGTTTATGATTTATTTTAAATTTTTTGAATAATTTATTACGCCCTTTGGTTTTTTTGATACACCGACTACCTTGTAACGGTATATTAATAATTCGTTACGCTACTATTTCAAATATCTTTCACTTCGTTTACCCTAAAAATATCTTTATCTATTCTAACATAACTCTTAACAAATATAACATTATGATTAAATAAGTCTTAAGCTATCAGTAAAGTCTCTGATTATTCACATGAACGTAAAATAATAGAAGAATAATCGTAAAGATTGTTATATTTTAGTAGTAAATATGTATGTCAAGAGAGAAATATTCAGAGAGTGCACGGTTTAGGTGAGAGGTTATAAATCTATCACCTAAACAGTGGCACTCTATCGTGCACTCTACAAATACTACTTCCAGGCAGTAGCACGCTATCGTGCACTCTGAAAATGCCACTTTTAGGCAGTGGCACGCTATAATGCACTCAGCAGGAATGCACCTTGCAGAGTGAAATGTTACCGTACACTGCTGTAAGGGTGCATTCCGCACCGCAGCCATTTACTAACTATAAGGATATATATATATATATATATATATTTACATACGCGTTTTAAACATCGTAAACCTTAACTTTGATATATTTAAGTGTAAATGTAATGTTTAAAAAACCAAATACATAAGATTCATGACTGCGGTTAACGTTGTCGTCTTTATAAACCTAAAAAAGCTGCGCGTTATCCAGAAAGAAATGGCTCCTACGTTAATTGTAAAAGTAAAGGTTTTTTTCGGATTCGATAACCTTTATCTGCATTTTATTTGCAACTAGTTCATAATTATTAAACCTTTAATTCGATTAACTTAAAAAGAAGTCCTTTTTTTATTAAATACCCAAAAGAGAAGTCGTTCTCAAATGGTTTAAATTTAACTTCTTTTTTGAACAAGTATTTATTTATTAGAATCCCGATTGCGATATATTTTTAAAAATCGACTATTTCAACTAAACTTTAAACAGCTATTAAATTTGAGGTATCCATTACGATGATTTATGTTTGGTAACATGATACCTGTACTATTTATCTCTTACCAAATATAATTACAAAATTTACGATGAAGAATTATTTGGGATTATAAACTGCTTAAAAGTATGAAACGCGGAGTTCTGAGGTATGGCACGCCTATTCACAATTTTTACGAATTATAAAAATTTGGAATACTTTATAATTACATAACAGATTTCTAGATGATAAGTCTGTTAATCCTAATACTTCTCCCAATTTTATTTTTGATTAGTTTATAATAAAGGAGTCAATTACATACAACTCGATACGTTATTATGGCTAAATTAAGATATTTTAAAAGTATTGGTAGGGCCTTGGATCGTTGCAACGTTGTCGATTGGAATAGTGGTTGAAGTAACAGTAGTATTGCATTAGTTAAGTGGTAGATGTATTGTTTTAGGTTTGGCAATCCGCTAGCCGGTCTGCACTATAATTTTTATTGTCAATTGCTTAGCCCGTACCCTAGTTTGAGATTCAGCGTACTACACTTAACCTATATGCAATGCAATATGTCCACAAAAATAATACGCTTAACTTGCAGTGCAGTATAGTTAATTTTACTGTAAGTAAAGTTAACTTACTTTACTACACGTAGTACTATTCCAATACTAGCGGTTTTTTAGTTTGTACATGTACGCCAGTATGGTTAACTAATTTTTTCTGGTTGTCGTTAAGTAGTGACCTCATTTACTTTCTAGCTCTCTATTAATTCTAATCAACTTCTATACTTAATTGCACCTAATTACATACAAATTAACCTCATTTAACCTCAATTGCTCCATTTCCCCAAAGTCCAAGTTTATTAACTCCTACAAAAGGTTTTTCCAATATAGGTTTTCGTAAATCTTTACTTTAGCTGTATCAGTCAAATAGGTCTCCATCGCAGCCTTTAATTCCCTGGCAGTCTTTCAGTTTGCCGGTATAATTGCTGGCACGTAATTTTGGCTTGCTAAGAGGCTTATTAACGTAGCCCACGATGCGTATAGTTAGCCTATTGCTATCTACAAACCTTTTCAAGGTCTTATTTGATGATACCTTTATTATAACGTTAGTAGAATTGTCTTTACCGTTAATCTATTAGAACTTGTTAATCTCTCTCCCTTTGTAGGCTTTATAGAGTTCCATTACATCTATTATCAGGCGTTTTTCACTAGTAGTTCCGATCTTCAAAAAGCATTCAAAAAAGCTTCTCGAATCGGTACAAATCACCACAGAGATAGAAGGAATCTTTAGCTGCCTGGTAATAAGGTTAAAGGTTTCCCATAATAATATATTTATATCAAAATCTATTATTATACTATAGACCTCCGAAGTTAATACGTTTCGTATAATCCTCTTATACTTAACAGAGGTTTAATATATTAGGCTACCGATAATATTAAACTAGTCTTCCCGTTTATTTTCGTTAATAAGAGTTATTAGAAAGCTGATTTGAAAATATAAATCGATGTTATTTATAAAGGACTCATCCATAAATATTATTAAATTAGCCTTTTATAGGTCGATTGGTACTATGTCAATCCTGTGATGCAAGTTCTATATCTATTACTCAAGCCTTTCATTTAGTCGGTTAAATTCTTTATCCATTAGCTTTTATATTTATACTACGATTAATAGGTTATAAAATGACTTCGGTTGGTATAAGGTAACGATATAACTGTTAATGGTATATTATTCAAGGTACCATTAGGTCTTAGCCGTATTAGGCTTGTTAATCATAGCCTCAATTGTATCCTAGCCTTTTTAACGAAAGTTAAGGCCGGTATTAATACTAAACAAATAGATTAACGATTCGTTAAATTTAAATTAGCTGTTTTTCGTTAACGTCGTTACCGGCTAATAATTCCAGAACTTGGAGTCTTTAATCGCCGGTTATTCTGATATTACAAAGTTAGCCGTTTCGACAAAAAGGGTATCATTAGTTTATATACCTATTATGCCGAAGTTTATTTTTTACTTTACCAGTAAACATAGATCTTATATTAAAAACTTTATCGTTAGCTGTAATTCAAAGTACGACAAATAATTTAAAAACCAATAACCGCATATTCTAGCTAATTTATATAGTAGTTTAACACACCGTATTACTATCTCCGAAAGTTAAATAACACATAGTTCATATAATAGTTTTAACAATACGATTCACTATAAATATGTTGCTAATTACGTATAAGCTTACGTTATATTACGACTATTAAGCGTAAATTTACCTTCCAATTTGACTAACAAACTTGTTACTAAAGTAATTACCAAACGCTAGCTAATCTTTTAAATTATTAACGACTGCATAAGGATTTAGCTTTTACCTTTATCGCTGTATTTTTAAACGATCAAACTTGACTTTTCATACGACTGCCCTATAGTATTACTTTTTACATGTAAATAATCTTTGACTTAAAAATCGTAATATTTGTGTCTTAAAGGTTAAAATTGATTTTCGGTACGAATTATACAACACTTCAAATTAATAAGCCGTGAATTTCGACTTTATCGCTTTGCTTAAAAGGTTTGCCAAAAGTCTTAATAATCCCTTGTACTCGAAGCTTTAGTGTTAAGTTTTCGTTATTATATTTTTCCTACTTATCCATGTAATATTATAGATACAATCTGGTGTATATTCGTCCTCTTTATTATTCCTTCTTTTCGGGAGTCGTCCGCGCCAACGGCGTTTTATCGGCTTGTTGATAACGCGTGGAGGAGTTTTGTATTAGCGCAGTCGCTTAGTTTAAAGGTTTTTATTTTTAGTAACCCTAATATAATATTTAATTTAAGTAATTCAAAAAGATATAACACTATTAGTAGTTTTAATAACCACTTCGGAGTTCACAATACTTAAGATCCTATATAGACCTTCTTATTTACCTAGCTTCTGCTGTATAAAGACTTCCCTTTGTAATAGCAAAGTAAGTACGTCGATTGTTAAACGGTAATTCCTGGTATTAAGGGTATTATTAACCTAACGACGTGCCGATTCCTTTCATAGTTCTCTTAAAACTTTACCGTAGGCCGTAACGCGCTTTTAAGTATTTTCTGAGGATAGAGATTTATTTGTTAGGCATAGGTACGCTCTCACAACCAGTAGTGTTGACACTGGACTATTAGGGTATATAGTGTCGTTTAGGTCTTTTACCTCCATTAGTAAATATGCCTCCGGGTCTGTAGAGATTTTAATTTTTAGCGTAAGGATATTATACGCTTGGCGAAATAATACGTATATCCTTTTAACCTTTCCAATACTTCAATGAGCTTTTACAGGTATATATTTATATTAGATACCCATTATCTTAGCATTTTCATTAAACACTACCGCCGCAAAGTTAGTACTAATATTGTGGACGACGATGTTAAGTGAATACAAGTACGTATTAATCCACAATATCGTTAACGCTTCCTACATATCCTTTACCAAAAGGTATTTTAGAAACTTGACTTCAAGAAAAAAGGTTACAGAGTTAACAATGTAAAAAACAGGCTTGTTATCTAAGTTAAATACGTTAACAAAAACCTTGTAATTAAAGTCCTTATTATCTTTAAGTATAAACTTAAATTTCCTAAGGGCTCAGATATATATTTGGCAGTAGTAACAAAGCTTTTCAATAGCTTTTAAAGCGAAATATGTTATATTTTTATACTTTACGGATTTTAGAACTTTATATAGAATATTAACAACTGGATAATTAAAGCGCCGATATAATCAACATCTTTCCGGTTTCTTCAGGTTTAACATTACTATTTCCGGGACTTAAAGATAAAACTATAGATGGTTCTACTTAAAGGCAAAGGGAAACCTTTGGCTGTTTTTAACCAGTTCGTCTGCGTTAATGTCGACGTTAATACCAAGGGTTTTTATTTTTTTTAAGCAAAGAAGAAAAGTAGTCAAAGACTTAAAGATATAAAACGTAATCGCTCCCATTAAATTTAAATTACTGTTATTCTTATTAACGATAAGTATTCACCTGGTCTAAAGCTAATTTTAACTTTACTAATATCGTAAAGATTAATCTCAGTAATTGTATTAATTTCCCTATGTAATGCCACGAATTATGAATAACCCTCTGTTAAGTATTATATTACCCCTGTATCTATAATAATGCCTTAAAATATATGATTTGTGTAACGATTGCAATGGTTAAAAGTTTACGAGGGGTTAGGGGCTTAATTGGGGTAAAGGTAAGGGTCTTCATCATCTAAACAGTATAAAAAGACGTAGTCGACTAGTTACTAGACTGTACTAGAAGCAGTATCTTTATGCCACTTGATTTTCTTAAGGGAATTATTGTCAATTGGCTCATTGCCCTCGAAGTTTAGACTTTAATTTAAATAGCCCTGTTTAAAAGTAGTAAGGTACTGGATATAATACATCACATTTCTATTATTTCGCTTAACGGAGGGATACCAAGTTAATTAACAACCAAACTTACTATAAATCTAATATCTTCTGCCATTATCACGACGATAATTCTTGTAGTCAACAGGTTCGCATAAATCTTAGCCTTATTAGCGCCAATATGGTTGCTACCTTCAGTTTGTAATTGGTGAGCCAGACCTTAGATATTGGGAGTACCTATAGCCATACTTGCGGTCGATATAATTAACTACCACAAGGTATTTTTAATTTACGTTAGGAAAGTTGCCGGCTTAAAGACATATACCGATAGAGTTTATTGTACACGTTATTATAGTAGCTAACTAAGAACTTAACTGGCTAAAAAAGCATTCGTATGTGGTATTTAGGTGTTACAAGGCGTATTCGAACTCACTAACACCCGTAACTATTACTAATACCTTCTCGCAAAGTGTGGCTTCGCTAAAGTAGGCTTTTCCCATTAATCTGGAACAACATTAACTTATCAAACATTTAATTAAGGATATCTATTAGTGTTTCCTCCTCTTTCTTTTTCGCTATTATTATAGTACACCGCATGGTAACCCAGTCTGTATAGTATTAGGCGAGGTAGATATTGGGCTTAAAGTAACTCTTTATACTATCATATATCTCTCGAAACGTGGTAGTTCGAGTAAGGAAAATTAGGTAATAATCCTTAACGTGCTTCATATATATTTCGGAAAATAATAAATAAAAACCTAGAGTAAGAACATCTATTTACTTATCAATGTTTCAAAAGGGTATTATCTTAGTGTAGAGGAGGTTATAATCTTCCCGTTATATTTCTTTACGTAGTTACAGATCTTATTAAAGTCCTTAACGAATATATAATTAATATTAACAATATTGGCAAGTTTTAGAGATAGGTTACGATAATTATCCCAGTTATTATTGGTGTTTCTTAGCATTTTAAGCCTTTAGACTTCCGATGCACAGTATTAAAATTAATTGCTAGTCACTTGACCCGAGGGATAAAGTCCTAAAGTAGGACTTATAGTGGTCCTTTGTATATAAACAAACCTGCCGTATAAAGGTTTTTGAGGGGCTTGTCGATTGTATTGCTAAAGGTTGATAGATACTTAAAGGTTTTGAGAGACCTAATGATTTTAATCAATTAATTAGTATAAAGCGCTGATGTCAATACCTTTAGCCGCTTTAGCGGCCATTGCTTCAGGTACTTTACCACTGCTAAGAGCGTACTACGCGCTATTATTTAAAAGTGTTAGGTTGTTAAGAAGGCTAATAGGCTCTTTATCGTTAATACGAAATAAGGCTTAACTTAGCTAAAGATAAAGTAAAGGTCCTTTAGAACGTTTATTTAAGCGTTTAAATCCCTTAGCGCCTTTTCCCTTTCCTTAAAGATTTTAAGAATGAGGGTTTCGAAGGTTTTTTATTATGAAGCCAGTTTAAAGAAGGGTTTCGCCAGTTCTAATGGAGTATTTTCATGGATATAAATGCCATAGAGGGTAACCTCTTTCTTTAGATTAACTTTAACCGTTCGCTAAATTATCTTCCATATGTTAAAAGTCTAGTAGTTTAAAAACTCGTGGAATTTTTGGAAAGTGTGGGCACTGCGGCCATATTTGTTACCAAGGTTTCCATCGATAATATATTGGCTAAATTAATTAGATAAATATTCTTTAGCTAAGGTTTTATTAATATTTATAATCCAAAGCTATTGATTGTAATGATTAACGAAGATTAATACGAGGGCTTTAAATTTCTTTATATTTTCCTAACTTAAATCAATTTTGATGATTTGGATTTTGTGGGACGTATAGGAAGTGTAGGGCGAGGTACTTGATTATTTTAGGTGTAGAGACTCGTTGTTTTGGTGTAAAGTCGCGTGGGAGCTTGTCGACTTGGCGTTGGGTTGTCCGACGTAACTTTTTTGATGAGACTTGATGTTTTTTGGTGATTTTAGTTTAGAGTAGCGAACTTGAAGATTAAATTGGTGTAGAGGAAGTAGAAAGAGTGAAGTAGGAGAAAAAGTTTAGTATAAAGGGTAAGGTTGAAGATCGTTTGTTATTGTAGGTTATTTAATGTAGGGACTTAGTCATTTTTCTGCAGTAGTAATACCCGTAGTAGTACTAACTTAGCCGTTTGCCAACTTGCTAAACTTGGAGATTTTTAATAGTTAATCTTAACGTCTTTAAGAAAGATTTGTAAAAAAAAAATTAGTGTTTTAGATAATGATACCGTTGTTACCTCTAAGCTGCCGTGAAAACCGACGTAGTAGTAAATGCCCATTGCAAAAATATTTCCTCTACCTTGGTTTTTCACAAAGTATGACCAGAAAGTAGCTTCTTCTTTTGCTTAAATAATCTGTGTTTAACTCAATAAGCACTAATTAGTATTGATAGAGCCTTGGATTGTTGCAATGTTGTCGATTCAAATAGTGGTCGAAGTAACAGTAGTATTACATTGGTAAAGTAGTGGATGTATTTTTTTAGGTTTGGCAGACCGATAGCCGATTTGCACTATAATTTGTATGTCCAATTGCTTGGACCATATTCTAGTATAAAGTGAAAGGTACTGCATTCGACTTATACCCAATGCAGTAAGTCCACACAAACAATATGCTCAACTTGTAGTTGAGTATAGTCAACTTTACTGTAAGTAAAGTTGACGTATTTCACTGCACGTAGTACTTTTCCAACAAAAAGAGGTTTTTAACACACGCTTTCTAGGTCGAGAACTCCAACTTTGATACCCTGAATAAGTCACTTTCTAACCGTTTCAAAATACATATATCACTCAGCTAACCGTTGCTAACGAATTTATCCCAAAAAGGAGTAAGATTTTTACTAATATCGATCTTTAAAATAGTTTAAACGCCTTTATTATCTGTCATATTACTTAACCTTTTCTAGTTTAAATAATACATATAAAAATATTTTTTTAATCAATATTCATATTAACAACGACTGGGTATTTGAAGTTTTAATTTTAGAATATCTAGTGAATGATCATAAGGTTTTACGGTTCTATAACCGTATTTAAATACTCGTTTACAAGCCGTTTACTATTGCATTAATATAAGCTATTTATAATTTACTTCTTTTTAACCACCCAAGCTGCGATATTACTATCTTTATACTTTTAAAACATACTTTTAACATGGTTTACACCGTACAATCCGACGATTTTACTGGAACTACGATATTTATAAACGTATAATCTATGAAAAACCCTGTCGAAAGGGATTTCTTAAACTCTTTCTGGTTTTTAAACGGTTCTGGAAAAAAAATTTATCTAGTTTATAATCGATATACTTTAAAAACGTACCGGTGACTTATGCTATTTTATAATTATTAATGATCGTTTAAATAAAGCTGTAATCCTTAAGGTCATAACTATTATAAACGTTAAAACTTTTACAGGTCGGTTTTTAAACTACTGTTAACTATTTCGTGGATTTTCACCTATGATTATTAATGAACGAGGGTGAAATTAACCCGATAAGTTATAAAAACGACTTTATAAATTAATAGGGGTAATACAACGTCTAAATACAACTTTTTAACTTGAAACTAATGGCGCGACAGAACGTATTAATTAAAAGGTCCTAACATATATATATTCCTTCTTTGTTTACATTTAATTTAATTGAAACCGCTTATAACACAGTTTTGAAGTAGCTTTAAATAATAAAAATACGATTACTATCGGTATTAACTAGTGTTTTTATAATTTACGGCTATTATATCTATTTTTTATAATCAGTATAATATTTTCCGTCTTAGTTATAAAACTATTTGTAAAGACCGATGATTTCGTTTAATGTATTCGCAATATTTCGAAGTTTGTACAAATTGTAATAGCGATTACGTTATAACATATAAAGAATCCGTTAACAAATGGTGTTCCCTCTCGAAACGTTTTCTAGTTGGTAATAATATTGAGATCTTTTTTAAAAACTATAAGCTGGATAAATATTTTTAAAAAAAGTCAAACTAACTTTACGATAAATATTATATGATACGTATAATTAATTACTACATAATTAATTTCGATATTACGAAAATTAAGTATTCCCGATTTTATGTCAACCAACTTATTTGCGCCGTTTTGAACCCGCTCCCGAATTAATGAACCTGCGATTTTTAATCTTAAGTCATTAGTATTATAGACGACTATAGCGGAAAGAAACCAGAATATCACGTCAAAAGCATTTTACGAATTCGAAATAAACCCTAAATCGGCCACCCCCAGCATACTGACTTAATAAAACGGGAGGTTTCAATTACATAAGTAGGTTACATATACTCGACTTAAGATTTTTTTTAAAACTTTTTTTGAATCGCGATATTCGACGCTTTCAAACTACGTTATGGATCGGTTAAATATAACAACAGACTTTTACTTTCATTTCGTAAACGGGCTATAATTATTATACCTTCCGTTATTGAACGGCGTAAAAACTGCTACTTTATGTGTGTCTAATTCAAAGATAACATAATATTCATAAATTATCAAAGTTAAATTAAACTATTTCAATATATTTTCGAAGTCGCTGTCCTTATCTCCACCAAGCAATTTCTTACCTATTTTAACCAACTCACTCAATTTCATATTAATTCGTCTTAACTTCCTATTAATGCATATAATCACTTTAATAAGTTATTTAATTACCTTAAACTACATTTCTTATCCTTTTATTAGCTGTTATTTCTATGTTACTTTCTAATGAGTTAACTTATTTAAAAACTATATTCGTTATTTAAGGGTTATACGGCTTGTAAGCCACGCGTACGAAGAATAATACCAGAATAAAATACGTTTTACCTTGAGTATCAACCTTTTTATATAATATGTCGAATCCTTATAGCCTTTTTTACGGTGATAACCTAGGCCTAAAACGGTTTGAAAATACTTTCATTTACTTTGATTTTAAAATTTAAACGCTGAATAAGCTTTAAATAATTTTTATTAAATTATTTCTATTAGGATTGCAGTTGAAAATATATATAAGTTACTGGAATTACAGCTTCTAATATCTATTACGCAAAAACGATATTGGGAGCCGTTATTTAGCCATTCGTTAACAATTTTCTCGCGGTTATACGAATTGAACTTAATTTTATTTTTTAGTAAAACTTTCCAAAATTATATGCCATACACTATATTTATTCCAAATATATTTCCTCACGTATTCTATTAAAATAAATGTTTAGAACTTATAAGGATGAGATTTACACGTTTGTTAACAAGGATAAAATAACTTTCAAATAGGTACACTTTGGTTTTTAACAGCTTTATACATTTTTATAATTAATTTAAAATTCGTTTTGAAACAATAGAAACGATAAATATAATGAAAAATGATGAATTAAGTGGTAGGAAAGAAATTGCATTAATGAGGGTTTAATATTGAGTTTTATTATATTTTCAATAAATAGTAAAAAAAAAAAAGAGTTTCAATTTTTGAAGTTGGGGTCTGATGATCACACTAAATACCCGTGAGTATATAGAAGGTGTCAGAGGGTTTATGTTATCAAGAAGGTAGGAGAAGTGCTAAGTAAACAATATCGCAACCATGCAAGTAATAATCAAAAGCCGTAAGGCTATTCAAAATATACTGAGACTGAATACTTAGATTGACAACTGAAGAGCTATGAAGGAAATACTATCTATGTGGTAATGACCGTATCCCTATATATCCGTGCCTTCATACCGTCTCCAGTACTAGATCCATTGGATTAGTGCTGAGCCCGCTGATCCTGAATCACTTGGATCAGTACTGATCCCACTAATCCTAATCACGTGATTGGCTTAGTAATTTCCCTACTAACAAAGGAGAGATGTTTCCCGCCTGATGTGTTGGACTTCAGGCTCTAAGTGGCTCAGTTGCATGCTAGCTTGCTTCCTGACTCGCCATCATACTTGGGTCGTAACAGGGGGGTCTACGAAACTATTTATAAGGAGGAGTGCATTGGGGAACCTTTTACGTGGTGTCAAATCTTTTTATGGCCTAGAACCCTATACGCGATATTATAATATTTCAAACCATTTCAAAACGGTTATTTTATACCTACCCTCCATCTTTTAGCTTGCCAACACCTTTTATCCCTTTTAACACCACCGCGTGAGAAGGAGGGGGGGGAGGGAGTTTAGGGATACTTAAAAAGTATTATTTGTTTTTGAACACTACCCTTATTTCCTCCTCATTTATAGGTTTCGTAGATTAATGGTAAAAATACCTGCTTTTCTTGCTAGGGGTTCTGGGTTCGATTCCCGGCGTAATCCCCAATACGGCAGATACAAGTGTAATTTTCATTTGGTAAATTTTTCCAATTTGAAAAGTACTCCATTTCAAGGTCTTAAAAGGGAAGGGGAGGGGGTTAGCCGGAGGGTAATGTCAAGAATAGTACCTGGCTAATATTTACCAAAGATCTAGCTTTAATAGTAATCATGTTTTTACAGCACTTTAAAGCCGCTCGAAAACTACATGGGAGCATACCTTCACACGTTATATGACCGGGTTATACCATCTTTCACAGCTCCATAATAGCTCTATAATAGGGGTTTCTCCTCTCATCTTCATCGAGGTTTATAGATAGAATCCGACCACCTTGAGCGACAGCTCCGAACTAAGTTCCTTTACAGGTGCAAAAGTTAAAAAGTGAAAAAATAAACCTAAAGCCATCAGTTAATACGAAAATACCGATACCAGTTCAAAATCAACGCAATAACTCGCTGACCACGCCTTTTTATACCGCCTAACAGATAAGAACTCTTATTTCCAATATAACTATAAAATACCTAGCCTTATATACCTATTTACTATTGAGAACCGTTATGCGGAATGGGTTTTTTAAAGTATTATACCGGATACTAATGTAATTTTGTATTTAGTAAAAAGCTATTTGTAATACGTCATGTTACGAAGGGATATTAATATTGTTATAGAACTGGACTATACAGATGCTAGTGAAACCAAAGTTAGATTTATCCCTAAAAAAAACTCTTGTTACTAGAATCGACGACTGTTATTACCGTCGTTAATCCTATTATTTCCTATATTTTAAAATCCTCTACTAACTTACCTTTTACCTTAAAAACATAGAAACCTCCATTCCAACGTTAATGTTTAGACTAATGAACTGGTTTAGGTTGAAAGCGATAAAAGGTTTCTACTTAGCTTCAAATAAGGGCATTTATAACTTCATTTTTATAGGTTAAAATTAGTGACGTTGAATTTGAAGAAATTAGAATTTTGTTAATTACATCGTAGGTTTAATAATCTAGAGATTAACAAGCTTTACAAGGCTTTCAAGGTAACGAGTAACGAAAATATAAACCTGTCAACACTAAAGGCAATTAAACGAATTTGTCATTACTACCAAACATATTTCTATAACTCTTTAGAGTTTAAATGTACGTTGAAAATTAAAACTTTTACTTGAGAGTTTTCGCAAACGTATTTTATATTAACAATAAACTAATATTATACGTTACTAATTCAGATACAACTGTTTACAGCGTGAATTTTTTTTAAACTTTTACGGCAAAAGAAATATAGAAAACACTACGTAATTTGTAAATTAACACGTATCTAAAGCCACCAAACGTGCTAGTTTACCGCGCCGGTACCAACTTGATTCCGACAAAGTTTCAAATTAATATCGAATTAATAGTGATTTAATGTAAATAAATCCCTATTAAGGCTTATTGTGGTATTAATGAGGTCAAAATAGTTTACAATCTTTTACAAAAAGGCTTAATATATCCTTGCCTTGGAAATCAAAAGCTTTACGAATTAAAAAATACGATTTTAAATGGCGGTAAAGGGTATTAATAATATTATTAGTGTTGGTACGGCTTTAGACGTTGCAACGTTGTTGATTAGATTGGTCGAAGTAACAGTAGTACTATGTGTTCAAGTGGTGGATTGTTATAATCCAAGGACCAACTGCAGACCATGGAATGGACCAGCGGCCAGAAGCTTAATATCCAACCTATTAAGCGGGGATATCTCTTATGTAAGGACCCAGGGTTAGGGTTAGGACCGCAAAGACCGAAGAGCGGTCCAGTTGATACTACATCGGACTGCAGGAAGCGATCAGCGACTTCAGCGGTTCAGTACTGAAGATAGTATGAAGGCTATAGAATATAAGGACACGATCATCACCATATAGATAGTATTTCCTTCTTAGATCTTCAGTTGTCAATCTAAGTATTCAGTCCATAAACTTGAATAGCCTAATGGCTAGTGATCATTCTACAGTACGAACAAACATCTTCTTGATATTGCACCTTTGTTACCTCTGCTACCTTACTGCTAACATAACCCCCCTGACACCTTCTATTTACTCACGGGTATTTAGTGTGATCATTACATGGATGTATTGTTCTAGGTTTGGCCGATTGTTAGCCAGTCTACACAGTAATTTGTAGGGTCAATTGCTTAGCTTGTGCTGTAGGGTGAAGTAGGCGAATAGTATACTTGACTTGCAGCTAATACAGTAGGCCCATATAACATAATACACTCGACTTGCAGTCAGTATAGTCAATTTTACTGTAAGTAAAATTGACCTACTGTATTGCAATTACTACTATTCTAATAATTAGCCCTAATAGTCTTTTACTAATTTTATTGGTATTTAGGGTCTACCTATATATAACGACCAAGTCACCACTATTACCAAAAACCTAAAAACGTGTTATATCATATAATAAAGACTTGAAAACTAAAAAACGAATCGGAACTCTGCCAGATTAATGATACTCTTACTACTAGAACCGGATTATCGATAACTAATATATTATTCCTATCCTTTTAAAATTAAACCCTTACGTATCAAAAACTAGGAAAATGAGATAAACTTTACAAAATATTGGATATCAATAACCTAAATATGGTAATTAATACCGTTAACAGTTCTATTACTTTCCGAACTATATAGGTTAAGCCGTATAAAAACCCTTTAAATTGAATAGAAATTTTGATGTCAAAAACCACGGAGTCAAACAAATTCATTAATAAAACCTATTCGAACCGATCGTCAACAAGCTAATGAAACGTTCACAGCATAAAAAACACCATAAAGAAAAATATATATTTAAAAAGGATAAGTAATGAAATCTATTAGCCTAGAAAGGAATATATAACGGTATAGGTATCTTGAAGAAAAGCCTAACGGAAAACTTACTCTTAAATTACGTGCGAAAAGAATTATTGATATACTAGGAAAACCCTTCAAAAAGTAGCTGTATGAAATTTTTTTTTTTTTTTTTGCATGAAGATTTATTTAACTTATGCCGTCAACACAATTTATAGGTTAACACGTTATAATCTTTAAGTCAAGGATAATCCAAAACGTTGAAACCAAAATCATAAATCGGCCATACGAAAAGTTACAGCTAATCGCTTGAAATCCGATAATCAAAAAAGAATAAATCTTTACTTAATCGCTTATAATCAAAATGATTAGCTAATATATGATCGTTGTAATTATTACCAATTAAACTGTTAACATAAACAGTGAATTTATACTTAATAACCAAGATATAATTTAAATGTACACGTAATCCACCACTAGTATTTAGCGGATTGTACTATTAAAACTGTCGAAAAAACTAACGAATAAGTTTCCAGTAAACATGGTAATTCATTATATTTATATCTGGTATGGAATAACTGAGGTAGACTTTTATTGGTTATTAACGTACCAGGTATATTAGAAAAACAAGTTGGGTATAAAGGCTTTAACATTTAACTTGTAAGTATTAATTACGCAAGGCAAAAACTTCGAAATCATAGATATACAGATTAAAGATACATTTTTCCTCGAAAACACAAGGTGTATAATTATGAAACAACTTTTCACCGAAAAATAAGGCCTTTAAAAGTATAAGTTAATCGAAATTTTAACTAAGTATATACAACTTAATTTTATTAAATCGTTAATATATATCCATAATATTAATATTAAAAATACCAATGACACATATATATTTCTATGCCAAAAAGGGTAAGTTACAAGTTTAAAGACTATGGAACGAGTCGAAAAGACAAGATCACAGCGATACCTGGAATCAAAGGCCCATATAATCTATATGACCACGCTATACCAACCGAAGGCATCGTACAACTTATCTATTATGGTAAAAATACAGAAACTACAAAACGAGGACTTTAACAGGTTACGTAAAAGGATTCAATGACAACTGAATAACTTTAAAAGAGATGATAAAATATTTTTGGTGAACCTAACGATAATAAAGTGAAAAATTTTCACGAACCAGTCATTTACTAATAATATTATCCTTATATCGTAGATTAGGTTTCTGTTGATAGGCCTTAGATCGTTGCAATGTTGTCAATTCAATTGGTCTTCGAAGTAATAGTAGTATTGCATTGATCAAGTGTTGGATGTATTATTCTAGATTTGGCAGACCGCTAGCCAGTCTGCACTGTAATTTGTATGGCCAATTGCTTGGCCCGTACCCTAGAGTGAATTATAGCGTACTGTACTCGACTTATACCCAATGCGGTAAGTCTCCAAAAAGCAATACACTCAACTTGCAATATAGTATAGTTAACTTTACTGTAAGTAAAGTTGATTTACTACACTGCATGTAATACTATTCCAAGAGTGGCGGCTTTTTAGTTTGTGCGCATACGCTAGTGTAGCCGACCAATCTTTTTCGGTTACTATTGAATTACCTTCTCGTTAACTGGCTAGATCCCTGTCAATTCTAGTTGACTTCCGTATTATATTACATACTATTAACTCCATTTGACCTCAATTGCTCTGCCGCTCCGAGGTTCGAGTTTATCAACTCCCATAAAAAGTTCTTTCCCCATGGCCTTTCATAAACCTCCACTTCAACTATGTTACTTAAATAGATTACTATGATTAATCCCCTGACAATCTTCCAGTTTGCTAGCATATCACTGTCTGCCGTCACGTAATTTGAGCTTTCCGAGCAGCCTGTTAACGTAGTTTTCGATACATATCGTTAGCCTGTTACTATCCACAAACTTTTCCAGGACCTTGTTTGACGTCGCCTTTATTATGGCATTTTCGGGGTTATCTTTTCCATTAATCTATCGGAATTCCTTAATTTCAATCCCTTAGTAAGCTTTACGAAATACCATTACATTGATTATTATACGTTTTTTGCTAGTAGTTCCGAGCTTTAAAAGGTATTCGAAAAGGTTTCTTATATTGATACAAATTACCACTAGAATGAAATATTTTTTTAGTTATTTGGTGATAAGATTAAGGGTTTCCTATAGTACCATACCTACGTTTAAGCCCGTTATTATATAATGAACATCCGATACCAATATATTTCGTGTAATCTTTTTGTATTTAATGGAGGTTTAGTAAATTAGATTATCGATAATATTAAACTGATTTTCCCGCCTACTTTTGTTGACGATGATTATTAGGAAACCAATTTATAAATATAAGTCGATATTGTTTATAAAAAACCCGTCCGTAAAGATTATCAACTTAGCACTCGCTAAGTCGATTAAAACTATATTGATTCCACGGTTCAAGTTCTGCACTTGTCACTCGAACTTTTTATTCAGCCGGTCAAAGTTCTTATCCGTTGGCTTTTATACTTACGTTACGATGTAAAGGTCGTAAAAGGCTTTCAGTTGGTATAGGGTAGTAATCTAGCTGCCTTGAATACGCTATTCTAAACACCGTTGATTTCTAGCCTTATAAGTCTTGTCAATTATAGTTAAAACAACGCCTTGGCCCTTTTGGCGAAGGCTAAGGCCGGTATTAACATCAAGCATACGGATTAACGATTTATTAAAGTTAAGTTAACTGCACTCCGTTAACTTTGTTATTGGTTTGTAATTTTAAAACTTAGAGTTCTTAATAGTTTATTGTTTCAATACTACAAAGCCAGTCATTTCGACGAAAAAGGTATCATTAGTTTACATACATACCATGCTGAAGTCCCTTTTTTACATTACTAGTTAGTATGGATCGTAAATTTAAAACTTTCATCACTAACCATAATTTGAAATTAAATCAGTAGGTTAAAAACCAGTAAACGACTTTTTTAACAAGTTCTTATAGCGGTTTAATATATCGTATTACCGTACATAAAGAGTATATAATACGAAGTTTATACAGTAGTTTTAATAATACGATTCGTTGTAAATCCATTACTAATTACGTATCGGTTTGCATTGTATTATAGCTATTAAGTATAAACTTACTTTTGGTTTTAACTAACAAACTTGTTACCAAAGAGACTACTAAATGTTAGCTAATCTTTTAAATCGTTGGCGATTATATAAGGGTTTAGGTTTTACCTTTATTACCGTATCCTTCAGCGATTAAACGTGATTTTTTGTACAGCCGCCCCGTAGTTTTAACGTTAACCTCGTAAATAATCCTCAACTTGAAAATGGTGATATTTGGGTTTTAAAAGTTAAAGTCGATCTTCGGTACGAATTATATAACTCTTCGAGTGAATAGATCGTTAATCTCGACCCTTTACTTTTTTAAAGAGTCTATCGGCAATTTTCATAATTCCTTATATTCGGAACTTTAGTATCAGATTTTCGTTATCCTTTTCTTTTTTACTTACCTAAATAGTATTGTAGATACGGCCCGGTATATATTACTCCTCTTTAACGTTTTTCTTTTTCGGAGGTTATCCGTAACGGCGGCGTTTTATCGGTTTGTCGATAACAGGTAAAAAAGATTCGTATTTACTCGGTAGCTTGACTTAAGGATCTTAAATTTTTTCATGTTTATTATCTTTAATATAGGTCTTAACCTAAGTGATTCGGAAAGATATATAGCTGTTAACAGTTTTAATAATTATTTCAGAGTTTATAATACTTAATATTTTGTACGGGCCTTCCTATTTACCCGTCTTCCGCCACACGAGTATTTTACTTTGTAATGTCAAATAAAATGCGTTAGTTATTAAAGGGCCGTTTTAAGTGTTGAGGGCGTCATTAATCTGGAAACGTGCCGATTCTTCTTGTAATTCCCTTAAAACTTTGCTATAGACCGTAACATGATTCTTAGTAATTGTCGAAGGCGGAGATTTACTTATTAGGTGTAGGTACGTTTTAAAAACTAAAATAGTTAGCATTAAGGCGTTAGGGTTTACAGTATTGTTTAGACCTTTTACTACCATTTGTAGACGTGTCTCCAAATCTGTAAAGCTTTTAATTTTTAACATAAGGATATTATACGTTTGTCAAAATAGAGCGTATACCCTTTTAACGTTTCTAAGGCTTTAGTAGCCTTTTACAGGTACCTGTTTGCATTGATTACCTATTATTTTGGTATCTTTTTGAAATTCCACTATAACAAAGTTTGTACCGGTATTATAGACAATAATATTAGGTGAACCTAAGTATATGTTAATTTATAGTATTTTTAACGTTTCCCATGTATCTTTTGCGTAAAATAACTTTGAAACTCCGTCCTATAAAACGAGGTTGCGGAATTAATGAAATAAAGGATAGGATAGTTATCCAAATGAAATACATCAAATAAGATCTCGTAATTGAAATACTTATCATCTTTTAATATAAAATTAAATGTTCGGAGGTGTTGGGTATATATTTAACAATGGTATCAAAACCTTTTAATGGTTTTCAGGGAAAAGTATTCTACATCTTTATGCCTTGCGAACTTTAGAACTTTATATAGATCATTAATAGCTAGGTAATTGAAACGCCAGTATAGTAAACATATCTTAGGCTTCGTTAGATTTAATACTACTGTTTTTGAGCCTTAAAGGTAAAACTATATTTGCCTCTACTTAAAGGCAGGTAAAAACCTTTAGTCGTTCTTAACCAGTTTGTTTACGTCAATATCGACGTTAACGCCAAGGGTTTTAATATCCTTTAAGTAAAGTAGAAAATTGGTAAGGAACTCAATGATGTAAAACGTGATCGTTTTGACAATAGTTTAAATTACCGTTGTCCTTAGGAAAGATAATTATTCGCCTAATTTAAAGCCAACTTTGATATTACTAGTATCGTGACGATTGATTTTAGTGGATATAGTACTTTCCATCCGTAATGTTACGTATTGATAATAGCCTCTTGTAGAGTACTTTGCTATTCCTGTATCTGGCATGATAGCTTAAAACGGGTGGTTTGCGTAACAGTCGCGAAGGTTAAAAATATGTAAAGGTTTAGGAGCTTGGGTAGGGTAAAGGTAAGGGTTTCTATAACCTAGACGGTATAAAACGACGTGGTCGGTTAGTTACTAGGTCGCGTTAGGGATAGTATTTTTTTCGTGTCACTTGATTTATTTAGGGGCGTTAGTATCGTTAGTTGATTCTTCGCCTTTAAAGTCTGCGATTTAATTAAAATCATCCTATTTAAAAGCAATAGAGTATTAGGCATGGTATACTACCTTTCTGTTGTTACGCTCGATAAGGAGGTGCTGAGTTTACTAGCAACAAGACTTGTTACAGATTTAATACCTTTTGCTACTATTACAAAGATAGAACTGACGGTTAATAGATCCGATTAAAGTTTGGCCTTATTAGCGCTAATGTGATTATCACCTTTAGTTTGAGGCCGGTGGGCTAAACTTTAGGCGTTATGAGCGCTCGTATTTAAGTTCGACGTAATTAATTACCGCAAGGTCTTTTTAATCCACGTTAATAAAATTACTGGTTTGGGGATACATACTAAGCGAGTTTGGTGTACGTGTTATTACGATAGTAAGCAAGGAACGAAATAGGCTTAAAAAGCCTTTGTAGGTTATATTTAGGCGTTGTAAGTGTAATGATCACACTAAATACCCGTGAGTAAATAGAAGGTGTCAGGAGGTTTATGTTAGCAGTAAGGTAGTAGAGGTAACAAAGGTGTAATATCAAGATGTTTGTTCGTGCTGTAGAATGATCACTAGCCATTAGGCTATTTAGGTGTGTAGACTGAATACTTAGATTGACAACTGAAGAACTATGAAGGAAATGCTATCTATGGTGCTGACCGTGTCCTTATATCCCATTGTCTTCATACTATCTTCAGTACTAGATCGTTTGAATCACCGCACTGATCCCACTGATCTAGTGCTGCCTCACCTTGGATCAGTAACTGATCCATACTGATCCATCACGTGACTTTCTTAGTCACCTTGCTTACATAAAAGATGTTCCCCGCTTGATGTATTGGACTATAGGCTCTCCGTGGCTCAGCTGCATGCTGGCTTGTTTCCTGATCCAACCGTTGTTTGGGTTATAACAGTAAGGCGTATTAAAACTCGCTAACACCCGTGACTACTGCCTATACCTGTCTACGGAGTGTGGCTTTGCTAACGTAGGCTTTCTCTATTACCTTTTGGTACAACATCAGCTTATTAATCATATAATTAAGTATATCTATCGGTGTTTCTTTCTCTTTTTTCTTAGTTATTATCGTTATTCACCTTATAATGACCTAGTCTATATATTATTACATAAGGTGGACGTCGTATTCGAAGAAGCCTTTTATACCATTGTAGACTTCACAAAATGTAGTTGTTTAAATTCGGAAGGTTAGGTAATAATTCTTGGTATAACTTATAAGGATTCCGGAAAATAGTAAGTAAAAACCTGAGGGTAGAATCTTTATACACTTACAAATGTTTTAAAAAAGGTATTATTTTAATGTTAAGGGGGTTGTAAGGATTTTTATTATACTTTTTATATCTTCCCAAACTGTAGCGAAATCCGTAAGTAGTTTATAATCAATATTAACCATCTTAATAAGTTTTAAAGGAATATCACGATAGTTATCCCAGATTTGGATAATATTTCTTGGCGGTTTAAGTTTTGGGGCTTCCAAGGTATGGTATTAAGGGTAGTTGCCAGTCGTTTGGCTTGAGGGGTAAAGTCCTATAGTAGGACCTATGGTAATCTCGCGTACATAGGTAAATCTAAAGAGGGAAGGGTTTTGAGGAGCTTGATGATTAAATTGCTAATGGGAGATGGTTACCTGGATGTTTTAGGAGGCTTGATGATTTTGCTTAATTAACTAGTGTAAAGTGCCAACGTTAATACCTTTGGCCACGTTAATGGCTATTACTTTACGTGATTTGCCACCGTTGAGGTCATACTTCGCGCTATTACGTGAGAGTATTAAACTATCGAGTAGGTTAATAGGTTCCTTATCGTTAGCGCATGAAAAAGCTTAACTTAGCTAAGAGTAAAGTAGCGGTCCTTTGGATCGTATATAAGGCCGGTGAAGTTCCTTAATGGCTTTTCCCTTAGGCTATAGGTTGTAAGGTTATTTTTTAAGTTGGGACAAATTGAAAAGGGCTTAAGCAAGTATCTTAACGCCTTGTACTTAAACGAAAATCTTTCGTTTCTCTAGTTCGGATCTAATTTTTAACCTAACCCCTCTTTAAATTACTTTTTACATGTCTATTATCTAGTTATTAAAGAAGTCGCGATATTTGTTAAAAGTACAGTTAGAGTCGTTACTAGTATTGTATTTAATGGTAAAGTATCCGATAAAGTTAGTAAAGTATTTTTCGTTTAACTTTTCGTTAACATTTATCGCCTAAAAGTTTTCTTCGTAAAACTTAATGAAAACAGTTTCGAGAGCTTTAATTTCTTCTTTCCTCTCGGGGTCGGTAATGGCTTTAAGTTGAATGCTAGTGGTAGACATCTTGACGTTTTGACTTGTGTAGGACGTGTAAAGCGTGTAGACCAAAGGACTTAGTAATCTTTGACGTAAAGTCGCATAGGAACTTGGCGATTTGGCAAGAGGTCACGCGACGTAGCTTTCTTGGCGCAACTTAGTGGTTTAGCTTAAAGCAGCGAACTTGACGATTGGATTGGTACGGAAAGTGAAAAAGAGTAGAGTAGTGGTAGAGGTTTGGTGTAGAGGGTAAGGTTGAAGGTCGTTTATTGTTGGTAGTTGTAGGTGGAGAGCGAAGGTTGTTTTTTGTTGTAGGCCGTGAGACTTAGTCGTTTTTCTTGCAGTAGTAGTACCTGTATTAGTACTAACTTAACCGTTTGCCAACTTGCCGAATTTTGAGACTTTTAACAGTCAATCTTGAAGTCATTAAAAAGGGTCAATGAAGATTTCTTGGTGTTTTTAATAGCGAAACCGTCGCCTACTTCCTGATTGCCGTTGGAGACTGATGTAACCTAAAAGTCTTCTTTATTTTCCTACTGTTGGGGACTGGCATAATACTAATAGAGACCTTTCGCAAGAATTTTTCCTCTACCCTAACCGCCGTTATCAACGTAGAGCGTAACCGAAAAGTAGCTTCTTCTTTTACTTAGCTTATCTGTGTTTAACTTAATAAGCACTAATCAGTGTTGGTAGGCCTTAAATCGTTACAACGTTGTCGATTCGATTGGTCTTCGAAGTAACAGTAGTATTGTATTAGTCAAATGGTAGATTTATTATTCTAGGTTTGGCAGACTGCTAGCTGGTCTACACCGTAATTTGTATGCCAAATTTCTTGGCACGTACCCTTGAGTGAAGTGTAGCGTACTACACTTGACTTACACCTAATGCGGTAAGTCTCCACAAAGTAATACACTCAACTTGCAGTACAATATAGTTAACTTTACTGTAAGTAAATTTTACCTACTGCACTGCATGTAATACTATTCCAATAGTTCCTTATAATACTCGTTAAAAAAGGAACTATGAGAGAGAAATTTGTGATCACTAGAAACCTCGTACATTAAATATCCATCAAATATAAACGTATAACATAAAGTATACTGGTATCGAAGATATATGATATAATAATAGGCTTTAATATCGGAATAATAACTGACAACACCTTGAAAATTTTCACTAAATAGTTGGGATTACTTCTGATACCCGTAATTATATATACAGACTCCCAAAGACTCTATAAGTTCCAATCAAAACTAGTTATAACTAATAATGAACGTTTAATAATAAAATGAATGACTTTAAAGAGAGTATATAAAGCCCTGGAAATCGATAAGTTCCGGTAAATCAACGGCAAAGATAACCCCATAAATGTTATAACTAAGACTACATCTAATAATGCGCTAATCCTTTTTATAAATGACAATACACTAATTATACGAATTAAGAGCTAAGTATATCGCCCGGAATATGTCATGAAGTAATAGGTATACCCTGATAAACTCGAAGGCTTCTAGGGTAATACTATTGAAAACAACGGTGACAAAGGTAATAATAGCAGTAGGTTAAACTATTAGAAAAGGATAAACAAGTAGTGGAATGCATAATACGTGCAGGCCTATGGCGAAAGACCTGTGCATGAGAGTTGAGGAACGGAAAGCTCAGAGATGTAGAAAAGAGGGCCGTCATTAATATTAGTTTCAGTATAAATTAAATGGAATTGAAAGGTGTTTGGCTTATGAATTAAGGAGGGGTTTCAATGATTGCCACCAATTGGTGGCCGGCTACGTTGGCATACAGATACAAAACAAATAATTGCCAATATTGAAATAACAGTTAAATACAATGCAGTTAAGTCAACTATACTTACAGTTAATTGATTATACTAACTGTAAATTGACTACAGTTTGTGGGATTAACTGCAAGTGCAGTATAGTAGGTACCCACTTCAAAGTAGGGCACGAGCCAATGCATTTGGCCATAAAAATTAGCTTGCAGACTGGATAGCAGTCTGCCGAACTTAAAACTCATTAATCAACAAATAATTTCAATGAAGCACCAATTACTTCGACTACAGTGATTCGAATCGACTACATTGCAACGATAAAAGCTTACTCACAATTTGATATTTTTGTGTACATTAATCATAGGTAGTCTATCAAGTTACTATCATTTTTATGAACTCTTTCTTATCCAATATTCGGTTTTTCTATATATATATATATATAACAATAATTTTCATTAATACGTAATTTTTCCTGTAATAAACGATATCATTATTAAATGAAAATTTTACTTTTATCCCTAAAAATTTCATCATATATCGTTATTATAATATTATATACATAAACTTAAAATGTCATTGTTTATAACTTTGAAATATTGTTATATGTAGCTTTGATATACTTTTATTTATTACTTTAAGATATTATTATACATGGCTTTCAACTTGTTGGCAAGATCTCTGCCTATTCACGTAAACGTAAAGAGTAGAAGAGTCATCATAAAGATTAATGTTATATTGAAGTAGATAGTAAGATAGAAGAGAAAAGAGGCATATGAAGAGTGCCCACCACAGGTGAGAGATTATAACCTCTCATCTGAGCAGTGGTACTTTACCATGCACTTTGTTAATCTCTCTTCTAGGTAGTAGCACTTCATCGTATATTTTGTAAATGCTACTTTTAGACGGTGGCACATTATTATACACTTTGTAGAAATACATCTTATAAAGTGGCATATTATTTTTCACTTCTTAAAAGTGTAATTTATAATGTAACCTTTTATTAATTATAAAGATATATAGTAATATCCACATAATCAACCTTTTTTTTAGTGCGATTCGTATCCATAATTTAGTATTAATAGTTTAATCATGATAGAATTTATATCCGGGGTTTAGTAATAATAGTTTGATTGTATTATAAATTGTAAGGGTTCAAATTAATAGTTCTTACCGCGCCAATGATAATAATAAGAACCCAATTATTTTAGGAAATTAGTAGCGATATAATTGTCGATAAATATAGGGGTATAATTACAAAAGTGTTACAAGAGGGAAAGTGAAAAAAGTGATTATCGGTATCACGTATTTTAAGGTTAATATAACAAAATCTATCGCTATTAGTTTAAGTAAATCCCTCTTTTCTCTTAACAATGCGCCCGCTTTTACATCGTAAGTTTCTAACCAGTTAATTAGCGTATATATATCTAAATCACTCTTTTATTAATTATTTTCACCGCTTTTATAGGTAAATTAATTGACGAACTCTACATTCTAACTGTTTCTAAAAATGAATGCCATGCAAAAATAAGAGCGTAAGGCGCCGTTTGACGCGTTTACGCAAAAAGGACAAGGCAGCTACTGCTACCACTCACCGTACCGCTACCATCGCTACCCACAGGCCTACCTCCTCCGGCTTAATATCATCTATCCCTACCTTTATATTCGACTCGCCTTCCGTTATCGCTGCTGCTGTCGATCCCTCTACCCTCTTCCCCCATTTTCCCCCTTCCTCCCCTCTCTCCAACCCCTAAAGGGAAAAACAGGTTTTTTTTAAGGTCACACACATTACACTTTCGCTATAAGTAAAAACCCTCTTACCTATAATGACCCCCCCCTCCCTCCCTCACTGCTCAAAAATAATTTAATTAATCTATAACGCGGTTCGTACTATTAATTTACCCCTTCACTCGTATTATACTAATTTTCCTATTAATAAAGTGAAGGCGGCCGACTTAACCTACTGTTTCGAGCTACGGCTCATTATAGTACATCGTGAGGTTTTTTGGCACGTAAAATATTAAAGCGGTGTACTTAGGTCCATATCTACGGGCAGCTAATAAATACGCTTTACGTGCCTTATATAGCGTCTGCAGTCGAAGGCAAGTCTATTAGTGATTACTATTAAAGCAGGGGTCGGTCGGCCCATTACCACCATTACCAGCAGACTGGCAATGGATACGCCCCCGTTCCGGTAATCGTAAAATCAAAAGCTAAGGCCTTCTTAAGCGTCCGCAGTCTTCACGGTAACTTTACCGAAAATTTTTAATCATAGAAGCGAATAAAAATCTTTCATCTTATACTAATATACTATTCGAGGTACTTTTAAAAAATAACTACTTTTGTTAATAACTAAAACAAATCGATATCAATTAATAGTAGGCGTTAACTGGTGGACTAGAGAAACGACAACTATTATCTTTGATTAAAAACGAGGCTTACGTATATATTACGTAGTAGAATTTCAAGACGTTATCCAGCATTGCCGTAAAAAGGGTAAAGATTCTCCAGCGCCTTTACCTAAGAGTATACGGCCTAAGGCGCGGGGCAACTTTTCTGGTGGAGTTGGTAACAACGTTGATAACGGCGGTGGAGGTAGTGTCAGCAGCGATAAGGGTGGCAAGAAGTAGGAGCAGAATAATTAGGACGCGGCACTACCCTCTCACTCTCCCTTTAACATCGACTAGCTTCTTGTTTCTATAACTTGGATATTGCATCTGGCTCTAGTATAATTATTTGTATAGTAATATAATGATTTGCTAAAAAAAACAGTAACATATATAACAAATAAAAAATATAAAAAGTAAACATAATTCCTATAAGGTTGTAAATAGCGAAATGAAAAGAAACGATATATTTAAAACGTTGTCAATGGTAAAAACAAAATATTATAACATACTAAAAACAACGTGAACGTTGAATTCAAATAAAAATAAAATATGAGAAGTAGTGTAAGTAGTAAACGTAAATCGCGATCAAATAATGAGTAATATAACTTGTTTAATAAGGGTTTAGTCCAAAACCTATTTTAATAACGCTAACTAAAAGTGTATTAGTTGAAATGAACGCTTTTAACGTGCTATTTGGGGAGTTTTTAGTAATATGTATTTACTAGGTTCGAATTTCCGTCAATTTACCTTATTTTTTCAATTTTACGGCGCTTATAAGATTCCCGTAAGTATATAATATTGTTTCTAAAACGCTTTTTATTTGTGGTACCAAATTTAATAGAATACTCTCACATAGAAAGAGAGTTAGTTTAAACTATGAAAGGGAGGAGTTTTAAACCAAGGTTTAAAATGATTATTCGGATCATTATCGTTGTGGTAATTCTGAAGTTGAAGCCTCCAACTATACCGTAAATTTTAAAGACTCAAACGATTCGTGTAACCGGTTTATACTCTATAAATTTTTAATAAATTTCATTTTTGTAAGGAGTAAAATCGGTTTAGCTAGTATTTTGTAATTAAGATTAAAGACGAATCCTATTTATAAGTTATGATTGGTATTATTAGTAAACACTCCGTTGATGAAAATGGAAGGTTTTATAATGCGTATATTAAGCGGTACAAATTAAAACCGTGTTTTGGATTATGTATTTATTGCGTAAGGCGTTTGTTAAGAGCTTTACATACGTCTTTTGAAGAGTTGGTTTAATATTACGTAGTTATCAAAAGGTAAAATGCCGCCTCATTTTTTGTAACTGAAGCGACTCAAGCGCTACGTATAGGCTGATATTTTTATTTGTCGGCTATCTTTACGTTGTAAAGATTAATAAGGGCTACTTTTTATAATTACTCATTTTATATAAGGTTTAGAATACTATTCCGAAGCGTGATTATATTGTTTTTGAAATTAATTATATGGTCTTTAGTTAGGTATGTCCTAAGTTTTACTTTTAGGCCAGCTTCAAAAGCATTCTATTTTTTTGCTATAGAAAACAACGCGTTAAATAACGTTAATATATTACCTTTTTATATATCTATAAATATAAAGCCTTTACAGCGTGCTATTAGAAACTAATAAATATGGATCGAAGGTTAAGCTAGCTATTCCAAGCCGATTTATATAATTTTTAATAGGTATTATACTATTATATACTAACTTTAATGAATATGTAAACGATTTTATAATAGGTAATATCGTTTCGAGCGCATATTTCTTTAGGAGGTTTATAGATATATAAGCTTAGATATTCTGTTTAAGTCGTTCTTCCTATTCTATGTAAGTTCACGTAATATTATCAAGTTTAATATAAAGGTAATAAGGGGTACTTAAAAAAGAAGAGGATATTAAAATTAAACGATAACTTATCTGTTATAAAGTAAGATACTATATTATAATGTTCTTTTTATCGTCGTCTTCGTATATTTCAATTATAAAGCGGATGTTTATAAGGTTGTCCGGCCTCATTTTCATATTTTATAGATCAAACGTATGGGAACAACCTTGGTAACGACGTTAATCGTTAGTTTAAAAATTTTGAAACGAAAAATGATTTAATCAATCAAAAAAGAGATTTTCGTTTGGGTAAAATATTGAAACGAGGTATTAAGAGCGGTGATACTACCTTTTCAACGAAACTTTAAGCTTGATTTACGGTTTATAATTTCTTTTTACGTAATAAATAAGTTAAAAACGAAGGCTTTAGGTCGTTTTTTTTTTAAAAAAACTAAGTAGGCGCCCTTGATAGCATGATATTAGTTTTATCAGTATAGGCGAACCGGTTTAGTAGGGTGGTAAAGGTTGTAAAGGGCTCTTTAGAAGGTATATTGGTTGTAGGGGCGGTTTAGATTCGTTTTCCGAAAAATTTCTTCGTCGGTATTACTAATCGGATTACGATTTTGTGTTGGTTTCGTTTATCGTTTCATTTTTATATTTACGTACTATTATTTAACGAATTAAACTTATACTATTGGGAAAGTTTATAAGCATATCGTTGCGTTTAAACCCGTTAATCCTTCAAGAGCCAATTTATATGTATTTATTTTTTCAGATTAAGATTTGAGTTTATTATGGTAAGCTTAAAACGTTAGTCTTACACGGGTTATTTCTAATAGATAATACTTTCGAAATGTTATTTCCAGCCCATGAAAAGACTTTATGCTGCCATAGCTTTTGACACAATAGTTGCCCTTTCTATCGTGGCAAGTAAAGGTATTGAATTTATGTGGACTTGAGGGTAAGTATCGAAAATAAAAAGTGTTAAAATAAGCCTATTCGAGTCGTATGTTTTGTTCACAGTATTAACCACTATTTTTAGTATCAATTTCTTAAGACTAATACATTTTAAATGATGGACAATATTATACATTATTTTCAAACGATTTATGATACCATTCACACTTTGTAATACCTTATAGTATTTTTACCGGTATGTATTTATATTTATTACCAGCGATTTTCGCGTTATTACGTTATTCGATTGAGTCGAAGACTATGTCGGCAACTTAAGTGATTTAGTTCGAAGATCCTAAGTAGATGTTTGATTAATAGTTTATCTAAGTAGCTTAGTAGTCAATAACAATAACGGTTCCCTTAAATTTCGTGGATTGGAATAATATTGTTCCATCGATATCATATGATACTGATTAGCCGTTCAGGTATATTATTTTTATAATTACGTTGTGATAAAAGTTTATATGGTTTTAAAACCAGAATTTTAACCGTTGTGTGGTTTATAAGTATAGTTGGCACTCATAAAAGAACTTTTCGATAGCTTTTAGCGTTCATTTCTTTATATTTGTATACTTAACGGTGTAAAACAGCCTTAAATATCGTTTTATGGCTGGGTACTT
Organism: Anisogramma anomala; assembly: GCA_038502455.1. Classification (NCBI taxonomy): domain Eukaryota; kingdom Fungi; phylum Ascomycota; class Sordariomycetes; order Diaporthales; family Gnomoniaceae; genus Anisogramma; species Anisogramma anomala. Next base: position 3,988,741 of record JASMMZ010000007.1, read on the forward strand.
AAACCGGTGGCATAATATCTTTAATTTTAACTACATTAGATAAACGATTTAATGATATGAGATCTAGAAAGAAAAAAACCCATGGGTAGATGAATTTAAAACGGAGTGATACTAATATACTATTCGAGACGCGGATGAGTTATTTAGTTGTATTTCGATCCTTAATTCCAACTTTATTTATATTATTGAATAATAACTAAAATAACATTTTAAAATCCAATTTATAAAATTTCACCGGTTCAAATCGCGTGTTTATAACGAAGGTGTTAAGTGATAACGCTTTGCATTTGCCGAATAGGATTTTCCGATGTTTTTTATTTGGTCGAGTTGAAATTTCGGAAATTTCGTTACAAATATGTCGAATTACCGTTTTCTGGCGGGTGAGATTTTAGTTACACCGGTGTTTAGTATAATGCTTTGGAATCGGTCGTCGTACCTATTAGAAATCGAAAATTACTATATAATGAGGGCGTTTAGCACTTTGTTTTCGCAATTTTGGCTTGCAATATATACAAATAAGGTATTTTATAGGCCCCTAAAGATATTTTAGTTGGTTTTCTCTATTTTGCATATTGATTAAGGTTTATCTTCCTTGATGATTTTTTTTTAACAGTATACTTATAATGGTAAATGTAAAATCTGTCCTCTACGTTTTTGTAGTCGGTAACATACATTATAAAATTAGCTTCCGTTTGGTTAATAGGTAGGTAACCGGCCTAAAATTAACGTTCAATCCGAATTTATTCGTATATTGAATAATTGGTCGATGAACAACCCACTTTGTTGTATATAATGTAACTTTTTTAAAATCTTATAAAACTTTATATACTCATTTGTGTGTATTGTTATATACGTAGTAAGTTTCGTGTTTAGCTATACGATCGTTTTCGTTGGTAGCTGCTTTATTTTAGGGTCTCAGTGATTTTTTCTTCGTGTTTCTCGTTTCTATAGCCGTATTTTGGGCGTTTATTTTATTTCAGGTTCATTTTAAATCGTCGGTTTAGGACGTGGTAAATTGTTTCGGCAATGTTTGTTTTGGTAAATTGACCCCCAATCTTTCTTCGGTTATAAATACTAATCCGAAGATTGTTAAGAGGTGTATCAAGGCTTCAAACGAGGTTTTGAAATTCGTATAAAAAGCCTCCAAGTTTTTTCACGGCTTAAATAACATAAAGTCGAAATTTAAGTTTCCGCGGAACGTTTTTATAAGTACTAAAATAAACAATTGGTCTCCTTTATATTCCGGTTAACGGGCTACCTAACATTTTCCAAATGTTTTCAATAAAGCGGTAAACACTTTTTAAAGATTTTCATTAACGTTTTTACTTTAGGTTTTTTTTTTTTAATTTCCAAGTAATGTTGGTTTAATTCTTATTGTAAAGTTTGTAATATATTTCTGTATCTAAATGTATTTTCAGGCGGAATGAATACTTCATAAATATATTTAACTATATAAAATAATAAAAATATTATTTTTGAACTTTCCTAAATAATATACTGTGTAACATGATATAAAGTTATAATGACTTAATATCTAGTTTTTACGTATTTATCATTTTACGTATCTTATTATTCAGGATGTTATACAACTCGCTATTATAATTCTCTTCCTATTTTTATAATTTGATGAGGTTAGTAAGTTCTGTTGGGTCGCTTTTGTCAGTTGGAAAGCGGTGTAGTAGAAGGTTACGGTAATGGTCGTGATTAGTAGTTATTGGTTCGTAAAGCTCGTATTATCCTTTTATGTCGATTATTTCGTTTCTGGTTAGGCCGTTTTTTTTTCATCTGGACCGCTTTTATTACGACCTAACTAGGTATTAATTATATTTAGGAAGTGGTTTTGTTCATATCTCTGTTAAAAATTGCGTTTTAAAAGGGGGGTTTATTCGACCCGAGTAATGAATAATTGTTGCATTTTTTCCTTTTCCTTTGTTGATTTTTCAAGTTCCGTCTACAATTAGTGACGTACTTTTATCTTTATTAAACGCCTTATTCCCTATGTTTATGAAGTATTTTCCCGTTTTTGTCCGGCATTTCAAAAAGCCGGTTTCAACGTTTTTACAATTAATATCCCTCTATGTGGATATTACTATATACTCTCATAGATAGTATATTCAGGCTAAGTAGCAGTGCACTGTATTACAGGGTGCACTCTTGCAAGACGAAAAGTGCATCATGCATGGAGCGGTTTATAATAGCTATTCTAGAACGACGTTAATACGTGAAGCGGTCTAGAAAAGGTATTCCAAAGAAATACGCTTTAGGTGAAGGGCTTATAAGCCCTCACATGTGGCGTATGCCTCTAAATGCTTCTTTTGATTATTATTTACCAATACTACAACTATAATAATTTAACGATTCATTTTTTACTTACATTTTTATATAAATAAGTATTTCAACTTTACCGATACTAATTAAGAGCCGACTAGGTCGAATATAATTAATTAAAGGAAAAAAAAGACAAATCGAAACTGAAAACCTATAGTAGGATATTATAACGGTTCCAACAGTTTATGCTCAAATACTATACGTTATGAAAATTATATGGGAGTGTAGAATTACGCGAGAGTGCCAAAGAACCCGAAGCATAATAAGATTATAAAATCCGAAGTAACTTTGAAAATTATTACTTTGAATACGATATTATTAACTAGTTTATACCCTTTTTACCAAAAAGTTCCGTTACGTTAACTGTTAACTTATATTGGTACTTTAAACGTATCCGTGAACTTTTTAAAAAGCATCATATTACGTACCAGACTACTTAAGCTAAAACCACCGAGTTTCAGAACCTTTCGTTAAAAGCTATCCGATTTTCGATAATTTATACTGTTAACTTTAGTAAAAATGGTTACGTATAAAGTAATCAAATCGTTTTCTTTAATAAAATCGGTTACGTATAAATAAATCAAACCGATTTCCTAAATAAAAGAGGTTACGTATAAAGCAACCAAACCATTTACTTAACTAAATTCGGCTAGGATACTTTAATCCGAATCGATTATTAAATACCAGATTATATACTACGCCTTTACACATACACTTTCCTTACCTTACTTATATTTCCCTTTACTCTATTCACTTTCCCACGTCGGCCTATATATTTTAAGTTTACCTACGTTCGCCTTATATATTTTCAATTTAATACCTATAACGTTTAAGTTTTTCTCGCTAATTAGTTAGTATAACGTTACCAAACGTTAAGGAAACTATTTTGAAACACTTAATTAGTTTATAATTACGTTTTATTTACGCTTCGTTTGAAATTTCTTCATATTCGTAAACGTTAGTTGACTTACTTCGCCTACTTCATTTCTTTTTATTTACTTTATATTAAAATAAATCACCTTAGACTTTGGATATATATAATAACTAATTATCACGCGAAATCACCCACTTACGTTGATTTAATTATTATAGATATATATAGATTACCTACCTCAAGTATATGATAATTCTATAAGTAACTGATTTAATAAAGATAAAAATATATAAAGTACCTTTTTACATATACGTTGTTTCATAGAAATATTTTAAAGCATTTAGACTTTAACCTATGGGATAATAAAATCGAGGTATTAGTAAAGTATTGAAACCCTCATATGGCAAATACGGATATTATGAATATTATCTTTAACTATTGTAACGGCAAAATTGAAGGACGCGACTTATTCGACGATTTTAAAGAGTAATTTGCCGATTGGACGCCGGATATATGGCGAATAGTCGATAGTATAATTTCAAAAATACTACGAAAATAATTACGAGGTGAAAGTATTAATACAACCGATGAAAATAATATCCGTATCATAAAAGCCCTATTAGTAAAGGCATGATTTATATGAATACCAAAGTAGATAGATGATAAAATAATAAAGAGAAGTTTGTAAAAAGACGCTGCCTAAAGGAACGTTAAGAACATCTATTTGAAATGACGGTCTGGGGTTGCGAAAAGCCACCGTAAATTGAAATAAGGCGTTTATTAAGGTTAAACGCTTACCGCGAAGTAGAAATAGAATTGGAGGAATCGATAGAAGAAGAATAGACACTGTAACGATTATCTATAACGAAGGTTCAGCGCGAACCCTTCCAAAAAAGTTATTTCGAACCTAAATGGATATAAAACCACACCACGATTTCCGTTAACAACCTGTTGAGCTATAGCGGAAGCGGCCGAAATACAAAAAATAACACGCTTTAGAAACCGACGAACGGCGTGAAACGTTAATAAGTACGCTACATATTAATGTTCGCTAACTACAACCCTTACCGTAACCTTTTATTACACCGTTTTCTTGTTAATAAAAGCGATCTTATAAAGTTTACAAACGTCGCTAGGTTTTGGGATAAGGAAGAAAATTACAATGGTAAGCCGAACGATATATTTTACAATGAAATACAGGCGATATTTAATACATATAAAAAACTAGACATTAAACTATTATCATTTTATATTATTTTACGCGGTATATTATCTGGGTAAGTTTCAAAATAGTATATGTATTACCTTGAGTAGATAAATATATTTGTAAAGTATTATAACCGCCTCAAATCCCACTTTAATATAATGATTAATTACGAACTTTATAATAAGAATTAGATTGATACGACTTGAAAATCTGTAAAAACCCAATAGAAAAACGCCGATGAAATCCTATAAGAGATTTTTACCGCCCTATTACCTAACTCCAAAAATACCAAACAACCCTCAAACTAAAATATAAAAGTAATAAACTATTCATCTAAATAGTAACAAAAGTTTACCACTAAAACCCGGATTTCGACTTCATATTTTCTAAACCGGAAAAAGATTTAAAGGACTTGTTATAAGCTTTAAGACATCGTTTAAAACCTCTATACACCTATAGGTGAGTTTCGGATCAGTATTTATGACTAATGAAATTAAAGGAAAGGTTGGAATTACTAAAATAAACTTTGCTAAGACTATTTATTACGTTTTGGATCGAAGATTCAAAGTTTACCTAAGGTAGAACAAGCGTTTAAAGTACAGGTATTAAGGAGGTAACCTTAGCAATAAAGGAGAGGGACGATTGTTTGGAAATGGAAAAAACACACCGCGATTACAATAATACTTGCAAAAAGGCATACGAAGCCTCGCGGGTTTGTAAAAGCAGTATATCGTATGCGGAAAAGTTGGTTGTTAGTTTACAAACCACTTCATTTACGATCAAATTCGAATTGAACGACAATTCTAAGCCGACTATATATTTAAGGATTAGATAAAAGCTAATTTTACAATATACGTAGCCGAGTACGAAGGTACAAATAACAAATTAAACCCCTACCTTTATAAAGATATATTCGAAAAAGACAACCTTAAGGGTTATAATACCTACCTATTAGCCCAAAACTATAAAAGCGCCTAACGTATCTTTGCTAGCTTGTAAGACGCCTTCTTTATATATATTATAACCCTAAGCTGCATAAACGAAGTGTTCAACGCATATATAGCGTTATAATTCACGATTTAACAGATACAGAAACAGGTTTCAAGGAATTATACCGAAATTTTAACGGCCGGAAAGAAATAATTCAACTTGTTTACGGCGAAGTTTTTAAAATTTTCACTAAACCGAACAGGGAAATACCAAAAGGTCTTATTTAACAAAGATAAAACGTCGTTATTTAGCACGGTCGTTATAAATACACGTTTCGGACCGGTTAAATTTTACCTGATAAACTTGAAAATATCATTTTTACTTTTGTCAGCTAACATAAATAAACTTGAAATTAAGGTTAGGAATATAATTAACCAATTTATCCGCGCTTTCAATAACATATTCATATCATTTCAGCATAAATTCGGCTAATTATGGTTTTTCCCGGAGACACGTATAATTAAAGCTATTTACTTAATACAGCCGAAATTGCGGATTTTAAACCGAGGATTCGGATACTCGGCTGTGAAACGCCTTTTACGCTTATTCAACGTTATGGACTATACGAATATAGGAAAGAACGCACTGAAAGTTATCGAAAAATTCTGTTATGAATGTTAATTATACTTATAAGCCTTACTTCGGTTTAAATTCCGCCTTTAAAACGATATAGACTTCAATTACAAAGTGATTATTAATATTATATATTTAGATAACCAACAAATTCTCCATGCCGTTTACACATTAATATTATTCCAGGCTGCCAAATTCACCTAAATCGTTTCCGTTATAAACTGTTTAAACTTTTTAATTGACTATTAATCTAACGTTTATATAAAACCTTCAAATTGGATTATATACGACGTTAAAACGGTCTTTAATTTTACTGAGTAATGTACTAAAGCTCGGATAGCCGGCAACAAATATGAGTAAATTCAAATAAAAGCCTTATAAGGCATTGAAATATAAACAATATCATAAACTATTTAAAAAAGCGTATATGGTATTGTCTAGGGGATTAAAAGGTATTAGTTTTAAGGAATTTATCCTTTAAATAGCGGTTAATGCTATTAATAATACTTTTGGCTCAAGTAGGCTTATTCTTACATTTCTCATTTTCAGTAGCTACACAAGGATCCATACAGACTCTACACTATTACTATCTACAATATAAAGGGCTAATGTTATAGTTAAGTTCATAGCGATATTACGCTCCCTACGGGTTAAAAATAACATATCTAAAGCGTTATTTATAACGAATAGCCTATATAAAGCTAACGTTTTGGATTTACCATTATGATTTAAGTTTTGGTTTAGAAAATGAAAGATAACTAGATAAGCTTTTAAAGAATGAACAGGTTTAAAGGTTATAATATATTCATTAATTTATCGAACGTGATAAATTCGTTTCGTTAAGTAATAGTACGTGAATATAAAATTAAAATAAAGAAGAATGGTTCGAAACCGTAAGACGGATAGAACCGCTAACGAAATACCCTTAAAAACAATGACTTTGAACCTATTTAAACTTTATTTTTACCCTTTAAATACAATTTAAGCCTAATTACACTAAATAAAAGCGGTCCGTTTATACTAACTCGACTAAGAACTTGCTGCCAAGGGTGTTCCCTTAGCTTGAAAGCTCCAAAAGCCCTAAAGACTTGACCATAGATTCCTTCATTACGTAAAAGGAGATGGTAAACCTAAAACTTAACTTAAAGTTTTGTTACAAGGGTATTATTACTATCTTAAAAGCTTCATTCGAATAATTTACCTAGATTGAAATTTTAGACTTAATAGGCTAAAGCGTTTTTGGTTTTAAACGATTCGACTTGACTATTCAAGGTATTTATAAGATGTTTCTAATTCGTTTAATTTACAAAGATGGGGATAAACCGGGAAACCGAACGATAAAACTCGTTTAATTGTTAAAAAAATATAATAACAAAGTTAAAAAAGACATTATAATCTAATTACCCACATTATAACGAGTTATCCACCACCTAATTTTTATATTTGCGGCCCCCCTTATCGGACTGTATGATTTATGTATCACACTTCGTAATATAATACCGGTATATATATAATTTAAGAAACGATTGAAACAACGAATTTACGCCGATATATTAAAAAACCTTGAGTAATATTATCCGTTTAAAAAGATTTTACGTATTATAAAACCATTTTATAGCTTGTGTTATGATCACACTAAATACCCGTGAGTATATAGAAGGTTTCAGAGGGTTTATGTTAGCAGTAAGGTAGCAGAGGTAACAAAAGGTGCAATATCAAGACTGTGTTCGTGCGAGTGATAATCAGAAGCCGTGAGGCTATTCAGGGTAGACTGAATACTTAGATTGACAACTGAAGAGCTATGAAGGAAATACTATCTATGTGGTGCTGACCGTGTCCTTATATCCCTATCCTTTATACCGTCTTCAGTACTGGACCACTGGAGTCGCTGTCGGTCCCATCGGTCCTGTATAATCGACTGTACCACTGTCGGTTCCATCGGTCCTTCCCTGTCCGGGGTTGCTGACATAAGAGAAGTTCCCCGCCTGATTTTAGACTTCAGGCTTTCTAGTAGCGCAGTGTTGCATACTGGCCTGCTTCCTAGCTCAACCTCTATTTGGGTTATAATAGCTTGGTTAAAGCTGGTGTTTATTAGTATAACGTCTATTAAAGGCATTATAAAAACGGTTCGGAATAACTAATTTTACCTTCGACCCGTACCTATTAGTATCGACATCCCGTTCGAAGAGCTTTACAATAATAGGTATATAAACGGACAACACTTTAACGTTATATAACGCCTCGTTTTCCGTGTTTAAGGGAGAATTTTTTTTAAAACCCGTCTTAAAAGCGAAACCTAAAACGTACCTGATGGAAGCCTATATAATCGATTTTTAATAACGCTACCATTACTTTTGGGAACGGTGTTTTGGACTTTGCATAAAATGTGTAGTTAGATAAAGTGGCTCTTATCGTTTTGAATAACCTAAAACGGATAGACGAATACAAATACAAACGTATAGGCGGCATTTAGGTTATTTTTGTAACGTAATTAAAAGATGTATTGAACGTTTCTGTCGCCGCGTAATATCAAATCATACCGAAAGACGATATATATAAGGCGTTTAACAAGTGTATTTTATAAAAAATAAACTATTTAAAACGCGGTTTACAATTTATATCGCTAGATATACGTATTATAAATCTATTTTTTTACCAACAGCTTTTTTATTAATAATAACGATTACAGTTTACAAATAGACTTTATCTTAATACTTGACAATAAAATGCTGGACTGAAACGGCTTTACTTTCCGTAAAAATATTATCTATTAAGGTTTTTTATTAAGTGTAACAGTGTTACAAGAAGCGTTTTAGATTTAGAGATTAATAGAATAGTTGAAGATTTCGATTCCGGTATAATTAAAACGATAACGGTCTGGATAATTATTTCTAACCTTAGTTTACATCCTATCCCCTATATTATATATACTAACTTTCTTTCGCTTTATAAAAACCCAATTCAATTAGATATTATTAATAAAAAACGGTTAATAGTTGATATTATAACATTGCGCGAATTATATGAACGCCTAGAAATTTAAAAAAACAAAATAAATTAATAATAAATTAAATCCAGTAAATGTCATAACTAAAACCATATCGAACGAAGCATTGGAAATACTTACATAGACAAGTACACTATTCATTTGGGTTGTTAGAAAGGCTTCACGACTTTAATAAATCATTGTACCACTTTTTACCAATTCAAAACGGCTTGTATTACATTATTTGCGCTGATCCCTTATTTTTCCTTCGTTTAACCCTACTATTTCGTACCACTGTTAATATTTTATTACATTTTATTTTATATACCTCGACCCGATAGGATTTCCTATTCTTCTGTTTTGCTATTTCATTTTATTATTTCGCGCCGCCCCTTTGTACTATTATAAATTGCCTTATATACTTTCATATTAATAAATGTTTTTCTTTTTTTCGCCCCTTATTTTAATTTACGATATCGTACCGATTTTAACATGTTATCTTTCTTAATATATTTTACGTTATATATAAGAAATTACTTTTCAAAGAGCTATAATATTACTATATAAAGTATTATATTATGGCTGGGTACGATGACCCGGTTCGAAAGGTATTTATCTACTATTAAAGGGAGAGCGCGTCGCTGTCGCGTCCCTACCATCCGCCCTGTCGCTTTCCCTCTTTATATTAACGTCACCGCTATTTCCGCTATCGACGTTATTAATGCTAACAAGAGTATAGCCTTACGCCTTACATCGTATAATTTTAATCAAAGGCGTAAAGGGGGCATTACCCTCCTTATAGAGACGTACGATAACGTCGTTAAATATACCTGTATATTATATGTACAGGCTCCGTTTCCAGGCGATAACGGTGGTTGCCGACTTTTCAAAACGTCGTTTAGCGCCTATTATTAGTTAATATCGGCTTATTTTAGTTATTTACGACCGCGATTGTTTTTCGAAACACCCTAAACATTGTATTTTTATTAAAGGAAATTTTTAAAGTTCAGTTAAAACTTATTATAAAATAGGTGGGAGCGTAATACGGCTTCGGTTTACGGGCTTAAAAATATCGGAACGGGGGCATACGAGTTGTTCATCCGTTTATAACGGTGGTAACGGGCCGAACGACCCCCGTTCTCGTAATAATTGCTAACAGACTTTTTCGTAACCGCGGATGCGACACACGATATGTAAGGTGTATTTATTAAAGGCCCGAGACTACGGACCCAGGTACGTCGCTTTAACGCCTTATTCATTAGAAAGGCCTTGCGATGTACCTTAGCGATAGGAAGTTCGAGGCAACGAAGTAAATTCGCTTTGTTCTTTTTATTTAAAAGAAAAAAGGTTGAAGGTTTTCAAGTATTTAAATTTAAAATATACAATCCTTAACATAACTTTATTAGGTCATATTTACAGCGCAAATGAGTCTTTACAAGTAATAAGGTTTTTACCCATAGGGAAAAGGTAAGGTTCATAATTTTAAAATCCCTTTACCCCTGTCCTTAAATGTTGGAAAATGGGGAGGAAAAGAAAGGAAAGGGCGGGGGGTGGCGGCGGTGGCGGCGGAGAAAGGCGGTGGCAGCGGAGAAAGGCGAGGCGGTGGCAGCGGTAGAACTTAAGTGAGTGGCGGTAGCAGCGAAGGGAGATAAGGTGGTGGCGGCAGGACTAGGCGGAGTGGTGGCGGCGGGCGGAGTGGCCGTTATTAACGAGATTGTACCCGACGAAGGCGGGTTTTTGGAAGCAATAGTAGCGGTTGCGACGGTACCGCGGCGCGTCGGCGCTTTCGCGCTAAACGGCGACTAGCTGTTCTGTTTTTGCGCGGTATCTGTTTAAAAAAAATGGTTAATATATAGGTCTTAGTCAAGTAACCTACCTATCGAAGCGGTTTAGTTAAATTAATTGAAATAAAGGATTAAATTAGAATAAGAACTTATATTAATTTAGATTACATACCTTTTAAAGGGAAAAAAAAAGAAGGTTTAACTAAATTGATAATGATAAATCTTTTTATATTAACCTAACACGCAATTATTCCTATTAAAAACTACAAAAAGTGTTATTATCAATTATATCGCCAATAGCTAACTATATCAACCAGAGTCGAATTATAATTACTACCGCGACTAAACCTCTTTAATTTCAGCCGAATTCGCTAATTTAGACCCTTTATAATCAATACAACGACAATACTGTTATTATAGAAACTGTTAATTTGGATCTTCCTACAAATTGATATAGCAATAATACTATTATTATAAAAACTATTAATTTGAATCTTTATAACTACACTATTATTAAAAGGCGTTAGATGAGGAGAAAAAAAGATAGTCTGTATTAATATTACTATATACCCTTATAAATAGTATATACAGGCCAAGTAGTAGTGCACTGTATTATAGGATGCACTTTTGCAAAGTGCACGGTAACGTGTCATGCTGTAGGCTATACTTTTGTAAGACGTAAAGTACATTATGCATGAAGCGGTCTGGAATGGCTATTCCAGACCGAAGGCAATGCGTAAAGCAGTCTAAAAGAGGTATTCTAGAGTGATACGCTCTGGGTGAAGGGCTTATAAGCCTTTACCTGTGGCGTGTACCTCTGGATACTTCTTCTAATCATCATCTACTAATATTACAACTATACCAATCTAATGATTACTCTTCTACTTACCTTTTCACATGAATAAGTATTTAGACCCTACCAAAACTCTACGAATTTTACGTTTATTATTTTATCGTCGATTTATTCTAGTATTTAATTAAACCGGGCCATTATCAATAATGTTTTTACGATACAGCTATTGCTACTACCGGTCTTATTAATGCCTTAATTCAGTAATTGTCTTCGAAGTATTTTTAAAATTAGATTATCTGCTATGCGTTACATTTCCGGCGTTCAATTTGTAAAGTTCTTTCGAAAATCACTGAATAAGTCACTTCCTTTAATGTTTCTGTTATAATAGTTGAAAATTATATTTACAATATATGTAATCACCATAATATAGTCAAAATTATCCATTAACGATTCGATTTTGCTATTTCACAAGTTAAGGTCTAGGTATTTCAAAATGATTTTATGAAACAATATATTTTTTAAACAAATAATCCATATATTTATCGGCTTTTACCAGGTTCATTGTTAGTAAAGTTATAGATATAAAAGTACTAATTGTATTCAATTGATTGAGAGGTTGCGTCTTACCTATACCGAAAATGATAAAACGGTGTAAAAGTTAATTCTACATAGCAGTTGAAACTTATACACGCTTAAGATACATTGTTTAAAGGGGTACAGTTAAAATAAAAACGTATAATATATAAATAAAAAGCAAATAAAATATGATTACGCGTTTAAAATAAAGCGTCTAACGTTTGTTAAGGCCAACGAAATTTAAATAAAATGTAAATAAGGCTTCATTACATGTTAGTAAAACATCTCACATTATCTATTTAATGCGTTAAAAACGCTATACTAATTGAGTGACTAGTAAACTTAAACGTTGTAAAGAATGAATTAAAATAAGATATATAAGGTAAAAAAGGAAAAAGGGGGATAGGGTAGTAAAAACAGGGGAATAAGATGTAGAAAAATGTATGTATATATGTGAAAATTGAGGTGGTATGTAAGGCTCGATATACGTATTCGGGTTACAGTGTGATTTTGGTAAGCGTTTTAGATATCGTATTTTAACCGCTTTTATAGTTTATGAGAAGTTTGGATATTACGTCTTAACCGTTTCTGAAGTTTAAAAGCGATTAAGGTATAATATTCAAATCTAATAGATTCTAACGAAAGGTTCCGAAACTTATTAGTTTTGGCTTATATAACCTAAAAAGTAATAAGACGTTTTTCAAAAAGTACTAAGATACATTTAAATCACCAAAATGAATTGATGGATAGCGTAACAAGGCTTTGAGTAGATAGAGAACCAACCAAATTAATAATATCATTCTAAAGTTATCCTTTTTAAAGCTACTTCAAATCTTATAAACATTTTACGCTTCGGATATTAAAGGCATACCTGAGTATTTCCACACTCCCATATAATTCTTGTAAGCCCTAATGTTAAAATACGGATAGTTAATACCAATATAGCATCCCGTTATAAGTATTTAACTTAGGTTTTTCTTTTGATTCCTATGTTATCTATAGTTTATCCAGTCGGCTACTAATTGATGTCTGTAAGGTCTTTACCTATTTACATAAACGTAAAAAGTAAAAGAGTAATCTTAAAAATTGGCATTTATTTTTAAGTAAATAGAAAGATAAAAAAAAAGAGGTATCTGAAAAATGCACGTTATAGTTAAGATCTGATAACCTCCTACTCGGACAGTGGTACTCTACTATACACTCTGCTAATCTCCGTTTTTGGCAGTGGCACTTTATCGTATACTCTGCCAATACCAATTTTCGGTAGTGGGACGCTATCATACACTCTGCAGGAATGCCACTTGCAGAGTGGCACGTTACTGTGCACTTTGCAGAGTAGTAATCTGCAGTGTGGCCGCTTAGAAACTATTTATAGAGATATATAGTAATTGTCGGTAAGGTCTCTGCCTATTTCACGTAAAGTAAAAATATTAGAAGAGTAATCATAAGATTGGTATTGTTGTAGTAAAAGATAGATAGATCTAGCAGAGGCATTCCAGAGAGTTAGTAATAAAGACGATGACATTAATAATGGCGGAAAAATAGGCTTCATTATAATAAAACCTTATCCGTTACCTTTATCGCTGTCTTTACCACTCCTTTTACCACTAGATCCACCCGCGTTTTCGATTCGTTTCTAGACGTTACCTCATTTAATCGATCAGTATATACCCAATAAACGGCGCTTATAAAAGTTTTGGTATCAGCAGTAATAAAGTTGTTAAAGGAATAAATTTTTTTATTATTTATAATATTTGGTATAGGCTGGCGGACAAAAACTTTAACTATCGTCAATAAAATTAAAACGTAATTATTGATAGTGGGCGGAAACGTAGGCGTTCTAGTCAAAATTCTAATTTCTTTTGACTTTCAAAGAGAAAATCTTAATACGTACGAATATCCGTAAATTCTCAAGATTAGAAAATACCTTATATATATAGGTTTCGCGTACCTCTTCATTAAAAAGTCCCCTAAAAAGTCATAATTATAGGTTTTAGACTTTGAATAAAGCTAGGTAATACATCAAGTGAATGGTTCTATACTTCTAGTCGTATCGAACGTAATGTTTATACGAATTTTAAAGTTGAATATCTAGATAATCAGTGCTTATTAGGTTAAGTACAGATTGGTTAAGTAGAAAAAGAAGCTACTTTCTGGTTACGCTTTGTGAAAAACAAAGATGAAGGAAAGAATTTTGCGAAGGGCCTCTATTGCTGCGTCGGTTTTCACGGCAGTAAGTAGAGAAGACTTCTAGGTTACGTCGGTTTTCACATCAACTTAGAGGTAGCGAATGTATCGCTAGCGAAAATACCAAGAAATCTTTACTAAAGATCTTTTTTGAAGAGCGTTGAGATTGACTGCTAGAAGTCTCAAACGATAAGTTAGTAAACGGCTAATTTAGTACCACTGAAGGTACTATTACTATAAGAGAAACAACTAGGTCTCACGGCCAAAACAACAAATTACTTTCGGCCTTTATCAACAACAAGTAACTTTCAACCTTACCCTCAATACCAAAACTTTGACTCTACCTTAACTTTTTTACCTACTTCCTTTACATTAATTTAATCTTCAGGTTCGTTGCCCTGAGCGGAAACACCAAGAATCGTCATGTCGCACTAATAAAGCTATACTGCGCAACCCCACACCAAGTCGCCAAGTTTCCAAGCGGCTTTACATCAAAACACCAAGTTTCCACGCGACTTTACGCCAAAATACCAAGTTTCCATGCTCCAGATCCTCAAATACCTCGCTCACTAAGTTCTATACAAGTTAGAACTTGAAGATAATAATAAGTTAAGAATAAATGAAGAAAGTTAAAACCTTCGGAACTGTTTTCGCTGACCACTACAACAAATAGCTTTAGATTACAGATATTAAAGAGACCTTAATCGAAGACCTACTAACCAATTACGTTAGTTAATATATTATCGACGTAAACCTCAGTAACGACTATGGCTGTGGCGGCCGCGCTTTTCAAGATTTCTGTGAACTCTTTAATTATTAGACTTGTTAGAATAGTACTACATGCAGTGCAATAGGTAAACTTTACTGCAAGGAAAGTTGACTATACTGCAAGCTGAGTTTATTGTTTATGGACTTATCGCATTAGGTGTAAGTCGAATGCAGTATGCTGGACTTCACTCTAGGGCACGAGCCAAGCAATTGACTATATAAATTACAGTGCACACTGGCTAGCGGTTTGCCAAACCTAGAAGAATACATTCACCACTTGACCAATGTAATACTACTGTTACTTCGACCAATCGAATCGATAACGTTGCAACGATCTATGGTACCACCAACACTTATGAGTACTTATTGGGTTAAGTACATATTAGCTAAGTAGAAGAAGCTACTTTCTAGTTGTTACGCTTTACGTTAACGTTAGGGTCGAGGAAAGATTTTTAAGAAGGGACTTTACTGATGCGTCGGTTTTTATGGAAGTAAGTGGAAATGACTTTTAGGCTGCATCAGTTTTTAAGGAAACTTAAAGGTAACGACGGTATCACTACTTGAAAACACCAAAGAAAAATTATTAATACTTTTTGAAAAGCGTGAAAATTAAACGCTAAGAGTCTTAATTCGGCCAGTTGGCAATAAGTCAATACTGCTGCGAATGTTACTATTGTAAGAAAAATGACGAAGTTCCCAATCCAAACAACTTATAACAATAAACAACCTTCAACCTTACCCTTTATACCAAACTTTTGCCCTTAATTTACTCTTTTCACTTCTCTTATGCTAATTCTATCGTTTAGATCGCTACCTTAGGCTAAAAAACCAAGTTACGCCGAAAAAGCCACGTCGTGCGACCTTACACTAAGCCACCAAGTCGCTATGTCGCCAAGTTTTCACGCGACTTCACGTGAAAATACAAAATCCCTACACTTAAAGATCATCAAGTACCTCGCCCTACGCGTCCTATACTTCCTTCATAGGCTAAACCGTTAAGATAGCTTTAAGTTAAGTATACATAGAAAAAGTTAAAGCTTTCGAATTAGTTTTCGACAAGTATTGTAATTACAACCTTTGGGGATACGACGTCGATGAAGAATTAACCGAAAAGTATTTTAACAACTTCATCGGCTGCTACATTATTAAGTATTGTAATACTAACGACTCTAACCACGCTTTTAGCAACTTCCGTAACCTTTTTAATGATTGGACCATTACCATATAGACTTTAATCCTAAAAGTAATTAAAATATGGATTGAAGCAGAGCTTAAATAACAGAGAGTTTAAATACCATTACAGGGTAATATAAGTTTGGTATAAGAACTTATCAAGTAAGCCTAGTGTTAAGAAAGCCCTTAAAACTTACACCTAAAGAAAAAAGATGTTAAGGAACCTTACTACCCTTATACGCAATTTAGGGGACCTCCCTTTTACTCTTAGCTAATTTAAGTTTTTTTACGCGTAGACGATAAGACTAATAACCTATTCGGCAGCCTAACACCTTTAAGTAATAGCGCGGAGTACGCTTTAAGCGGTGGCAGAGCGCGTAAAGTAAAGGCCGCCAATGCGACTAGAGGTATTAATGTCGGCGCTTTATACCAATCAATTAAGTAAAATCGTTAAGCCCGTTAAAGTCGTCAGGTACCACTTTCCTTTTAGTATTTCACTTGAAACCGCTAAGCCCCTTAAAAACCTTCCCCTTTTTGGTTTGTCTACGCGTGAGAACTTATTATAGATTCTATTATAGGACTTTACCCCTAGGATCAAGAGACTGGAAATTACTTTTAACAAGTTTTTAAGACTTAAACTACCGGGAGACACTATTTAATTTTGGGATAACTATCGCGACTTTCTTCTAAACCCTATGAAGATGGTTAATATTAATTACAAGTTGTTTACGAATTTTGTTAAGACTTAAAACGATGTAAAAAAGTATAATGAAAAGCATTATAACCTTTTTGATACTAAGATAATGCCTCTTTTAAACATTTATAAGTAGATGGAAGTTTTAACTTTAGGTTTTTACTTATTATTCCCTGAAATCCGTATAAGGTACGTTAAGGATTATGACCTGACCTTTTTTACTAGAGTTATTAAGTTTCGCGAGATTTACGATGGTATAAAAAGTCACTTCGAATACAATGTTTACCTCGCCTATTATTATGTAAACTGGGAGGAAAAATTAATAGATATCTTTAACCAGATGTTTAACAAGTTAATATTATATTAGAAAGCAATAGGGAAAGCTCACATTGGCGAATTTATATTTCGTGAGTAGGTACGGGTAGTAGTTACAGGCGTTAGCCAGTTTGAATACACCTTATAACGCCTAGATAATACTTGCGAAGACTTTTCTAGAAAGTTACGGTCCTCGTTTGCTACTATAATGGTGCGTATATCAAATTAGCTTAGTATGTACCTTTAAGCCGGTAACTTCCTTAACGTAGACGAAAAAGACTTTGTGGTGGTTAATTAGATCGATCGTAAGTATAGTTACGTGCGCCTATAATGTTCAAAGTCTAATTTAGCGGCTATAAACTAAAGGTAACAGTTTCGTTAACTTTAATGAAGCTCAAATTTAGGCGAGCCTATTAACCGTAAACATTATTGTTGTAATAGTGGCAAAAAATGTTGGATTTGTGGTAAGTTTGGCTATTGTTTAACTCGGTACCCCCTCTACCAAATATAATAATAGAATGGTAGTATATAACGTCTAATACTATATTGTTTTTAAATAGGATTATTTGGATCTAATCGTAAACTTTGAGGACGATAAGATAATTAACGGCGTCGTAAATAATAATAGGAAAGTATTATATTACGTCTAATACTCTATTTTTTTTCAATAGTATCATTTGGATTAAATCTTAAACTTCGAGGGCGATAAGCTAATTAACAGCGCTAACTACCCAAAGTAAATTAAATGGAACGAAGATACTACTTTTAATACAGCCTAATCATGAGCCGATCACGTTTTTTTGTATCGTTTAGGTATTGAAAACCCTTACCTTTGCTATAAATAAGCCTTTAACCTTTTATACACCTTTAATTTTCGCGATCGCTACGTGGACTACACGTTTCAAGGTATTATGCCAAATATAGGGGTAATAAGGTACTTAATAGTAGGCTATTCGTAATATGAGGTACTATAGAGGGAAAGTATTACAGTTACTAAGATCGATCGTTACGATATTTGTAAGGCTAAAAGTTAGCTTTAGCTTAAACGAATAATTATTGTAGAAGTACCTAAATTTCACGTATTCAAATTTCCTACCCCTTGTTTACTTTGCTTAAAAGATATAAAAACCTTTGAAATTAACGTCGATATTAATGTAAACAAACTGGTTAAAAATGACTAGAGGTTTCCTTTCGCTTTTAAGTAGGGGCATCTATAGTTTTATTTTTAAGGCCTGGAATTAATAGTTTTAAACCTAACGGAACCGGAGATACATTGATTATACCGGCGCTTTAATCATCTAGTTATTAATAAGCTATATAAAGTCCTAAAGTCTGCAGGATATAAATATATAGAATATTTCACCTTAATAGCTATTGAAAGACTTTTCTACTACTGTCAAACATATATATAAGCCTCTCGGAGATTTAGGTCTATATTAAAGGATGATAAAGATTTTAATTGTAAGATATTCGTCGATAGGTTTTACTTAGATAATAAGCCTATTCTTTACATCGTTGATTTTGCAACCTTTTTTCACAGGGTTAAGTTTTTAAAGTCCCTTTCACCAAAAGATATGTGGGAAACGCTAAAGATGTTATAAATTAATACGTATTTATGCCCACCTAACATAGTGGTTTATAATACCGGTACCAACTTTGTGGCGGCGGAGTTTTAGGAAAATGTTAAAATAATAGGTATTTAGTGTAAATAAATACCTATTAAAGCCTATTAGATTATTAGAAAAGTTAAAAGGGTTTACTTACTACTTCGCTGAGCGTATAATATCCTTACATTGGAAATTAGAAGCTTTACAGATTCGGAGGCATGCCTATCAATGGTAATAAATGGTTTAAACGATATTGTGGACCCTAATGGCTTAATGTTAAAGTTATTGGTTTTTGGAGCCTCCTCACGCCTAACGAGCGAATCTTTGCATTAGGTAAGTATTTAAAAACGTGTAACGGTTTACGGAAAAGCTTCAAAAGAACTACGAAGAAAATCGGCGCACCGCTAGGTTAATAATATTTTGAACACCAAAAACAGCCCTTTAAAAATCAAAGTATTTGCTTTACCGTTGTAAAATAAGGTCCTCGTATAGAGAAAGCCGGGTAAATAAGAAAGATTATATAAAATACTAAATGTCACGAACTTTGAAGTAGTCGTTAAAATTACTAACGGTATTATATCTTTCCGAACCACTTAAGTTAAGCTTTACATTAGGATTATTAACGATAAAAAACCTTAAGCCAAACGACTGAGATAATACGAACTTCTTTTACCTATTATCGACAAGCTGATAAAACATCACCGGTACGGACGACCCCCGAAAAAAGGAACATTAAAAAGGATGAATATATACCGGATTGTATCTATAATATTGTTTAGGTAAATAGGAAAAAGAAGGATAACGAAGACTTGGCATTTAAATTTTGAACGTGAGGGATTATCAAAGCTTCTGGTAAACCTTTCAAAGAAAACGATAAGTTTAAGATTAACGGCTTACTAACTCGAAAGGTTGTATAATTCATAATAAAAACCGAATTTTACCTTTAAAATATAAACTTTACGATTTTTAAGTCGAAAATTATCTACGAGGTTGAAGGAAAAACCACGGGGCGGCTATACGAAAG
Organism: Anisogramma anomala; assembly: GCA_038502455.1. NCBI lineage: Eukaryota > Fungi > Ascomycota > Sordariomycetes > Diaporthales > Gnomoniaceae > Anisogramma > Anisogramma anomala. The sequence continues at coordinate 4,008,620 of JASMMZ010000007.1, forward strand.
GTTACGTTTAATCTATGAAAGATATGGCAATAAAGGTAAAGACGGGATTCTTACGTAATTACCAACGATTTAGAAAACTAACTAGCTCTTGGTAGTTGTTTTTACAGTAAGTTTACTAATGAAAACTAAAGGAAACTCTACGTTTGATAGCCGAAATATGACGAAAACCTATACGTAGTTAATAACAATCCTATAGAGGATCGTACTATTAGAATTGCTATAGAAACTACGTCTTATTTAACCTTTAGAAACGGTAATACAGTATGTTGAATTGTTATACAGACTGGTTAAAATAAACATTTATTGATTTATTACTTACCAGTCATACTTTAAGTTACGACTAACGAAAAAGTTTTTAATATATGACTCGTATTTACTAATAACGTAAAAAAGGACTTCGGTGTAGCGGGCATACAAATTAACAAAACCATCTTCGTCAGAATAGCTAGCTTTATAACAATAAAATAACAAGCGATTGAAAACTTTGATATTTAGAATCTTGAGCTAATGATGACGTTAATAGAAGGTAGTTAACTTAAATCTAACGAATCGTTCATTCGTTTACTTGGTATTAATATTCGCCTTAGCTTTTACCAAAAGATCTAAGGTACTATTTTGGCTATAATTGATAAAATTAATATAATTAAGGCTTAACAATATTTGGAATAACGTATTCTAGATAACTATTTTATTACCTTATACTAACCGAAAGCCTTTTACGATCTTTCTATTGCGGTATACGTACAGAATCCGGAAAATGAAGATTTTAACCGGTTAAATAAAAGGCTCGAATGACAGATACGAAACTTAGATCACGAAATCAATATAGTTTTAATCGACTTATCAAGAACTAACTTATTAATTTTTATGAACAGGTAGATTATAAATATCACCGATCTGCGTTTATCAATAAACTTTCTTATAAACTTCTTTAATAAAAATAACCAAGGAAACTAATTTAGTATTATCAGTAGCCTAATTTACTAAACTTCCGTGAAGTGTAAAAAGATTACACGGCGCGTGTTAGCTTCGGAAGTTTACGGTAAAACAGCAGGTTTTAACGTAAGTATGACATTATGAAAAAAACTTAACCTTATTACAAAGCAGTTAAATATTTCTTCCATTCAGGTGGTAATTTATACTAAGTTAAGGAGCCTTTTAGAAAACCTTTCAAAGCTCGAAGCCACTAGCGAAAAACGTCTAATAATTGACATAATGGTACTTTTCAAAGCTCATAAAGAAAGGGGAATTAAAGAATTTCGGTAGATCAATGGAAAAGACAATTCCATAAATGTTATAACTAAGGTAATTCCAAACAAAGACTTAGAAAGGTTTGTGGATAGTAATAGGCTAATCATACGAATCGAGAGCTATGTTAATAGGCGGCCCAGAAAGCCTAGATTACGTAACAGCGGTTAAGGATGTAGTAACAAACTGGAAGACTGCCAAGGAATTAACAATACGAATCTGTTGAAATGGCACGGTTAAAGTGGAGAGTGGAGGCCTACAAAAGTCTGTGGCGAAAAACCTTTTTGTAGGAGTTGATAAACTCGGACCTCGGAGTAACGAAGGAATTAAGGTCGAATAAGGTTAATTTGTATACAATTAAGTGCAATTTAGTATGGACGTTAACTGCAATTAATAGGGGTCTAAAAAGTTGACGAGGAGGCAATTTAGTGGTAACCAGAAAAGATTGGTTAGCCACACTAGCGATTGTGTACAAACTAAAAAGCCGCCAGTATTAGAATAGTACTACATGCAGTGCAGTAGGTCAACTTTACTGTAAGTAAAGTTAACTGTATTGCAAGCTAAGTGTATTATTTGTAGACTTACCGCATTGAGTATAAGTCGAATACAGTATACTGCACTTCACTCTAAGGCACGGGCCAAGAAATTGACCATACAAATTACTATGCAAACCGGCTAGAGGTCTGCCAAACCTAGAAGAATGCATCTACTACTTGACCAATGCAATACTACTGTTACTTCGACTAATCGAATCAATAACGTTGCAATGATCTAAGGCACTACCAACTATACTCTTGATATGTGGAAAATAATCCAGGTTACGGTTAAGGCTAAGTTGAAAAAGGAGGTTACGCGCCGTGATATTTATATTTCTGCAGAGACCCTGTTAGGAATGACTAAACCCCTTTTTAAACCAGCTTAATGGGAAGACCTCCCCTAAAATCCTAATTCCTAAGATCTCTGAGAAAAAGTCAAAAGCGTTAAAGACTTTTAATATATTTATACGAGATCTAAAAGACCTCCCCTTTACCTTTACCTAAGTTAAGCCTCTCTATGCATTGGCGATAAGGAACTTATTAACATATTTGGTAGCCCGGCATCTCTACGTAATAATGTAGAGTACTCTTTTAACAGTAATAAGACATGTAAAATAATGGCCGCCAACGAGGCTAAAGGAATTCACGTTAGCGTTTTTCACTAATTAATTAAACAAGATCGTCAAGTTACTTAAAACCTTGAATCTCTTATTACCCTTTCAACCTTTAATCGCCAAGTTCCCCAAAAGCCTTTCTACAAAAGGTTAGACTACAGGTGTAAACCTACTATAGGTTTTACTATAAGGCTTTATCCCTCGGGTCAGGCGACTAGAAATTACCGTTAATACTATACTTTGGAGGCTTTAAGGATTAACCTATTGGGATAACTATTATAAGCTACCACTAAAACCTATCAAGATAGTTAATATTAACTACAAAACTTTTACGGACTTCGCCAAAATATAGAACGATGTAAAGAAATATAACGGAAAACCTTATAAACTTTTCAATACGAAAATAATACCCTTTTTAAATATTTTTAAGTAGATGGATATTCTTCTTTCTGATTTTTACTCACTAATTTCAGAAATCCTTATAGGGAATGCTAGGGATTATTACTTAACCTTCCTAGCCTGAACAACTACTTTCTGCGAAGTTTACGATAATATGAAAAGCCATTTTAAATACGATGTCCACCTTACCTAATATTATATCGACTGGTATACAAAGAGGTAGATCATAATGTTAGCGGAGGAAAAAAAGGAGGAAACACTAATGAATATTTTCAACCAAATATTTAATAAGCTAATATTATGATAGCAAGTAATAAAGAAAACTTACGTTAACGAAGCTACATTTTGAAAACTGGTACAGGTAGTAGCTATGGGTATTAACAAGTTCAAATAAACTTTATAATGCCTAGATGACACTCGCGAAAGATTTTGTTACCAGTTACGTTTCTCGTTTATAACTATAATACCTTGTATACTAAACTCGCTTATTATGTACCCCTAAACCGGTAACTTTCGTGATATAAATAAAAAAAACCTTATAATGGTTAATTACGACGATTATAAGTACGGTTACAAGCGCTCTTAACGCCTAAGATCTAGTTTATCGACCTTAGACTAAAGGTAATAACCACGTTAACGTTACAAAAGTCAATATTTGAACAGATATATTACCCGTAAAAACTATCTTTGTAATCATGGTAAAATATATTGGATTTGTAATAAGTTTATCTATTAGTTAACTCGAGACCCCCCTACCAAACGAAATAACAAAAAGGTAATATACTATATCCAATACTTTATCACTTTTAAATAAGATTACTTAAATTAAATCTCAAATTTGAAAGGCGATGAGCTAATTAACGGTAACGATAGCTTTAAATAAATCGAATGACATAAAGATATTACTTTTGAAGATACTTAGTAATTAGCCGACTATGTCTTTTTATACCATTCAGGCAGTGAAAACCCTAACCTTTACCCTAAACAAGTTCCTAATCCCATATGCATCTTTAATTTCTGCAATCGTTACGTGGACTATACGTTTTGAGGTATTACAATCAATACAGGAGCAATAAGGTATTTTATTAAGGACTATTCGTAGTACGTGGCATTACGGAGGGAAAAGGTTACAGCTACTAAAATTAATCGTTACGATACTAATAAAGCTAAAGTTGGGTTTAAACTAGATTAATAACTATCGGTACTAGGGATAACGGTAATTTAAACTATTAAATGGTCAATGACATTTTATATTCTTAAATTCCTTACCCTTTTCTTTCTTTATCTAAAGGACATAAAGACTTTCAACGTTAATGCTAACGTCAACGTAGACGAATTATTTTAAAAAGGCCAAAGTTTTCCCCTCACTTTTAAATAGGAGTACTTATACTTTTGTCTTTAAGACCAAAAAACAGTGGTATTGAATATAACGAAGCTGGAATTACGCCAATTTTACCAGCGATTTAACCATTCAACCGTTAACAAACTACATAAAGTCTTAAAGTCCGCAGAGCATAAAAATATGAAATACTGTACCCTAAAAGCCATTAGAATGCTTTTCCATTACTTCCAAACATATATCTTACCACCCCGAAGATTTGAATTTACATTAAAAAATAATGAAAACTTGAATTAAAAGGGTTTTATTAATATATTTTACTTAAATGATACGTCAATCATTAACGTCATTTACCCCGTAACCTCGCTTTACAAGGATAAAATTTTAAAATCCCTTTCGATAAAGGATACGTAAAAAACGTTAAAAATATCATAAATTGACACATACATAAGCCTATCTAACGTCATAGTTTACGATATTGGCAACAACTTTTCGGCGGCAAAATTCCAAAAAGATGTCAAAATAATAGGTATTCAGTATAAACAGATGCCTATAAAGGTCCACTAAAGCATTTGGAAGGTTAAAAAGGCCTATACCCTACTTCTCCAAACGTATAATATCTTTACGTTAAAAATTGAAAGCTTTACAAATTTGGAGGAACGCCTTTAAATAGCGGTAAACGGCCTGAACGATATTATAAAGCCTAACGACTTAATACTAACGCTACTAGTCTTTGGAGAGTACCCACGCCTAACGAGTGACTTTTCGCTATTAGCAAGTATTCAAAAGCGAGCTATAACCTACTGAAAATCACTAAAGAAACTGCGAAAGGAATAGGTACGCAGTCAAGTTAATAATATCCTTAACACCAGGAACAGCCCTACAATAATCGACGTATTTACTTTTCCTTTACAAAGTAAAGTCCTCGTATAGCGAAAGCCAGATAAATAGAAAAGCCTATATAAAATATTAAGTATAGCTGACTCTAAAGTAATTATTAAAACTATTAACGAATTTATAATGTTTCATACTACCCAAGTTGAGCTCTATATGAGGGCTATTAACGATAAAGATTATTAAGTCAAACAACTGAGCTAAAACTAGCCTCCTCCACTTATTATCGATAAGTCGATAAAACTACTACAGTGCGAACAACCCTCGAAAAAAAATATTGAAGAAGAGAAATATACACCGGGCCGTATTCATAATATTATTTGGGTGAACAAAAGGGAAAACGATAACAAAAACTTGGCACTAAATCTTCGAATATAAGGTATTATCAATAACTTTGATAAATATTTGAAAAAAAAAACAATAAGGTCGAAATTAACGGTTAATTAACTCAAAGGGGTATACAATTCGTACCAAAAGCCAATTTCAACCTTTAAAACCCAAATATTACGATTTTTAAGTCGAGGATTATTTACAAGGTTAAGGTTAAAACTACGGAGCAAGCATACGAAAAAAATTACGCATAATTATTTAATGATATAACAATAAAGGCAAAAACTAAATCCTTACGTAATCGCTAACAATTGAGAAAATCAGTTACCGCTTTGTAATTGCTTTGATAGTAAATTTAATAACGAAAATCAAAAGAAAATTCACACTTAATTGCCTAAATATAACACAAATATATTCGCAGTTAGCAACCGACCTATAACAGATTATATTGCTAAAGTTACTATAGAAATTACATACTATTTACTCTCCAAGAACGGTTATACGATATTTAAAATCACTATACGGATTAGTTAAAACAAATATCTATTGGTTTATAACCTACTAATTATACTTTGAATTACGACTAAGTATAAAGTTTTTAACATACAACCCGTATTTACTAGCAACTTAAAAAACCAAATTCAGTCTAATAAGTATACAAATTAACGATATCATTTTCCCTGGAAAAGCTAGCTTTATAACATAGGAATAGTAGGTAATCGAAGACTTATGGTTCTAAAACTGTAAACCGCTTACGAAGTTGGCGAAGGATAGCCAACTTAACTTCAATAAATCGATAATCTGTATACTTAGTATCAATACCAGCCTTAGTCACAATCGACAAGACTAATGTATCCAAGGCCTAACAGTACCTGAAACAACATACCTATGACAGGTATATTACCACCTTATATCAACCGAAGGTCCCTTACAACCTCTCCATCGCAGCAAAAGTTCAAGATCCAATAGGAAACGAATTTAACCAACTAAACAAAAGGATCGAATAGCCGATACGAAACTTAAACCGAGGGATCAATATGGCTTCAATCGATCTAATAAAAGCTAAGTGAATAATGTTTAAAAATAGGTCTTTCGCAAATAACACCAACATATCTTTATAAATTGACTTTCTACTAATTCTTGTTATTAAGGACAAACAGAAAGACCAATTTAATATTATCGGTAACCAAATATATTAAACCTTTGTTAAATGTAAAAATAATATATAAAGTATATAAACTTCGGAATTTCATGGCATAATAACGAGCTTTAATATACATATAACATTATGGGAAACCTTTAATATTATTAACAGGAAAATAAAGATTCCTTCTATTCCGGTATTAATTTGTATTAACTCAAAAATCTTATTCGAATACCTTTCGAAACTGGAAACTACTAACGAAAAACGCCTTATAATCGACGTAATAACACTCTATAAAGAGTACGAAGGGAGGAAGATTAAAGAGTTCCGGTAAATTAATAAAAAAGAAAATATTATTAATACTATTGCGAAACGTCTCCAAATATGGCCTTAAAAGGTTTATAGATAATAATAGGCTTACTAAACATATCTACAGAAACATTAATAGGTTGACCGGCAAACCCAAACCATATAACAACGGTCAAGAATATGCTAGCAAAATAAAAAATTACTAGGAGATTAAATATAGCGACCTATTTAATTAATACAGCTAAGTAGAGGTTTATATAGACCTGTAGCGGAAAAACATTTTATAGGAGTCGATAAAGCCGGATCTTGAAGCTATATGACAATTAAAGTCAATTAGGGTTAATTTGGTTGCAAATACGTATAATTTAATATCGAGGTCAATTGAAATTAACAGGAATTTATCTAGTAAACGAGGTCGCGGTTTAACTTTTACCGAAAAAGATTAGTCAACCATACTAACGTACGCGTACAAAGTAAAAAGCGGCCAGTATTGGAATAGTAGTATTTTCAGTACAATAAGTCAACTTTACTTACAGTAAAGTTAACTATACTAACTGCAATTTAAGAGTATTATTTTATGTGAGCCTACTGTATTGGCTACAAAGTAAGTACAGTCGGTGCCCACTTCACAATAGGGTACGAGCTAAGTAATTGGCTATAAAAATTACTGTGTAGACTAGCTAGCGGTCTGTCAAACCTAAAATAATATATCCACCACTTGACCATGAAATACCACTGTTACTTCGACCAATCTAATTGATAACGTTGCAACGTCTAAAGCTCTACTAACAAATCCTTTATATACCAAGGCGGACTTATTATACTTTTGATTACGAATTCCTACATTAAATAAATATAATATTATATAACTATATCACGTATATTTTCATTATATAATAGCTAAACTGATTCAATTGAAAGGTCTATCATTTCATAACTTTAACATATATTATAACGAGTTTACTCAAAGCATATAGGATATCAAAATATAATCGGACAAAAGAATTTACCTACACGTATATTACTATCTCATCGTCGATGTTGAACGCATGTGATAAAAAGGATATTTCAATAAAGATTAGGTTGTCAAACCTTAGTAAACTAGTTTTCGGAATTTTAATACACGGAATTAGTAACGTGTAAAACCCGCACACTAAAAGGGTTATCGAAAAAGACTTTATAATTAGAACCGTTATTAATATTGAGTCAAATTACCGTAGGGATTTCGGTAATACTAACAAAGGTAAATTTGAGGACATATTTTAAACCATATATAAAACTTTTACCTTACCAATTAAGTGTATTGTTGGAACAGTATTATAATAGTATTGCATGTAGTACAGTAGGTCAACTTTACTGTAAGTAAAGTTGACCGTACTACAAGTGTATTGCTTTATGCGGACTTATCGTATTTGGTATAAGCCGAGTGCAGTACGCTGCACTTCACTCTAGGGCATGGGCCTAACAATTGACCATAAAAATTACAGTGTAAACCAGCTAGTGGTCTACCAAACCTAAAATAATACATCCACCATCTGACCACTACAATACTACTATTACTTCGAAGAAGACTATTCGAATCGACAATGTTGTAACGTTTAAGGCCTACTAATACTGATTAGTACTTATTAGGTTAAGCAAAGATTAGCTAAGTATAAGAAGAAGCTACTTTCTGGTTACGCTTTGCAATTTCGTAAGATGAAGGGAAGATTTTTGCGAAAGGTTCTAAGGTTACGTCTGCTATTTATAGGTAGCTAAAAGGAAGACTTTCAAGTGCGTTTACTGTTCACAGGTACTTGAAAGTGATAACAGTATTGCTATCATCGAAAACACTTAAAAACTTTTATTAAACCAGTCTTAAAGAAAAAGCGTTGGGATTAACCGCCTGAAAGTCTTTAATCCGGCAAGTTGGTAAACACCTAAGTTAATACTACTGTGGATGCTACTACTGCAGAAGAACGACTAAGTCCCTACGCAAAATAATAAATAACCTTTACCACCAACAACGACCTCCGAATTTACCTCTTATACCAAACTTTTTCCCTACTTCATTCTTTTTACTCCCCACGCTACATCAATCGTCAAGTTTGCTACTTTAAGCGGAATCTCCAAGTTGCGCCAAAAAAGCCACGTCGTGCGACTCCATGTTGAAACGCCAAGTTCCCACGCCCTTAAATCACCAAGTTTACCACTACTAAGCCCTATATCAGCTAAATCGTTACAATGGTTTCAAAACATGTAGGACTCGACACTATTGACGACCCTATAAGGAAGGAGGCAATTAAAGCTTTCGAAACCACCTTTATTAAACACTTCGATAACGACTTTTGAATTAAGGAAGTTGACAAAAACTTTACCCCCGAGTATCTTATTAACTACGTCAGTTACTTTATCCTTGACGTCGCCTACAACGATTAGGATACAAACATTAAAGCTTTTTATGAACATGTAGAGTTTTTTTTGGAAATTAGAGTTTGGATATGTGTAAGAAGACAGAAAAGTTGGTTAAAGTTAAGTTAAAGGCTAACTTACGTTAATAAGAGATTTTACTGCCTTTAAAGATCGGTAAAAACGGCAACCTTACCGACGTACTTTACGAGTACGTTACGGATAAAACCTCCTAATAAACCTTATCTAAGGGCAAAGAGGTTGCTAGCAATAATAATCCACAACAACTATATATACACTCATAAGGACCTTACTAAGAGGAATCGATGAATTTATATCTTTCAAGCTCTTAGATCAACCAATCCATTAAACAGGAGCCTCGCTGAACCCTTTAACACTATAAGAATTATTGTCAATCTTCTCACGACAGATAATATCAAGCCTATTTCCCTCAAACTTTTTAACACGTTTAGTTTTAACAGCCAAATTAAGGAAAAACCGGATTTATACGTAAGCTGACTGTGGGCAAAACCACTGGTTTTCCCCCTTTAAACTCGGCTAAAGGTTATTATCTTGCCCATTAATACCAATAAAAACCTTAGTCTTTTCCCCGGCCAAATGAAAAAGGTTCTTACGACCAATACATTACACTTCTCCCTCGTCGCGTCCCCATGAAGGATATGAACTATACGGCAATCACCACATTCGTTAAGATCTAGAAAGGCAAAAAGAAGTATAACGGTAAGCCGTACAACCTTCTCGATGTTAATTTACGCCTATTTTTCAATATCGGCCATCAAATAAGAGTTAAGTTGCTAGGTTTTTACTCGTTATTTCCTAGTATCTTTACCGGTTAAGCTAATGACTACTACCTTCGATACCTTACGAATTGTGCCTCTTTACTCGAAATTTACGATGGTATAAAGGGTTATTTTAAATACGATGTTAACTTCGCCTAGTACTATAAGGATTGGAATATTATTAAGTAGTCCTATATGTTGGAGTACAAAAAAAAGTCGGAAAGTAAGATGAACTTTTTGAATTAGATGCTTAACAGGTTGATACTTTGTTAACAGGTAATAGAGAATGTGAGAGTTGGTGAAGGCACCTTGCGCTAGTAGGTTCGGCAAGCAATTACGGGTTATAAAGAGTTCGAATACGCTTTGTAATACCCTAATACCACTTGCGAAGGCTTTTTTTTAACCAACTGCGTTCCTCGCTTGCGACCGTGACTTTTCGAGTTTCCAGCTCGACTGGTATATACCCACAAGCTCCGGAATTCAGTAACGAAGAAGATCCTTCTAATTCGTACTATATTAATCGACGGTATGGACGACCTGGAAAGTGCGGTTAACAAAGGATTCGGACCTTTACCTACGAAAAATGGTATTTATCCTTTTTAAGATCTTTAATCCGGCTAAATAACTGTAACTTAAACGTTAAAAGATGTTGGATTTACGGTAAATAAGGTTGCTGATTAACACGCTACACTGCTGCCAAATATAACGTAAAACAGGTGATGTACCATACGTAGTACCCCATTACTTTAAAATGAAACTACATGAAGCGCATCACGCAATTTGAAGGAAGTAAAGTTAAGGAAGAGAAAAATAAGTCGAAGGCTATCGATTAGCATAAAGATACCAGCGTTTACACCGGCACTAACCTGGAAGCCATGTAATAACTAGACAACTATGAATTCCTATACCGCTTTATAAGTAAAGACTCCTACCACCGTTATAACAATAAAAACCCTGGCCCTATACACCTCTTTACAATTTAAAACCGATACGCGAAACAAATCTTTTAGGGGATTATGCCGGATACGGGGGCAACACAATACTTAACAGGAGGCTATTTATAGTATATCGTGTTACGGAGAAATACAGATATTGCTACAAAACTTGACCACACGGATGCTGGTAAGGTCAAAGTTTGTTTTAGCCCTGGGAAAGAGATATTTTCCCTGGGATCGATGATAGTAAAAATTGTTATTGGATCTATTGTTTTTTATATCTTAGAATCCCCTACCCCCTTACTCTTTTGCCTTGAAAACATGAAGAACCTTGGCATTAACATTGATGTTCAAACTAATGAGTTGATATATATTAAAGCCGGTAAAAGGTTTCCACTTAGCTTTTAGTAATGGCATTTCTGGTTCCACTTTTAAAGACTAGAGGCAGTAGTATTAAACTTAAAGGGGGAAGAATTTTGTTAATTACATCGTAGGTTTAACCACCCGACAACTAACAGGCTTTCTATGAGTTTAAAGGCAATTGGTCACGAAGATGTAGATCTGCTAGTACTAAAGACAGTTAAACGCCTTTAACACTACTGTCAAATACACTTCTAAGCCCCTTTAAATTTAAATTTACATTAAAAAAATATTAAGACCTCAATTCAGAAATCTTTGTAAACGTATTTTATCTGAACGACAAACTAGTATTACACGTTATAAATTCCGCCACAGCTTTTTACGGTGCTAAGATCTTTAAAACCATTACGGCGAAAGAAATATGGGAAGTACTACGTAATTTATGGATTAATACGTACCTTAGTCTACCAAACGTACTAGTTCATGATACTGGCTCCAACTTTACTACGATAAAGTTTTAATCTAATATGAAATTAATGGAGATTTAGTGTAAACAGGTTCTTATAAAAGCTCATTGGGGTATTGATAAGATGGAAAGGGTATACGTACTCCTACGAAGGGCTAATGATATTCTTACATTAGAAATCGAAAGTTTTACAAGCTAAGAAACACGGATTTAAATGGTGGTAAAAGGTCTTAAGGATACTATTAGCCCTAAAAGACTTAAATCAACTTTGTTAGTATTTGGAATTTACCCACGTATAATAACTAAGTCACCACCCTCATTAAGCACTAAAAAGCATGTTATAATATATAATAAAGCATTAAAGAAACTAAGGAAGGAATCGATACGCCGTCAGATTAACGATGCCTGTAACACTAAAAACGGACTTTTAATAATAACCGTGCTTTTAATCCCCATTTGAAATGAAGTCCTTACGTAATGTAAACTAGGTAAATAGGATAAACCGTATAAGATTTTATGTATTACCAATTTAAACTTAGTGGTTAAAACTAATAATGACCCCTTGACTTTTTGAGCTATATAAGTTAAGCCGTATAAAAAACCCCTCAAGTCTTATAAAGATTCCAACGTTGATAACTTCTGAATCTAGCGAATTAGTTAACATAACCCTTTCGAGTCGACTATTAACAAGCTGATGAAACGTTGACAACGTAAAAGACCAGTTAAAAGAAGGATACACACTAAAGAGAAGGAAGATGGAAATTACAGGCTTGGCAAGGTATATACAACAGTATGAGTTTCTTAGAATTAAAAATCTAATGGAAAACTTACCCTTAAGTTACGTGTTAAAGGCATTGTTAATATATTGGAAAAGCCTTTTAAGGAAAGTAACTAAGTGGAAATTAACAGCCTCCTATTACGGAAGGTTATACAGTTTGTGCTGTTAACGTAATTTAAAGGCTAAAATGTCATTATTTTTAAGTCGAGGATAGTTTACGAGGTTAAAGTCAAGACCACGGATCAGCCGTACGAAAAGTTACGGCTGATCACTCAAGGATACGGTAATGAAGGTAAGGATTGGATCTTTACTTAATCGCCTATAATCCAAAAAATTAGCTAACGTTTAATCGTTATTATTGTTACCAGTTTGACTACTGGCGCAAAAGGTTAGTTTACACTTAATAGCCGGGATATCACATAAACGTACACGTAGTCTACCACTGATCTTCATCAGATTATACTATTAGAACTATTATAAAAACTAAGAGACAAGTTTCCGGCTGGCACGATAATGTATTGTATCAAGCTTTTATACATATTAGCCAAAACTGACGTCTACTGGTTCTTAACGTACCAAGTATACTTTAAAAACAGGCTAGGTATAAAGACTTTAATATTTAACACGTACCTATTAATTATGAAGGGTAAAGACTTTGGCATCGTAAGTATATAAATTAACGATACTTTTACTTTTTGGTGATATTGGATTTGTAATGGCGGAATAACGTGTTATTAAAAAGTCAGGTATTTAAAAGTATAAGCTAATTAAAATGTTAGTTAAAGGATATAAAGACACGGTCAGCACCATATAGATAGTATTTCCTTCATAGCTCTTCAGTTGTCAATCTAAGTATTCAGTCTCAGTATATTCTCAATAGCCTTACAGCTTTTGATCATTACTTGCACGGTTGCAATATTGTTCACTCAGCACCTCTGCTACCTTCTTGATAACATAAACCCTCTGACACCTTCTATCAACTCACGGGTATTTAGTGTGATCATTACAGCTTTCTAATATAATATCAGCTTATTAATCATTTAGTCAGGTAAGTTTATTAGAGTTTTTTCTTTTTTCTTTTTAACTACCATCGTAGCCCACAGCAAAATAAACCAATTTATGTAATATGACATTAAATGGATTTCATATTCAAAATAACTCTTTATATTATTATAGATCTCGCGAAAAGTATTTACTAGGGTTAGAAAAGTTAGGTTATAGTCTTTCGCGTACCTTATAGGGATTTTAGGGAAGACTAAGTGAAAACTAGAAAGAAGAACCTTCATTTACTTACAAATGTTTAAAAAAGGCACTATTTTCGTGTTGAAAAGATTATAGGGCTTTCCGTCATACTTCTCTATATCGTTCTAAATTTTTGCGAAATCCGTAAAGAGTTTATAGTTAATATTAATCATTTTGACAGGTTTCGAGGGCGGGTCTCAATAGTTATCCTAGTCTTTATTAGTAGTATTTCCTAGTAGTTTAAGTTTTAGATTCTCTAAGATACGATATTAATGGTAATTGTCAATCGCCTAGCTCAAAGGGTGAAATCTTGTGGTAGGACCTATAGTAGGCTTTCGTGTGTTGGCAAACCTGTCATGGAAAGGCTTTTAAAGGGCTCGGCGGTTTTAATTCAAGTGTTAAGGAGTAAGAGAAACCTAAAGGTTGTAAAAGGCTTGACGATTTTTTTTAAATTCATTAGTGTAAAGCGCCGACGTCAATTCCTCTGACGGTATTGAAAGCCATTGCTTTATGTGCCTTATTGTTGCTAAAAGCGTACTTTGCGTTTTCGCATAGAGTTGTTAGACTATTGAGCAAATTAACAAGTTCCTTATTGTTAGTATGTAAAAAGGCTTCACTTGGCTAAGGTTGAAGGGGAGGTCCTTTAAAACATATATGTAGGTATTAAAGGTCTTTAGTACTTTTTCCCTTAAGGCGTGTGACTTAGGTGTATACTTTAAGCTAAGTTCAGTCGAAAAGTTCTTATGATGGTTTTTGAATACTCTGTGCTGGTATATAGATCCCGTACTATTTAAGTTTCAACTTAAGCCTTAACTTAACTCTTTTTTAAGTTGCGGTTTATATATTGATAGTACAATCATTAAGAAGATTACGAAATTTACGAAAAACATAGTTTGGTTTGTTAATATTACTGTGTTTAACAATATAATAATTGATGAAGTTAATTAAGTATTTTTCGAATAAGTTTTTATTAACGTTCTATCCCTAAAAATCGTTGTTATAGTATTTAATGAAAAGGTATCCGAGGGCTTTAATTGCTTTTTCACTAGCAGGGTTAGTAATGGTTTTAAAGTGAGCGTTAACGTTAGCCATTTTAACATATTAACTTATATATATCATATAGAGCGAAGGACTTGACGATTTTAGGTGTAGAGACTTAATATTTTGACGTAAAGTTGCGTATGAACTTAGTGGTTTGGCGTTAGGTTACGCAGCGTGATTTTTTTGGTATAACCTAGTATTTTTGTTTAAAGTAGTAATCTTAACAATTTGGTTGGTATAGGGGGAAGTAAAAAGAGTGAAGGATGGGCAAAGGTTTGGTGTAAAGTATATAGTTAAAGGTCGTTTATAATTATTAGTCTAGAGCGAAGGTTAAAATTTATAAGTCGTAGGACTTAGTCGTTTTTACAAAGTAACACCCGCAATAGTATTAACTTAACTGTTTACTAATATTACTGGATTAAGGCTTTTAATAGTTAATTTTAACGCTTTTTAAAAAGGGGTTATAAAGATTTCTTAGTGTTTTCAATAGCGATACCGTCGTTACCTCTAGTTTATCGTAAAGATTGACGCAGTCTAAAGGTCTTCTTTATGTATTACCGTAAAGACTGATACAATAGTAAAGGCCTTTGTTTTCCTTTTAGTTTTTTTTAAAAGTGTATTTGTAAAGGTTGGCGTCAAATTCGCAAAAATCTTTCCTTTACCCCAACGATAACATAAAGCGTAATAACTAGAAAGTAGCCTTTTTTTTACTTAGCTAATCTGTGTTTAACCTAATAAACACCGATTAGTGTTGGTAGAGCTTTAGACGTTGTAAAGTTGTCGATTCGAATCGTGGTTGAAGTAACAGTAGTATTGTGTGGTCAAGTAGTAAATGTATTGTTCTATGTTTAGCAGACCGCTAGCCGGTTTGCATAGTAATTTGTATGGCCAATTACTTGGCTTATGTCCTATTGTGAAGTGTGGTATACTGTACTCAACTTATACTCAATACAGTAAGCCTATACAAAACAATACACTCAATTTACAGTCAGTATAATTAACTCCACTATAAGTAAAGTTGACCTACCGCACTACAAATACTACTATTCCAATAGTTTCTATTATAAACATGTGAAAAATTTGCGTTAAAAACGTGTTGTAAGTAATGTAAACACGAATTGCAAGATTTAACAGAGCTACTTTCATAGGCCACCCGCTGGCTTCACTATCCTACAGGAAGAAAACTTCATAAAATACCCAAACATATCGAATCTATTTATTTGTATAGAAATATTTTTACCTATACAAACATCCATTTTAACTCGTATGGATATCCGTTCTTATATTTTAAGCTAGGAAACATATTGTGCAATGAAACATTTTTCAAGGTGTTCAATTTTTGATTTGTTGTTTTTGTTGGGACATAGGCAATTGCAATGGCTGCAAGTTGATTATTAGGTGCCCATTCAACATAGGGCACGGGCCAAGCTTTGGCTCATACTAATTAGGGTGCAGACCGGCTAGCAGTCTGCCCAACTTGGATCCTACATCCACCACCTGACTTTGCAATACTACCTGTTTGACCACGATTCGAATCGACAACTCCTTGCAACATCTAAAGACCGATCAACAGATTTAAACATTTCAAGTTTTCTTTTTTTAGTAACCACTCTTACCTTTGATGACTTTTAATGTAGCTCAATTTTAAACGCGGTAAAAATAAACTATCGCTAATGGGTTTTCTTGTAAAGTCGATTACTCAGCAAGGTCGCCGTATAAACCATTACCTTTGTCAAGGATTCAAGGTGCAGGGGGGGAGGGGACACCAGCTGACAACCGAGGCTCGGCAGCTGGCGGCAGCTGGCGGCAGCTGGCGGCAACTGGCGGCAGCCTGGATTTTATCACCGTCTTTCCCCAAGACCCTAGACCCTAGCCCCTAGCCTGTGATCATCTCATCAACCTCATGGAGCTAACCCAGGCGATTTTCAGCCTGTCTGCCATGTCATGTTCATGAGTTGTAGGGCTGTCTCCGAGCTAGTATGCAGGCCTCTTCACTATGTAGTCTATTATATCACATTTTTTCCGTCACATCCCATCTCTACCAGCCCTCTCCTCGTTCCAGGTCGCCCCGTGTCGAAAACCCCGGCCCCTTTCCTCCTGGGCTTCATTGCCCACCTCTCACCTCATCTACCTACTTAGTAGGTGGGTAGGCCCTTGGGCAATGGTCCAGCCCTTCCATGCTGGAGGCGCAATGCACATGCTCGACTTCTCGAACCCTTCTCTACGCACCCATGGCTTCAGCTCCATCGTCAGCGCCGCCACAGCCTGCTGGCCCTCCCTCGCCGACCTCGATGTTACCCGACTCGGCTCCCTCATCGCCATTGCCGGCGTCCTCCCGGCGGCATGGCGCGTCCTCCACAGCGCCTGGCGCGAGACCTACAGCTGGATCCGCCAGTTCTTCGTCGCCACAGTGACCATTCCGGGGCGCGATCCTCTTAACAAGAACACCGTCCTCTGGCTCCTGGCCCACATCGTGGAACCCCGCGGGAACACGCGCGCCTTCACCGCACGGACCGAGCTCCGCCTCGGCGGCCGCGGCGACCTGCCTGAGGCGGCCGCGCGCAGGAAGACCCAGCGGCGCGTCCAGTACCTGCCGCACTTCGAGACGCTGTGGTTCCTGCACGCCGGGCGCGTCTTCGCCGTGCACCGGGCGCTGGAGAGCTTCCACGCCGCCATGGGCGACCCGGGCTACGACGGCGTCGGCGGCGAGGACCTGCAGATCAGCTGTCTGGGCAGGTCGGCCGAGCCCATCCGGGCCCTCGTCCAGAAGTGTCGCGAGTATGCGGACCAGCAGACGCAGTACTTCGTCGTGGTCTACGCGAGGGACCGGTACGGCATCGCCTGGCAGCCCAAGGCCCGGAAGCCGATCCGCCTGCTCGAGACGGTGCACTTCGATGAGGATGCCAAAAGGGGCCTGTTGGCCGACATTCGAATGTACTTGGACCCCGAGACCCAGAAACGGTACCAGAGCCGAAGCATGCCGTACCGTCGAGGTAAGTGCCTGGCTTCGGGTTAGCGTGCCATCGTGTGAGCTTCCTTTGTTAACGGTGCTTCAGGCTATCTGTTCTACGGCCCTCCTGGAACGGGGAAGTCTTCGTTATCTACGGCTCTCGCCGGCGAGTTTGGTCTCGATCTGTATGAGGTCAAGATACCCAGCGTGCCGTCCGACGCCGACCTGGAGCAGATGTTCCAGGAGATCCCGCCGCAGTGCATAGTCCTCCTGGAAGACATAGACGCTGTCTGGGCCACCGACCGCGAACATTCTGAACGGGACGAGCGGGCCGCCGGGCCCGGAAGCCGCAGCCCAAGCTCCCACTGCACTCTATCGGGCTTGCTGAACGTCCTGGACGGAGTCGGCTCGCAGGAGGGTCGGATCGTCATTATGACCACGAACAAGCCGGAGCGGCTCGACGACGCGCTGGTGAGACCGGGACGAGTGGACATGAAAGTCCACCTGGGTCACATCAGCCGCCGATCTGCCGAGGAGATGTTCATGAGGATGTTCGCCCCTGATCTGAAGACGGCGACGGCCGCTACCGTCGTAGTGGGCAGAGGACGCCACGGAGCGGATGATGCTTCCAGTATGGGCGAACTGCGCGCGATGGCCTCGGCGTTCTCCAGTCATGTACCCGAGCACACCTTCACGCCGTCCCAGCTGCAGGGGTTTTTCCAGCTGCATCTCGACAGCGCTGCCGAAGCTGCCGCCCGCATCGAAGCCTGGGTGGCCAAGGAAATGGCCAAGACTGGCGTGGACGATGAAATCGAGATCGTCCCCCCGACGAAGACCTGAATTGCTAGGGTTTTTGCTCATTCTCTGTACGGTACATGTACTGCACACCATTGCATTTAGATGGCGTTCCCAGGAAGGCAGTACTGAAGTTGAGATTGGCTTCCTCCATCGAACTCGCAACGAGTTCAACATCGTACATGCAAGATACATGAAAGAGGCAGTCATTCTTCCTGGTTTGGCCGGTCACCTAAAGCAAGCGAGTAAAAACACGTCTGCCAACAGTGGGTGTATCGGGAGTGGTCCAGAGGTCGAACTACAGCTGGTGAGATGTTGGCACCAGCGACCTTCACCTTCAGAGCTTGTCGTCGACGCTACTGACAGTGGTCTAGGAGCGGAAGAAGCTCGGCGCGGACCCCGCTTCTTCAGCCTCCGAGCCAGCTGGCCACTGACCATTTGAGTTGGGATTGGACCAATCGACCGTCTTGCAAGCGGCGGAGCAGCGCCTAGACGCGTACGGCGTTCCTGGTGTAGTGGTGGCAAGTGCGATAGGGCCACGGCTGGTGTATGTTTTTTACGTACTTGGTTTGTCGAACAAGCCTTTCTAGATTTGAGGTCTTTTTTTCTGAAATCACCAGAGAGTGTAAAACAAGAAGTTTTCGTATTAAAAGAGAGATAACTTGAAATGCACTGCAGGAAGACCGAACAAGATGGGGTATATGTACTAAGCCTCACCGGTTAAGGCGAGAAGAACATTTTTTCTGTAGCTGTCATCTCCATCTTGATTTGGTGCTGGTGTGTCAGCTTCATGCTACTGAATACAGTGTATGTGGACTGAAATAAAAGCCGCCATGTCAGGTAGCAGGCAGGGGGGAGGTACTAAAGAACTATCCGAGCGTGTGGTGCACTGGTTGCTGGGTCCAAAACTTGGAGGCTGGTCCTCAAGGCTCGGGGCCAAGATGAACGATCTGTTCACTCTGGATATCGTTGCCGCACTCTCTTGGTACCACTGACGAGGATCACGAGTGCAAGGCTCAAGGTGACTCCGAGGTTCATGAGTCTATGTCTTGATCTTGTTCCACGAGCGTGGACATTTTGCTGATCTTCTGGTCTATCCTACGCCGATCCGGTCCTAAGTTGCCCAACCCTCTCCATGGGGGCTCCGAAGCTTACACAACCAACATGAATTCTACTCCAGTGGTCCAACCAAAAACTAGCCACCAAGCGAGCCCTATACAATGGAATGAGCCTGCAAGATATCGGGTATCTGGGAGGTGCAAAGGTACCCTGACCAGCGGGCCCTCCAAGGCACTCTATCGGCTGGGAAGCGCTTCGAACTTCACGACGTTCAGCCCCGGCACGCCCTTCAGGCCAGTCTTACCCGCGAAGCGCGAGTCCACGGTTGGAATAGTACTAGCGCCCAGGCCCTTGAGAACGTAGTCATTCGCTATCCCCACCAGATCCTGTGCCGTCCACCCGAGCAGCTTCATATGGGTCTTGTAGTAGCCGATCCACGCACGGTATGTCTTGGCCTGTAGATCTGGAGTCATTGCCCTCGCAATGCGCTGCACCTCAGGAGTGCTGGAGAGGTCAGGCTCGGTATCGATGAAATTGATCATGTTGAGGCTCTTCTTGGCGAAACGCGGCTCGTTGTTGGCGAGAATCAGGCAGCCGCGGCCGTCAGCACCAGCACGAGCAGTGCGGCCGAGGCGGTGGATGTAGGCTTCTTTCTCACTGGGGAGGCCGACCTGGAAGACATTGGTGACGCCAGGAAAGTCCAGGCCACGGGCGACAACATCAGTAGCGACCAGAACGCTGCTCGTGGCCTTGCGGAAGCGCTCGGTGGTGGAGGTGCGCTTGCCTTGAGAAACACGACTGTGCAGCGCGACAACTGGGGGCAAGTCGGTGAACTGTGAAAGCACGTGGGCGTAGAAGTCGACCAGGGCTGCGGTAGGTGCGAAGATGATGGTCTTGAAGGAATCCCTGCCAACGGCAGCAATCTCGTGGCGCAGAGCACCAAGGACAGCAGGCGCGAGGTCGGCGAAATGGGGCACGGCGATGAGTTTCTGTGGCACGTGGTCGTGGGTCTGGGCCTCGCCGACGGGGATGGTGGAGATGAACTTGTAGTTGTTGGAGAGGACGAGGCTGGCGAATTGCTTGACACGGGCGTTGATGGTGGCAGAGAAGAGCATGCCGGAGCGACCTGTCGCGGTCTGGGCGGGGAGGTAGCCGATTACTTTCTGAATGTCAGGCAAGAAGCCCATGTCCATCAGACGGTCGGCCTCATCGAGCACGAGGGTCTGAAGGCCCTGCACCATCTGAACGAGGGCGCCGTCGGGCTGGCCGAGGTAATCGAGCAGGCGGCCAGGGGTGGCGACGAGGATGTCGCAGCCTTTCAGGATGCGTGGGAGACCAGTATTGGCGTTGGTGCCACCGACGGCTACCTGGACGGTGTTGTGCTTTGGGAATCGCGAGACAAGGCGCTTCGCCTCGTCGCCAATCTGTATAGCCAACTCACGTGTGGGAGAGATGACGAGAAGGGAGATGGGACGTTGGGACTTCGGCAGGGCGGTACGGGCGTCGTTGGTGACGAGCTTCTGGATGGCGGGGATGAGGAAGGCGAGGGTTTTGCCTGTGCCAGTCTTGGCCTGGGCGAGCACATCGCTGCCAGTGAGCGTGAGGGGGAGGGTCTCGGCCTGCACGGGGGTCATGGTGGACATGGCCATGTCGCCGAGAACGGTGTTCAACAGGTCGGAATGGATTTTGTAGCGCGCAAGCTGGGCGAAGGCATGGGCCCCAAGGTCGTCGGTGGATGGGGCTTCAGCGGCTTCAGCGGCTTGAGCAGGAGGAGCGAGGGAGGCTGCTGTGGTCGAGAAGGCGAAGGCTGAGGCCGGCGAGGCCGGCGAGGCAGTCGAGGGGGCATTGAGGCCACGACGGCTGCCTCTGCCTCTTGCACCTCCACCACCTCTTCCCCTGAAGGGATACTGTCTCTTGCGCGAGGAGCCGTCGCCACCGTTCATGGTGTTGCTGTTCTGGTTCGTGCCTGACATGATCAAGATGGTCGACTGGAGTCGAACTTGGTGGCGGAGGGGAGTTGAAGTGAAAGAAAGTTCATATGGCGGTTGAAACAGGGCAGCACGTGGAATCCGACGAATGAATTGGGACATTTGGAGAGAAGAAAGACCTTCGACGGAAAAAGTCAACAAAAGACGCGAAGTGACCTAAAAAGGGGGTGTGGGATGAAGTAGAAGGACCTTGTTGACAAAGCGCTGCTTGCAAAGTAGGACTTATCAGAGAATTTGCAAATGCGGGATCGTATCGATTAGATAGGGGATAAGGCCGGCGCCTGTGCCAAAGTGGATCCAAGCCAGCTTTCGGAGCCGTGATCGGAGATATACAGGATCCGGGATACGTACAACTATGATCCTCATGCATACAACTAACAAACCTGTGGACGCGTACAAAAACAGTCTAAAAAGGGTAAAGTAAAGAGGGTAACCAAAACTGGTGGTCAAAATGAAGTAGAAAGGTCAGTTTTAAAATTTTCAAGTTAAGTTAGTTCAATACTGTAGTGTAGTAATATTAACCTAGTTAAGTATTATGCACTACCTACCAATACTATATAACACCCCTTTCTTCTATAATCAAACCCGCGAAATCTGTTAAAGTAGAATAACAATCACAAATAGAATATGGTTTCTATCAGCCTAATTACTCACATATTTAATACGATTGCTTTGATAGATATGTTTATAAAAAGAGAAATACGATATAAAATATCAAACGTAATCCAAACCAATAAAAACCATATATGGTTCCCTTCTATTAAAGAAGTTGGATAGGTTGAAAAAGTGTTAATTTTCTTAATCCGTTATGAAATCTTTGTTATTATCTTTATCCTTTACTATTTTAGCGTTACTATTCAAGGTTACCCTAATAAGTCAAATTGCTTAGAAGTTAGTAGTTTTACGAATATTATATGTGGTAATTATCCAGTTTCAGCCGTAGCCTACCGCTTTAAATTAAACGTCTTTTAACTTTATTAACGTTGTCTTATTTACGCTTCGTAATTCCCCTATATTAAAATCGTGTGTTAGATATAATCTAGTAAGTAAATATATTTTGATATTTATTTTTAATATAGCTTTTATTATTTCAATCTAACATAATTTCAAGCGATTCAACCACATTAAGTAAACTTCTATCTATGTTTCATTTTCTGGCTTTTTCGAAGATTTATGGCAATTTTATTACCCTTTCAATCTTAAATCCAATTATTCTCTATAACAATGTAAGAGTATTTAGAATAAGATAAAATCTAATATTTTCTTCAGTAGATTTGTTTATAATTTTATGGATAAAAGTTTCTTGGGTGTTTAACATTAATGTTCTTAGTAGCTTAAAAATATGGTTTTAGATTTCGAAGATTAAAAGTTCAAGAATGATCAGGATAATTATTCTATTATTCCTGCCAATAAATATATACTTAAAAAGCTATTTTTAGGTATGGTAGCCGGATTGGTTTTTCTCATTCTCCGAATTCTTTATCTATCTTTTTAATTTGTTTAGGTACGTTTACCTTATTCTGGATTATATACATTCAGGTCATGGTTATCTTTATAACAAACTCGGCAAGGTTATCTATTTATAGCCTAACAAAGTTGTATATCATTCGAAATCTTTTTATTTACCCTAGATAGTGTTTTACAAGTTATCGTTTTCGCTTTTTTCAATGTTTCTTCAAATTGAAATTTCTGTTGGAATAATATTACATGCAGTGCAGTAGGTTAACTTTACTTACAGTAAAGTTGACTGTACTGCAAGTGTATTGCTTTGTGAAGACTTACTACATTAGGTGTAAGTCAAGTGCAGTACGCTGCACTTGACTCTAGGGCACAGGCCAAGCAATTGACCATACAAATTACAGTACAGACCGGCTAGCGGTCTGCCAAACCTAGAACAATACATCCACTATCTGACCACTGCAATACTACTGTTACTTCGACCAATTGAATCGACAACATTGCAACGTCTAAGGCTTACCAATACTGATCAGTGCTTGCCTGCCTATTAGGTTAAACACAGATAAACTAAGTAGAAGAAAAAGCTACTTTCTGGTTACGCTTTACGTCAAATAAGGGCGGCTAGGGTAGAGGAAATATTTTTGCGAAGGGCTTTTGCTACTGCGTTAGTTTTTACGGTAGTAAGTAGAAAATAATTTTAGGTTACATCGGTTTTTACGGCAGCTTAAAAGTAGCGACGGTATCGTTACTAAAAAACATTAATAAATCTTTATTAATCCCTTTTAAAGACGTTAAAATTAACTATTAAAAGTTTCAAAGTTCGGCAAGTTGGTAAACAGCTAAATTGGTACTATTACGGGTGCTACTACTATAAGAACGACTAAGTCTCTATGTCAAATAACTATAACAAATAACCTTCAACTTTTACCACTACTAATAACTTCCAACCTTACCCTTTACATTAAATTTTTTCTTATACTTCACTTTCTTAACTTTCCACATCACTTTAATCGTCAAGTTTTCTATTTTAAGCAAAAACGCCAAGTTATACTAAAAGAGCTACGTCGCGCGACCTTACGCTAAGTTATCAAGTCGCCAAATCGCTAAGTTTCCACGTAACTTTACGCCAAAAAACCAAGCATTTACACCTAAAATCACTAAGTTCCTTACCCTACACACTTTACATACACCAAACCCTTAAAATGGCTATCGTAAGCTCTTATTTTCAAATTATTACCAACCTTACCAAGAAAAAAGCAATTAAAGCCCTCGGTTACCTTTTTGCCAAACATTATTACTACGACCTTTAAAGATAAGATACTGATAAAGAGTTAATGAAAAAAACACCTAACTAACTTCATCAGTTACTTTATTTTAAACTATAACGGCGATAAAGATTCTAACCTCGCTTTTCATAAGTATCGTGAGTTTTTCGACGACTAGACTATTAACATATAATTTTTTTTTTAAAAACCGTTAAATTCAAATTAAAGGCTGAGTTTCAGAGACAAGGTATTCATATACCAAAAAGAAGCTTTATTAAACTAGTAAAAACCATTTTTAAACTAGCTTAATTAGAAAAACGTCCTTAAAACCCTAAATCTTAAGACTCTAAAGGAAAAAGGAAAGGCTTTAAGGAATTTTAACGCTTACATATACGCTTTGAGGGACTGCCAACTTACCCCTAACTAAGTTGAACCTCTTTACGTGCTGGCGATAAAAAACATATTAACCTACTCGGCAGTTTAATACCTCCACATGAAAATGCGAATTACGCTTTTAGCGGCGGTAAAACACGTGAAATAATAGCTGCTAATGCAGTGAAAGACATTAAGAATGATACTTTCCACTAGTGAATTAAATAAAATCATTACGCTTTTTAAAACCTTTAAGTGCCTACCGTCCCTTAATAATTTACACATTCAATCCTTTAAAAACCTTAAAAACCTTCCCCTTTCAGATTTGCTTACACGCGCAAGCCTAGTACAGGTCTTATTACTAGACTTTACCCATTGGGTTAGGCGACTGGTAATTACCATTAATACCGAGTTTCGAACGCCCTAAAACTCGAATTACTAGGAAGAACTATTGAGGGTTAGAATAACTATCATAACCTTTTTTTTAAATCTGTCAAGATAGTCATTATTAATTACAAGATTATAACAAACTTCGTAAGGATTTGTGATAATATAAAAAAGTATAACGGGAAACTGTATAACTTTTTCGACATTAAAATAATACCTTTCCTAAATATTTGTAAGTGAATAAAGGTTTTATATTCTGGTTTTTACTTAATATTTCCCGAAATCTTTATAAGTTACATTAAAAATTATAAATTAATTTTCCTAACGAATAATATTAAGTTTCACGATATTTACGATAATATAAAAGGCTACTTAGAATACGATGTCTACCTTGTGTAATATTATAAAGAATGGGCAATTATAAGGTAAACTATAATAATGGTAAAGAAGAAAGAAGAGTAATTACTAATGCATATTTTTAATTAAATGTTTAACAAATTGATAATATGTTAAAAGGTAATGGGAAAGACTTACGCTAGAAAAGCCATACTTCGCGAGCAAGTACGTGTAGCTGTTACAGGCGTTAATAAGTTAGAATACGCCCTATAAAGCCCAGATACTATTTTTAAAGGCTTTTTTAGCCAGTTGTATTCTTCGTTTGCTACTGTAATAACACGTATACCAAACTCGCTTGGTATGTATTTTTAAGTCGACAACTTCCTTAACGTAAATAAGGAAGACTTTGCGGTAGTTAATTACGTCGACCGCAAGTACGGGCGCCTAAAACGTATAAGGTTAGGTCTATCGACATTGACTCCAAACTAAAGATAACACCTACGCTAACTTTAATAAGATTTAGGCGGACCTGTTAACCACAAATACTATCGTTGTAATAGTAGTAAAATATGTTGTATTTTTTATAAGGTTAATTATTAATTAACTAGGTACCTTCCCGCCGAGCGTAATAATAGGAAAGCAACGTATTATGTCCAGTACCTTACTATTTAGAAACAAGATTATTTGGATGAAGTCGCGGACGTTAAAAGCAATAAATAAAATAACGTCGTTAATGCTCCTAAGTAAATTAAGTGACACAAAGATATTACTTTTGATATGACGGCTTAATGACTAGCCGATTATGTCTTTTTATACCGTTTAGGTGGTAAAAACCTTCATCTTTACCTTAATTTTGCCTTTAATCTTTTATGTACCTTTAATCTTCGCGAACGGTACGTAAATCACACGTTTTAAGGTATTATATTAGATACTAAGGCGGCAAAGTACTTAATAGGAGATTATTTATAGTATGTAATACTACAAAGGGAAAACATTATAGCTACTAAAATTAATCGTTACGATACTAACAAAGCCAAAGTTGGCTTTAGCCTAGGTAAATAACTATCGTTATTAAGGATGATGGTAATTTAAACTATTATAGGAGTAGTTAAGTTTTATATCTTTAAGTCTCCTATTTCTTTTTTACTTTACTTAACGGATATAAAGTCTTTCGCTATCAACGTAAACGTTAACATAAACGAATTGGTTAAAAATAACTAAAGGTTTTTACTCTCTTTTAAATAGGGGTACCTATGGTTTTATTTTTGAATTACGGAAATAATAGTGTAAAGCCAACGGAGCCGAAATTACGTTAATTACACCGGAATTTGAACCATCAAGTTATTAATAGGTTATATAAAGTTTTAAAGTCTGCAAGGCATAATGATATGAAATACTTTGCCCTCGAAGCTATTAAAAGGCTGTACCACCACTGTTAAAGATATATCCAAACCCCTCCGAAATTTAAGTTTACACTAAAAGATGATAAGAAATTCAATTACGAAATATTTATTAATATATTTTACTCAAATAATAAGCCTTTTTTTCACATCGTTAACTTCGTAATCTATTTTTACAAGGCTATGTTTTTAAAATCCCTTTCAGTAAAAGATATATAAAAAAAGTCATGGATATTATAGATTAACACATACCTAGGTTTACCTAACGTCGTCGTTTACAATACCGGTACAAACTTTACAACCGCGAAATTTCAGGAAAATATCAAGATAATGGGTATTTAGTATAAGAAGGTACCTATAAAAGCCTAATAGAGTATCGGAAAGGTTAAGAGGGTATAGGCCTTACTTCGCCAAATGTATAGTATCTTTACTTTAGAGATTAAAAGCTTTACGAATCCGGAGGCACACCTACAAATAGTAATAAAAGGCCTTAATAATGCCGTGGGCCCTAATAGATTAATGTTAACGCTCCTAGTTTTTAAAACGTACCCACGCCTAACGAATAAATTTCCGCCTTCGAAAAATACTTAAAAACGTGTTACGGTATATAGAAAAGCCTTAAGGGAACTACAAAGGGAATTAGTACGTCGCTAAATTAATAACAACATTAATACTAGGAACGGTCTTTTAACAATCAACGTGTTTATTTTTCCGTTATAAAGTAAAGTCCTCGTATAACAGAAGTTAGGTAAATAGAAAAAGCTATATAAAATATTAAGTATTATATACTTTAAAGTAGTTGTTGAACTATTTACGGCCTTATATATTTCCGAATCACTTAGGTTAAGCTATATATTAAAGGCACCAAATATAAAAACCCTTAAGCCTTTTAAATAAAACAACTGAGCCAATACAAACCTTTACCACCCGTTGTTAATAAGTCGATAAAACTTCGTCGACACGGGCAACCCCCGAAAAAGAAAGATAACGTAAAAGAGGAGGAATATATATGAGATCTTATTTATAATACTATTTAGGAAAGTAAAAAAGAAAAGGATAACGAAAACTTGAAAGTAAACCTTAGAATATAAAAGATTATTAAAATTTCCGGTAAACCTTTTAAAGAAAGCGATAAGGTTAAAATAGATAGCCTATTAATTCGAAGAGTCATATAATTTGTACTGAAAACCGACTTTAACTTTTAAAACCCAAATGTTACGATCTTCAAATCGAGGATTATCCATAAGGTTAAGAGCAAAACCACGGGGCGGCCGTATGAAAAGCTACGACTAATCGCTTAAGAATACGACGATAGAGGTAAGGATTAAATCCTTATATAATCGCTAACAATTTAAAAAACCAGTTAACACTTGGTAATTTACCCAACAATACGTTTACTTATCAGGTTTAAAGACAAGTTTACACTTAAGAGCCGTAATATTACGTAAGCGTAATGATCACACTAAATACCTGTGAGTAAATATGAGGTATCAGGGGGTTTATTTTAGCAGTAAGGTAGCAGAGGCAATAAAGGTGCAATATCAAGAAGATGTTTGTTCGTGCTGTAGAATGATCACTAGCCGTTAGGCTATTTAGGTGTGTAGACTGAATACTTAGATTGAAAACTGAAGAGCTATGAAGGAAATACTATCTATGTGGTGCTGACCGTGTCCTTATATCCTTTATCCTTCATACCGTCTTCAGTACTATCCTGGGTTGGATCATACTGGATTGCTATGATTCTCTGTTCTCTAGATCATCTTGGATCGCTATGATCCTTCATGATCCATCACGTGACTTTGCTTAGTCATCATGGCTGACATAAGAGATGTTCTCCGCCTGATGTGTTATACTTCGGGCTTCTCAGTGGTGTAGTTGCATACTGGCTCGTTTCCTAACCCAACCGCTGTCTGGGTCATGACAGTAAGCCTATATACAATTAGTAACAAACCTATAAAAATTGTACTATTAAAATTGCTATGGGAGCTACGTAACATTTACTTTTTAAAAACAGTAATACGATATATTAAACGACTGTATAAATTGGTTGAAGTAAGTGTCTACTGGTTTATAACTTACCAATTGTACTTTCAATCTCGTTTGGCGATAAAGTCGTTAATATATAATCCGTACTTATTAATAACGTTAAAGAAAGACTTAGTCATAATAGTAATATAAACTAACAATACCATTTTAATTGGAACAGTTGGATTTATAGTATTAAAATAATAAGCGATCGAGGATTTTAAAATTTAAAATTACAAGTCGGTAACGACATTAACGGAAAACAACTAATTTAACTTTAATAAATCGTTAATTCGTATGCTTGGTATTAATACCGGTCTAAACTTCCACTAAAAAGGAGGGCGTTATTTTTGCCATAATCGATAAAATTAATAAGGCCAGGGCTTAATAATATTTGGAATAACGTATATGGAGTAGTTATATTATTATCAAATGCTAACCGACAGCCTTCTACAATTTATCCATTACGGCATAAACACAAATACCAACGGATAAAGACTTATATCGACTAAATACGAGGTTGGAGTAGTAAATGCGAAACCTAAACCATATAATTGATATAATATTAATCGACCTTTTAAAGGCAAAGTAAATAATCTTTACAAACGGGTTTTTTATAAATAATACCGACTTATCTTTACAGATCAGCTTTCTAATAACCCTCGGTAACGAAGACAAACGAAAGGATCAGTTTAACATTATGGGCAATCTAATTATTTACTAGTTTTCCGTTAAATTCAAAAGTATTGCGCCAAACTTATTGGTATTGTAAGTTTATGGCATAATAGCGGGCTTTAATATAGGCATGTCATTATGGGAGACCGTTAGCAATATTACCAGGCAGCTATAGATTCCTTTTATCTCGGTAGTAATTTATTCAGATTTAAGGAGCCTTTTTAAATACCTTTTAAAACTCGGAACCACTAGTAAAAAACGCCTGATGATCGACGTAATACCGTTTCGCAAAGCTTATGAAAAGAGGGAGATTAAGGAATTCCGATAGATTGATAGAAAAGACAACCCCGCCAACGCCATGACAAAAGGATCGCCGAACAAAGCCTTAAAAATGTTTGTAGATAGAAATAAGCTAACTATACGAATCGAGGGCTACGTAAATAGGCCTCCCAAAAAGCTCAATTTATGTGACGATGGATAAAGATATGTTTGTAAATTGAAAGACTGCCATGTGATCAATTATGGTAATTTATTTAAGTGGTATAGTTTAAAATTAAAAAAGTTAGTAGTTTAAAAACTTTTCGTAAGAGTTAATAAACTAGGACCTCGAAACAATGAAGCAATTAAGGTCAAATAGGATTCAATTTAGTATGGAAGTTAACTGGAATTAGCAGGTGTCTGGCCAGTTAATGAGGAGGCAATTCAGTGGCAACTAGAAAAGATTGGTTGGCCACACTGGCGTACGAAAACAAACTAAAAAACCGCTAATGTTGAAATAATATTACATGCAGTACAGTAGGTTAACTTTACTTATAGTAAAGTTGACTATACTATAAGTGTATTACTTTGTGGGGACTTAATGCATTAGGTGTAAGTTCAGTGAAGTACGCTGCACTTAACTTTAGGGCACGAGCTAAGCAATTGACCATACAAATTATAGTGCAGACCGGCTAGCGGTCTGCCAAACCTAGAACAATACATCTACCATTTGACCACTGCAATACTACTGTTACTTCGATCAATCGAATCGACAACGTTGCAACGTCTAAGGCCTACCAACAATTTCCGTATTTTAAAATAAATATAATTCATCCTGGAATTTTAACAAACGATATTATTATATACAAGTCTTTAGATAATTATATATAGATTAATTCAGTACCTATATATTGTTATAATCCATTTTAATATCAGTTTCATATTATTAGATTTTAGTTTTCGTAATGTTAACTCCTAATTATATTGTCTATTCATCGTTTAAACGAAAATCTTTTTATGTGCGTTTCAATTCAATATTTATTCCTCGTTATTATAATTTATAACTAAGTTATATACATAAAGCTCACAAGTAAATATTTATGTTTTATTACAGTTATAGTTTCTTTCTATAAAATTATAATTCAGTACCTATATTTTCTCCATTTATAATTTACTTTATTCCTTTCAAAAATTAACAAAAGAATATTATCCACTTGCGTAACAGGATTCTTATTTTTTTCATGTATTTTATCGCAATATTTGAAAACGTATACAATAATATCTTCGAACTGACGTCAAGTTTCTTGGCATGGGTACACGAACCACTTTGTTAAAAAGGGTCAAGGACTTACACTATAAACCCTAACACTGACTACCTTTAAGAAAAAATTTCATATCTAGCCGCTGTCAACACCATTATTTTACATACATCCCATTCCACCACAACATTAATAATCGGCTTTATCACCACTTGAATCTTTTCCGATGACCCGTTTTTGGCTATAAAGATCGTTGTTGGCCCGGCGCACCGCCCGCGCAACGATGCATCCAAAAAACAGCCCTTACAACCAATGATTCTATCCCTCGTTATTTATGCTAACATTGACTTTTAAATTTTCATTATGATACAACCAAAGTCTCATTCCTTTTATATTTTAAGGTTTTTTTTAAAAAGACCTTTATTATAAATGCTTACATATAACGGTTTTATTTATTTATTTACTTATAAACCGTTATCACATACACCAATGCCCTCCTCGCTTAACAGTGCTTTCGTCTTCGACTACACTTTGGATACTAAACTGTCTACAAATGACTTCTCTCGGCACACCAACCGCTTAATAGTATACCTTATTTTACATTCTTTCACAATTTTTGAGCTTACAGCCTATGGTAAAAAAGTGGCTTAGGTTCTAAAATATATGTTTTCACCTAGTTATAAAGTATATCTTCTCTATCTCCACGGGATTTCAAATAAGATATAAGTTTTTTACAGGTCTTTCACTATTTCAGGACCGTTGTCAAATCTTCGATACGAATAAACGTCGAACAGAAACTGAAATAACCGCACAATACGATCTGGCTAAAGCTACAGTTTTCATACCTGTATTATAAGTCTCTAAACTATAAGGTACCTTAATTTCTTAATAGGAAGGTTGATTTAAGATCTAATTTCCCGATAGAATTCTACTTACCAATTTGTTTTATATGTAAAAGCTATGTTTACTTATATTATAAATATAATTGGTTGGAAAATAATATTTGACGTACCTAGTTGCAAGTCCTTTCTTTTTATGTCACTCTATAGACAAAACCTATACGAATACAATCTACATTTGTTATAGAGGAAGGTTTTTTTTATAAAGTGGGGACATATATAGTTGATATAAGGTTGCTTTGGCAGTTATTTAATAACTACATATACTGCAGGGTTCTGACATTAGCCACGGATATAGAGAATACGTTTTCAGTTTATATACTTGTATTATAAAAAATAAGGTGATTTTTTCAACAGGTTAAAGGGTATGGCCCATAAACAGGTATTTAAATAGGGCGGTAGTTATATAAGGTAATGACATCAAGTTGTAAGCTTTATCCCCAGCATATGTAACTTAACATTAGTAAGGATTACAATATACCGGCTATATAGTAGGCACTGCCCGGTGATAGTAAATTACAAAACAAAACGTATAGAATAACCATTACTTTCATTGAACGGTTGTGTATAAACCTACGATATATTGTATATATTATTAATTTCGTCTAGAAATTTGTATTAGTTCAAAAATTCCATATTTATTAAGGAACCTTAATACCCGAGCTGAAATAGATTTTATATTAAATAAAAGCTTCTGAAATACGTTTCCCTAATGAAGAAACAAAATACCGCTTAAATTATATCCAACTTTTGCTATTATATTAGCTTTTTAAACATGGATGACACGTGGTTCCCTATATATATATACTACTTTCCATCTAGAAAATACAAAATTTAGGTACATTGACAGGTTTATTTATTGATATTTGAATCATATTTTTACTTGAATTTCTTTAAGATTGTTGTAATTGTATTCAGGTGCAGTGCAGTCAAGTTAATTGTAGTACAGCCAAGTTGACTATACTTACTGCAAGTGAGTTGACTTCAAAGTTCCCAATTCAGACTAAGATACAGGCCAAGCAATTTTCCGTACAAATTAGTGCGCGAACCGGCTAGCGGTCTGCTAAATTTGGAACAATACACCTAATATTTGACTACGTAATACTACTATTACTTCGACCAATTCGAATCGACAATCGCTACAATATCTAAAGGCTTATCAATAATAATCAATATTCATTGGGTAAAGTATAAATAAGGCAGATAAAAGAATAAATTACTTTATGGTTACATATTGTATCGTATTATAAGGTAGAGTAAAGATTCTTATAAAGACCTCTATAAATTACGGCGTTTTATACGATAGTAGTTATAGAAGATCTCTAAATTACGGTGGTTTTCACGAAAATTTGGAGGTAGCAACTATATAGCTATTGAAAACATAAAAAATCATTATTTAACTTTTTTTTTTTTAAAAAAACCGTTTAAATTAACTGTCAAATACTCAAGTCGTCAAGAAAGTAATCATTAAGTTGCTAAGTTTTTTATAAATTGGCAAAAAATTAAGTTGCTACTATAATAC
Source organism: Anisogramma anomala (assembly GCA_038502455.1). NCBI lineage: Eukaryota > Fungi > Ascomycota > Sordariomycetes > Diaporthales > Gnomoniaceae > Anisogramma > Anisogramma anomala. Next base: position 4,042,091 of record JASMMZ010000007.1, read on the forward strand.
TACTACTACTACTACTACTATCGCAAATTTCTTGACCTCGAAATTTGCGAGTCCATTTATAAAGTCTATGAACAAGCTATCAATACCTTCATTACACGATTTAATAGAAACAGCTTTACGATATACCGTATACTAACTTTACTTATCGCGTCATACGTTACCAACCACCTTAAAAACGACAATTAGGAGACGTAAATAGGCGGGCCAGCACCGGTACTTATGCTTCCGCTTCCGCCTCCTCCTTCCCCTCTTACGTGAATCTAATAGGTAAAAGAACCCCTTTAAAGGGCTCTTTACACAAATTTCCTTACCGCTTACGCGACAGCTCCAATATTACCGGCTGACCCGGTAAAAAAGGGTACAAAACCCTCCATACCGCTCACATAAGTTACAATGGTAGGCCGCAACAGGAGAATGGTCCTCTTAACACTACACTCATCGAAGCGTTTTAAAAGCAGTTAAAACCTTACACGCGACCTCCGGAAACATTACACAACGTAGCGCACCATATTATAAAGGGTGGTAAAGGAGGAGGACCTACGGGTTCTTATCAAAGTTTTTAAGAGTCTAAAACATAACGTTAAAGGTTTGCTCCTCCGATACATATTCGTTAAGTAAATGTAATTAAATCCGGTTACTATTAAATTAATGGATAAAACACCTACGAGGTAAGTCATCCGCTATACCGATATTAGAATTATAAATAAAATCCTTTACGAAAAGATATTACTGGTTTTACTCTATCTATATAAAGTGTCTTCTACTACATTCCACTAGTTTTGGTACACGTACGTAATAAAAGGGGTTTACTGCATTATTTATTCTCCCTTTTAAAAGTTCTTAATCGAAATCCCGAAAGTTATATATAAGGAAATCAAAATCCAGGTCAGAATTACGCCAATCGGCACTCACCTATTAATATACAGTTAAAACGTTAATATGAGCTTAACAACCTGGATAATATCGTTTTAATGGCCCGTTATGTCCTTCCAGTTATTCCGTATTAGTAAGAGGTTGAGGGAGAAAATCACCGCTACCGGTTATTATTCTATGGGGGAAAATACCTATAATAATATATCAATCTACGTTATATCCATCCGATGAATTACTCTAATTATACAGTTTCGGCTAAAAACTATGCTTCCGAACCATATATAACCTCTTCCCAATATTATAGCTTCTGTAAACCTTTTCCTTTGACCTATAAATATTACCTGACGGCATTAAAACGAAAAGGTGAAAAATAAATTCGTATTTCAAAGTAACAGCTAAAAAGGATCCAATCCCTTAATAAAATTCCTTACAATACGAAAGTAACTACGAAAATACTAACTAAAAACAATAATAACTAGGCCTAGGAAACCTAATATTCACCAAATGAAAAAACTCCGAAAATCGAAACCATTTTACACTAATATACGGTAATATTTTACCGGAAAGGACTCGGCTCAACCCGTATTACCCACACATATTGTAGGTTCCAAAAATGACGTAAAATTATAAGTTAATACGACTTCGTTACATAGTCTCCTTCTCCTGGACCCCGTTTTATATAAGGCGAGCGAAATAACTACCACCCAAAAGCAAACGATCGAACCCTTCATTATAAGGTCTATTTTCAATAAAACACGCGAAATTTTGCTACCTTTAAAAATTCGACCTTCGACCGGTTAAAAATCTAGCAACCGGGGCCAAATCCAATATATTAAGTGTAGGTAAGGTCTAAAATCTTTGGGTTCACGTGAAAACAAGGTATTAAGAAGAGTAATTATTAGATTGGTATTGTAGTTTAAATTGAAGATGCAAAGAAGAAGCATCCAGAGGTTTACGCCACGGGTGAAGACTTATAAGCCCTCGCCCATAACGTACCACTCTAGATCACTCCACGCATTGCCATTCGATCTGGTATAGTTATTCCAAACCGATCCATACATTGCCATTCGGGTTGGTATAGAAATTCTAGACCGATCCATATATTGCCGTTCGGTCTGGTATAACCATTTCAAACCAATCTATATATAATGCACTCTGCGTCTTACAAGAGTACAGCCTACAACGTAACACGTTATTATGCACTCTATAGGAGAATACCCTGCAATACAGTGTACTGTTACTAGGCCTATATATATTATCTATAAGGGTATATAGTAATATCCATATAGGCAATCTTTCTTTTTCCTTAGATACTCCGTACCTATAGCTTAGTAGTGATAGTATTGTAGTGGTTATGAAGGCTTAAATCAATAGTTTCTATAGAAGCAGTGTTGTTATCATATCAATTGCAAAAGATTCAAATTAGCATATTTGGTTAGGATCAACAAGGTTTGGCCGCGGTAGTGGTTGTAGTTCGTTTGGAATCAGTAAGGTTTTGCCGCGGTAGTGGTTGTAGTTCGGTTGGAATTAGTAAGGTCCAGCCGTGGTGGTAATTGTAGTTTAGCTTTGGTTGGTGGAGCCGAAATAAGGGCGATATAGTTAATAATAACTTCTTTCGTAGCTAACAGGGGTAACTACATAGGTGTTGTAAAGGGTAATTATATAGGGGTAATTACGTAAGGATGATTACGTAATTACGTGTTTGGTTAGTATAAAAAGACACATCACTATCGGTTTAGATAAAACTTCTTTTCTTTTTCTTTTAAAAACGTGTAGTCTAAGTTGATATAAATTCCTATTCTAATTTAACTTCTATTCTATTTAACCAAATAAAGCCTCTCTAATAGGCAAACTTTTGGTTAACACCTATATAGTAACCTTTTCTTCAAATATATACCGCGTAAAAATAGAATAGCAAGGCGCCGTTTGACGCGAAAGCGTCGCCGCGTCGCCGCCGTTACAACTGCTGCTGCCGCTTCTACCAGCTCGCTATTATTTGGCATAATATCCTCTATAGCCGCCACCCCGCCGCCGCCGCCTCCTTCTCCTTATCGGCCCCACCTACCCCCTCCCCTGCCACCACGCCCTTTCCAGCTAGCGCCGCCACCCCTCCCTCTCCTCCCTTTTACTCCCCTTTTCCTAACTTCTAAAAGGAGTAATAAGGGGCCCCTAAGATTATAAACCTTACCCTCTCCCTACGGGTAAAGACCCTATTACCCGTAAGTGCCCTTTTACGCCGTAAATGCAACCTGACGTAACTACGTTAAGGTACGTATATCTTAAGTTTATCCGTTCGTAAATTTTTAGCCTTTCTTTTTTTAAATAAAGAATACAAAATGGATTTGCTTCGCCGCCTCGAGCTTCGTATCGCTAAAGTATGCCGCGAGACCTTTTTAACGCATAAGGTGTTAAAGCGATGTAATCAGGTCCGTAACCTCAGATCACTAATAGATACGCTTTAGGTATCATATGTCGCGTCCGCAGCCGTACGTAAGTCTGTTGACAATTATTATGAAAAAGGAGGTCGTTCGGCCCATTACCACCGTTACAAACAGATTAATAACTCGTACGCCCCCGTTTCGGTAGTTTTAAAGCCGTAAGCCGAAGCTGTATTACACTTCCGCCAGCTTCATGGTAAATTCTAACAGAACCTTAAAAATAATTTTTGTTCGAAATATACCGTTTAGGGCAATTCTAAAAATAATCGCGGTCGTATATCACTTAAACAAACCGATACTAATTAGTAATAGACGTTAACCAGTGGTCTAAGGAAACGGCAGCTGTGGTTGTTTCCTGGAAACGGAGCTTGCATATATACTATAAAGACGAGTTGAACGATGTTATCGCACGTCACTATAAAGAGGGTAATCCCCCCTTTACGCCTTTGCCTAAAGGTATAACCAACAAGATGAAGGGCTACATAATTACTAGCGTTAATAACATCGATGACAGTAATAGCAGTAGCGCCAAAAAAAGGGGAAGGGTAGCAGGGAGGACAGTAAGGACGCGACGATATCGCCCTTTCCTTTTATTAGTAGATAAATGCCCTCGAACTAGGTCGGCATACCAGGCCATAATAAAGTACGTTATATAGTAATATTACAACTTTCCATAAAACAATCGTTGAATCATAATTTCGAAATATATAAAATTAAAAAGTAATATACCAAAACTGGTATAATATTGTAAATATAAATAAAGGTAAAAGCGGGGGTCGGTACAAATAGCAGTATTAAAAAAAAACTGAATAGGAAATTCCGTCGGGTTAAAACGTATAAAACAAAGAGGTTTAAGATATTTGGATAGAAGGGAAATAGTTGGGTTAAATAAAGGTAAAATCGGGAATCGATGTAAATGGTATAGTACGTACCAATTTAAGTTAGCGAAAAGTGATATAATGATTTATTAGGATCGTAAAATCTTTTTAGTAAACTTAATAAACAATATACTTGTGGATATAAATATTTTTAATATTCCATTAGATATAGCCTTGATTCTCAATTCGCTAGGTTAAATTTGCCGTCGATCCACCTTATTTATTCGACTTGAAGGCGTTAATATAACTCGCGTAAGGCCATAATATCGATTATTGAACGTTTTTCGTTCGTAATACCCAATTTAATAAGGTACTTATAAAGAGAAAAGGAGTTAGTACACACGAGGAGGGGGATAGCGCGTAAGCTCAAGTTAGAAACAATTGTCTGGACTGTTATCGCTATAGTAATACCTCAATCGAAAACTTTAACTATATTATAGATTTTTAATGCCAAGACACTTTTCTTAACCCTTTTACACTTAGTGGAGCTTTAATAAATAATGTTTTTATAAAGCGTAAAGAAATTTTGAGTTAGTGTTTCGTTACCAAGGATTAAAACAAAGCCTATTTGTAAACTGTAATCGCTATGATTAGCGAAAAATCTGATAATAAAAACAAATAGTTTTTCAATACATATATCCAACGGTACAAATTGCAAACCGCGTTTTAAATTATATAATTGCTATAAAAGACGTTTGTTAAACACCTTATAAACATTGTCCGTTTGATTGGTTTGGTATTATGCAGCGATGAAGAGGTTCAATACAACCTTTGGTTATATTATAAAAGGGACCTTAACGCTGCGTACGCGTTAGAATTTATATTTTTCGACCTGTTTTACGTTTTTCAAAACGATAGAGGAAACTCTCTTTAGCTGCTCTTTTTATACAAGGCGTAAAACGCTGTTTTAAAAGGTAATAGTAACTCTATTGAAATAGATTATGTGGTCCTTTATTAGGTACGTCTTAGGCTTCGCTTTTAAACTGGCTTTTAGAAGTTTACTTTTTTAAAAAGCGGAAAACGAGGTGTTACATAACGTTAAAGTCTCGTTAGTTTATATACCTATTAATATAAAGCCTTCCGATTGGACTATCGATACTAATAGGTACGAGTTGAAGATAAAGCTTGTTATTCCGAGTCGTTTTTCATAATGACTTTGGTAAATATTATACTTATAAATAACGACTTCAACTCAGCCGTAAAGTAGTTTTATAATACGTAAAATTGTTTTAGGTAAATGATATTACCTAAGATTCTTTGATATGTCGATGTAGATTCGTCGTTTACACTGGTTGTCAAATTAGGTGTATACCTATACAAGATCTCGAGGTTCGACATATAGGTTATACGTTTCGTTAAAAACCTTTAAGTGTATAATAATTAAACAGTAATTAACCCATTTTAATATAAGCGATTAGGTTATAATGTTCTTTTTGCCTTCGTTATTATATCCTTTAACATCTAAACGGGTTCTTTCGTAAGGGTTTCCGATATTATCCTTAACCTCGTATATGAATCGGGGTAAAAAGATTTTATAGGTACCGTAAACGGTCGGGTCGAAACTTTGAAAACTAAATACGCTTTAGTCGATTAAGACTAAGATTTCCATTTAGGTAAATTATACGAATAAAGTAAATAAGGTGGTAATAATACCTTTATAGCGAATATTCAGACTATGTTCGCGATTTTTCATTTCTTTTTACGTGATAAAAGAGTCTGTAAAAAAGTTTCCGGGGCGTTTTCTAGTTTTTGAGCCGAGAAAGCGCCTTCGGCGGCGAGGTTTTGATAAGTTTGGTCTAAACGGGCCGCTTTTGATTAGCGTAGTCGGGTTGAAATCGTATTTCAGGAGAGTGTTAAAATTAGGTTCGGCTTAAATTCGTCGTTTTAGGTCATATCTCATAGGCGAGTTTATTCGTTTTACGGTTTTGAGCCGATTTTTTTACTTTCCTTTTATATTCACGTACTATCGTTTGACTAAACGAATTTATACCATTTAATTAGTTAACGAACACATCATAGACTTTAAACCTATTAATCTTCTAAAGGCTCATTCAATTATTTTTCTTTTTTTAAACTCAAAATTCAAATCGTAATAGTAAATCTAAAGCGCTAGTTTTACGTAGGTTATTTCTTATAGCTAATGCAACGAATACGTCGTTCTTAGCCCATAAAAAAGTAATGCTGCCATAGCCTTCGCTATGATATTAACTCTTTACACTATGAACGGTAATGAGGCAGAATTTATATAGATCACCAGGTAAGCACTGAAGACAAGGAGCGTAGGAATAAGACTATTTAGGCTAAAAGTGTTGTTAACGACGTTAACCTTTATATAAAGTATAAATTCCTCAAAACTGATATTGTGGATATTTATATATACCCTCATAGATAGTATACATAGACCAATTAGCAGTGCACTGTATTGCAGGGTGCACTTCTACAGGGTGTACAGTAACGTGTCACGCTGCAGGCTGTACTCTTACAAGATGCAAAGTGCATCATATATGAATCGGTTTAGAATGGCTATTTTAGACCGACGGCAATGAGTGGATTGGTTTGGAAGGAGTATTTCAGAGTGATACGCTTCAAGTGGAGGACCTATAAGTCCTTACCTATGGAGTACACCTCTGGATGCTTCTTCTCAATCTCTATATCTTTATCTTTTATACTAAAAATACTAATCATCTTGATTACTTTGCAAAGACCTTATGTTCACGTGAATATTATAGGCTTGAGACCCTACCAATACTAATTAGTAGCCGATTTGGTCGACTACAGACAGCTTAAGAAAAAGAGATAAGTATTCGTTGAATACCTATAGTGGGATGCTGTAGCGGTACCAACTACATATGATTTACATTACACCTTATAAGAACTATACAGGAGTGTGGAATTACGCGTGAGCGCTGAGAAACCCTAAGGGTTACAAAACTATAAGATCTGGAGTAACTTTGAAAAATTAGCCCCGTTCCATTAACCGCCAACTTGTATTAGCGTTTTGAAAGATTAACCTATGCCCTTTTTGAAAGGAGTCCTATTACATATTAGGCCATGTAAGCCAAAATACCAAGTTTAGAAACCCTTTACTGGGACCTATTGGATACCAGGCCACGTTAGCTAAAGGCATTAATTTTCGAAACCCTTCGCTAGGATCAATCCGATCGCCTTAGCTAATATCGGTTATACATATTTAATCAACTCGATCGCCTTAACAATATCGGTTACACACCAAATAACTAACCGATTCCTCCACTAATTTTTGTTACGGAACGCTAATACGGACAGATTAACGTACACCGGAGCGTATTACAACTCGATATTTCCCCTACTTTATATAATTTCCTACATCCGCCCTGTTTGTTTTAAGTTTTCCTATGTTCGCCTTATATATTCTAAGTTTAGTAACTATAAAGTTTTGAATTTTACTAACTGTTTAGTCAGTATAATGTTATCAATGTTAACAAAACTAATTTAAAATGTTTAATTAGCCTATAGATACGCTTCGCTAACGTATTATTTGAAGTTAATTTACGTTAACAAGTGTTAGTAAACTTTATTCCGACCTCTTTAATTAACTTATTTCATTTTATATTTACCACGCTGCCCCGAGCTTTAAATTACCACGAATTTCTCTTCATGTACATATAATAGCCTCACTAGTAACAGATTTGGCAAAAGCTAACGATTATATGGATTAACTTTTTACATATACGTCTTTTCGAAGTTCTATCCTCAAATATTTAGACCTTAACCTTTGGGACAATAAAATCGAGGCTCTAGTGGAACATTTCTATCCCTATACCGCAAATACATATATTACAAATATAATTCATAATCATTATAGTGGTGATATTAAAAGAGGCGAACTATTAGAAAACTTTACAGAAAGCTTTGCGGATTAGACGTTGGATATGTGATAAATAATGGATGAACAAGTCGTAGAAATGTTACTGACATAATTATAAAGTAAAGGTATTAATATACTTGGTAAAAGTCACAGCCGTATCATAAAAGCCCTGTCTATAATAACTCAGTTTATATATATACCCAAATGGATGGACTAAGAAGTTATAAAGGAAGATTTCGTAAAAAAACACTACCTGTAAAAACGAAAGGAACACCTGATAAAATGGAGCTTCAAAAATTGCTATAAAATGGAATATAGCTTTCGTTAAAATTAAACGCCCAACGAAGAATGAAAATGAAAGAATTAGCTAAAAGAAATAAAAAAAAGCACCAAAACGATTATCTACGAGATTCGAATATAAAACCTCCTTAGAACGTAACTTTAAACCAATATGAAGACAAAAATACTCACCAAACGTAAAAAAAACCCGACCAATCATAACGGAGTTGGTTGGAACATAGAAGACAACCCGACTTGTTATGACGAAGTCGGCTGAAACAGGGAAAATAACCCGTCCTAATAATAGATAATAGGTCGAAATACAAAAAAAACCTAACCTAGAAAACGATAAATAACGTAAAACGCCAATACGTGCCGTATGAACTAATGCCTTTTAACCACGATCCTTACCGCGACCTTCCACCACATCGCTTCCCTACGGATAAAAGCGACCTTACGAAGTTAACCAACTTTATTAAGCTATGTGATAAGGATGACAACTATAATGGCGAACCTTTCAACGTACTAGACAATAAGAAAGGCGTCATATTTAATACATATAAAAATCTGGATATTAAGCTATTATAATTTAACGTTATTTTACCTGGTATACTTTTTGGGTAAGCTAAAGAGTAATATATATATTACTTTATATAGGTAAATATATTGGCTGAATGTTATAACCTCTTTCAATTCTACTTTAACACCGAAATTAACTATAAGTTATACGATAAGAACTTAACTAGTACGACGTGGAAATTTATAAAAAACTAGTAAAAGAATACCGATAAAAACCTTTGGAAAATCCTTACCGTTTTATTGGCGAGATTCAGGAAATATTAAGCAGCTTTCGGATCGGAATATAAAGGCGATAAACTATTTATTTAAGTAATCATAAAAGCCTACCTTAAAAAACCGAATTTCGACCCTACACTTTTCAAATCAGAAAAAAACTTCAAATCATTTTATGTAAGCCTTGAAATATTGCTCGAGATCTTTATACGCCGATAAACAAACCTCGGATGAGTATTCGTAGCTAATAAAACCAAAAGATAAGTTTAAATTATTAAAGTAGACTTTGCTGAAATAATCCACTATATTTTAAACCGGAAATTTAAGGTTAATCCGATGTAAACGAGGGCCTAAAGTTTAGATACTAAGGAGGAAAACCTGGCGGCAAAAAACAAGGACGTTCGTTTAGAAATGGAAAAAACGTATCGAAATCACAGCAATACTTAAGAAAAGATATATGACGTTTTATAAGTTTAAAGAAACGGTATATTGTATACGGTCAAATCGGCTATTAGTTTACAAACTACTCCCCTTACGAGTAAATTCGTACTAAACGACAATTTTAGGCCGAGTATAATTTTGAGGATCAAATAAAAGCCAATTTTTTATATACGTAGCCGAATACAAAGACATAAATAACGGACTCGACGTGTACCCCTATAAAAATACATTTGAAGAAAACGACTTTAAATAAAAAGATACCTATTTATTAGCTTACGACGATGAAAACGCCTAACGTATTTTTTTCAGCTCACAGAATACCTTCTTCTTGTATATTATAAGCCTGGATTACGTAAACGAAGTATTTAACATTAATATAGCGTTGTAATTTACCCTTTTAAATAGGTACAAAACCAGATTTCATAGTATTATATCTGATATTAACGTAATCGAGATTTTGACGGCCGAGAAACGACAATTCAACGTATTTATAACGAAATTTCCAAAGTTTCGGTTAAATCGGATAGAGAAATACCGAAAGGTTTTATTTGATAAAGATAAGGTGACGTCATTAGAAACGGTTGTTATAAATACGCGTTTCGAACCGATCAAATTTTACGTAATAAATTTTAAAACGCTATTTCTACTTTTATTAGCTAATATAAAAAAGCTTGGAATTGAGGTTCGAAATACGAACAATTAGCTTATCCGCGCCTTAAATGGTATATTCGTACTATTTAAACCTAAGTTTTTCCACTCGTAATTCTTCCTGGAAGTACGTATAATTAAAATCACTTACTTAATTTAGTTAAATTACAAGTTTTCCATCGACGATTCGGATACTTAGGTATAAAACGCCTTTTACGTTTACTTTATGTCGCGGGCTATATAAATGTAGGATAAAACATATTTGAAGCTATCGAAAAGTTTTGTTATAAGTATCAGCTTTACTTAAAGGCCCTATGACAGTTTAAATTCCGACCTTAAAACGATATAAAATTCAAATACGAAGTAATTATGAATATAGTATACCTAAATAGCTAACTGGTCCTCCACGTCGTCGATACGGCTACATTATTTCAGGCCGCCAAATTTATACGGAACGCTTGTACTTCGGATTGTTAGGATAATTTAGTTAATTACCAATCAACCTTTACCTAGAGCCTTCAAATTAGATTACATACGACGCCGTTACGGCTTTTAATTTTCCCTGATAGTGTAAGAAAGCTCGGATAACCGGTAACGAATATAAATAAATCCTAGTAAAAGCCCTATAAGGTATTAAAAAGTGTAAAGAGTATTATGGATTACTCAAAAGCGTATAATGTATTAATAAAAGAATTAAAAGGTATTAGTTCCAAAGAATCTATCCTTTTAATAACGGTTAACACTATTAATAACACTTTTAGCCTAAATAGATTAATCCTTACGCTCCTTATTTTTAGTACCCACCCGAGGATTTCACAAACTTTACCTTATTACTATTTATAATATAGAAGTCTAATATTATAGATAGAATTATGGCGACCTTACATTTACTGCGAATAAAGAATAATATATCTAGGGCGCTAGTTATAAGGAATGGTTTACGAGAAATTGACGTATTAGACTTACCATTATAATCGGAAGTTTTAGTTTGAAGAACAAATGATAGATGAATTAACCCTTAAAGGATTAACGGATTTAGGAGTTATAAGGTATTTGTTAACTTATTAAATGGAACGAATTCGTTTAGTTAAATAGTGGTATAGGAATATAAAGAGGTAAAAGAAGACGGTCCAAACGCGTAAACCGAGCAAAACCGCCGATAAAATATCGCCTAAAATAAAGAATTTAAACGGACTTTAATTTCAACTTTACCTTTAAAATACAAATTCAACCCGTCTACATTATATAAAATCGGTTTATGTACACCAAACCCGTTAAAACCTCGACACCGAGGATGCCCCCTCGGCTTTGAAAGTTTTAATTTAGCCGTTTATAACGCCTATAGGATTTTCTTAATCCGTTGTATTTATAAAATTAAAGATAAAGTCGAAAAGCCTTATAAAAAACCCGCCTAATTGTAAAAGGTTATAACAACGAGGGTAAAAAGGATATTATAACCTCATTACCCATATCATAACGGGCTAATTATCGCCTGATTCTTATACTTGTAGTATCTCTTGACAATTTATATAACCTATATATTAAACTTCGCGATATAACATAGTCCTATATCTAATCCAAAAAACGGCTAAAACGATAGATTTATACCAATATACTGAAAAAAATTAAGTAATACCACTTACTTAAAACGATTTTATGTATTTTAAAACTACTTTATAGCTTGGCTAAACCTAGTATTTACTAGTACAACATTTATTAAAAATACTATAAGGACCGGTTCGGGATAATGAACTTTACTTTTAACCCGTGACTTTTAGTATTAACGGGCTGTTCGAGGGGCTATATATTAACGGGTATACAAATAAACGATACCTTGACGTTATATAACTCCTCGTTTTCAGTATTTAAAAAAGGAAACATTTAAAAGCCGGTTTAGAAGCAAAACCTAAGACGTTTTTAATAAAATATAACGTAATCAACTTTAATAGTGCCACGACAACTTTTCGGGACGATTCTTTAATTTTTACGTAAAAAAGAGTAGTAATTAAAAGTTGCCCTCGTTACTTTAAATAATGTAAAACTAGCTGACTAATACAGATATTAACGTATATGCGGTGTTTAGGTTACCTTTATCATATAATTAAAAGTAATATTGAACCTTTTTATCGTTGTATAATGGTAAACCGACTTAACGAACGATATATATAAAGAGTTTAATAAACGTTTTTTATGGTAAATATATAATTTAAAACGAGGTTTATCATTTATACCATTAGATATACATATGAAAAAGTTATTTATTTTTACTCACGGCTTTTTTGTTAATAATAGCGATTATAGCTTATATATCGGCTTCGTTCTTGTCCTCGGTAACTAATAGTTAGTTCGAAACAGCTTTAAATTTCGTAGGAATATTATTTATTAAAGATTCACCATGTATAAAGGGGTTACGTGGAGTATCTTCGCTTTCAAGATTTATGGTATAGTTGGAGATTTTGATTCGGGTATTATTATAACGACGATGTTCCGGATGATTATTTTTAACCTTAGTTTATGTTCTATCATTCTGGTTATTTGTATAGATTTTTCTCGTTTTGTAAATACCTAGTTCAATTAGGTATTACAAGTGAAGAACGGCTAATAATAGATATTATGGCTTTATTCGAGTTATACGACCGCCGGAAAATCGAGGAAACCAGATACGTTAATGGAAAATTTAACCCGGTAGACATAATGATAAAATTTATATTAAACGAAGTATTGGAAATTTTTATATTTACAAGTACGCTGTTTATTGGGGTTTCTAAAAAGGTTTTACAACCCTAATAGGTTATCACATCATATTACTTTTCGCGAACTTGGATCGGCCTATTAATACTTTTCATACTGATTTACGATTTGCCGTTATTGGAACAAATTATTCGCTCCGATCGCCGATTTTACCTTTATTAAATACGATTAATCGCGTCGATTTACGATTTTTTTTTTTTTTTTTACGATATTGTAACGATATAAATCAAGTTTGTTATTTTAAATAATTGTTTTGTAAAAAGATATAAAATTACTTCGTAATGTATTATATTATAACCGGGTAATCTAGCTCATCCTCGAGGGTATTTATTTACTATTTAAAGTAAAGAACGATGCCATCGTATCGCTACCGTCTTTCTCATAGGTTTCCCCTTTTGTACTAATATTATTTTTATAATCTTTAACGACGTTATTAGCGTTAACGAGGATATAACCTTATACCTTATTAGTTATACCCCCAGGTAAAGTTGTAGGGGAGAGATTACCTCTTTCGCGGCAACGTGTAAAGACGTCGTTAAATTTACCTACATAATATATACGTAGGCGCCGTTTTTAGGCGGCGACGACAGTTATAGTTTCCCTAATCCGCTGGTTAACGTTTATTAATAATCAATATTAGTATATTTTCATTATTTGCGACGACTTGTTTTTGGAATTATCCTGAAAGTATATTTTTACTAAAGGTAATTTTTAAAGATCTGTTTAAATTTACTAAAGAGCCGGCGGGCGCGTAACATGGTTTCAGCTTACGGCTTTAGGATCATAAGAACGGGAACGTACGAATTACTAATCCGCTTATAACAGTAATAATGCGTTAAGAGGCCTCCGTTTTCCTTAGTAATCGTTAACGGATTTTCCCGCGGTTGCAAAAGCTACATACTATACGTAAGACGTATTTATTAAAGGCTTAAGGTTACGGACCCAGGTATGACGTTTTAATATTTAACGTATTAAAAAGGTATCACGGTGTACCTTAGCGATACGGAGTTTAAAATGGCGAAAGAAATCCGCCTCTTGTTTTTTATTTATCAAAAAGATAGTTAAAAGCTAACGAATAGAGGGCTTAGGGTGTATATACCTTAGCATAATTACGCCAGGTTACTTTTACGGCATAAAGGGGCCCCTACGAGTAATGGGGTTTTTACCTGTAGGGAAAGGGTAAGGTTTATAACTTTAGAAGCTCTTCGTTCCTCCTCCGAATTAGGGAAGAGGAAGGGAGAAAGGGGGGAGGAGGAGGTTGGCGCAGTGGCGGCAAGGAGGGGTGAGGCGAAAGCGGCGGCTAGGTTAGATGGCGTAGCGGCGGTGGGATTGGGCAGCGTGGCAACGGCGGGTCTTAGTGGCGTGGCGGCGAGCGGCGTGGCGGGGGCGGGCGGCGTGTTATCAATTTAGGAAATTAAGCGCGACGAGGGCGGGTTATTACTATTGGTGGTAGTAGTGGTATTAGGGGTGGCGGTTGCGGCGGCTATGGCGGCGGCGATATGCCGACGTTTTCGCGCCAAACGACGCCTTAAATTCCTATTCTTACGTTGTATCCATTCGGAAAATAGTTTAATATATATGTAGGCTAAGTAACCTATATATTAAAACGGCTTGGTTTAGTTAAGTGAAATAAAAGTTCATTGAAATAGGGACTTGTATTAACTAAAATTACACGCCTTTGACAAAAAAAAGAGGAGGTTTTTCCTCAAACGAAGGCGATACACTTTTTTATATTAACCTACCACGTAATGGCGTAATTACTCCTATTAAAAACAATAAAAGGCGTTGTTACCAACCATATTGCTTTCATTTAACTATACCAATTAGGCCCGAATTATAAATACTACTTCAGCTAAACTTTATTAATTTTAGCCAAACTTGAAATACTACCTCGGCTAAACTTTGTTAATTTTAACCGAACTTGTCAACCTGGACCTTTTACGATTAATACGATAAATAATACTGTTACTACATAAACTGATTATTCAGATCTCTTACGATTAATAAGGCAATAACACTATTATAACGGAACCTACGAATTGAAACCTATTATAATTAATACTATAAATAATACTATCTTTACTAGGCTATAAGTATAAAGTATAGAAGGAAGAAAGAAAAGATTGCTTCTGTGAATATTACTATATACTATTATAAATAGTATACATAAACCAAGTAGCAGTATACTGTATTACAGAGTATACTCCTACAAGGTGTACGGTAACTTATTACGCTAAAGACTACATTCTTACAAAACGTAAAGTATATCATGTATGGATCGGTCTGAAATAGCTATTTCAGACTGATGGCAATACATGAATCGGTTTGGAATGATTATTTTAGGCCGACGGTAATACGTGAATCGGTCTGAAAGAAGTATTCCAGAGTGATACGCTCTGGGTGGAGGACCTATAAGTCCTCACCTGTGGCGTACAACTCTGGATGCTTCTTCTTGATCTCTATATCTTCATCTTTTATACTACAAATACTAATCATCTTGATTACTCTTCAAAGACCTTATGTTTACGTGAATATTATAGGCTTGAGACCCTACCGACAGATACCCTTCAGTTTTTTTAAAAAAATACTATATACGATTTTTTAAGCGGTTCGTAATATCTCTTACACTTTTAAATACCTTATAGAACTTTTTCTAAAGTCTATTTATACTCCTTACCGGATATGCAAACCTTAATACGCTATTTGGTAATACTAAAGACCGTGTTAACGTCGTATGTAATCCTATTTAAGGGCCCTAAATAAACTCTAAGCTAAAATTTAACTAAAGCGTCCCAATAATTTATAACGAAAACGTTTCGTATGAATCTAGCAGCTTAAAACGAAGTTACCGCGTCGACGGCATAAAGAACCGATTAACTATCAAAATTCATAATATTAATAATCAGTTTGTAATTAAAGTTTATATCGTTTTAAAGGCGGAATTTAAATTGTTGTGAGGTCTGTAAGTATAGCTGACATTTATAATAATTTTTTTCAATAACTTTAAATACTTATTTTCTTATATCCGTATGGCTTACGGTGTAAAGTATGCGTAAAAAATGTTTTATAACCTGGTATCCGAATCTTCTATATAAAATCTGTAATTTCGGCGAAATTAAGTCAATAGCTTTAATTGCACGCGTTTCGAAGAAAAATTATTAGTAACTGAATTTAAGCCGAAATGGTACGGATGCGTTATTTAAGGCGCGAATGAGTTGTTTAATCGTATTCAGAACCTTCATTCCGAGTTTATTTATAATGATTGATAAAAACAGAAATTGTGTTTTTAAATTTATTAGTTAAAACTTAACCGGTCCGAAACGCGTATTTACAAAGACCGTTCCGAGCGACAATGCTTTGCTTTTACTAAATAAAACTTTGCGGTATTTTTCTATTCGGTTTAACCGAAACTTCGGAAATTTCGCCTTAAACACGTCGAATTACCGCGTTCCGGCCGTTGAAATTTCGGCTACATTAATATAAGGTATAATGGCTTGAAACCTGTTTCGGTATTTTTTAAAAAACGTAAATTACAACGTTATATAGGCGTCGAACACTTCTTTTACGTAGTTAAGTCCTATAATATACATGAAGAAGGCGTTTTGAAGGCCGGCGAAAATACGCTAGACGTTCTTATTATCGTGGGCTAACAAGTACGCGTTATTGTATTGAAGTTCGGTTTCTTTTAATATATTTTCGTAAGGTTAGGCCTCGAATTCATTATTTGTACCTTTACACTTGGCTACGTATATTGTTAAATTAGCTTTTGTCCGATCCTTAAACTTACAATCGGCCTAAAATTATCTTTCGATTCGAATGTACTAGTAAACAAGGTGGTTTATAAACCAATAACCGACTTTATTATATATGATACACCGCTTTTACAAACCTGTAAGGTTCCGTATATCTTTTCGCAAGTACTACTGTAGTTTAGATACATCTTTTACATTTCTGAATGATCATTCTTATCCCTTATTACCAAAGTTTCCTCCTTAATACCTATACTTTAGGCGTTCGTTTTACCTTAGGTAAACTTTAAATCTTTGATTCAAAACGTAGTAAATAATTTCGGCAAGGTTTACTTTAATAATTTAGCCCTCGCCCTTGATTTTGATAATTATAAATGCTAATAAGAGGCTTATATATAGGCGTATTAATGTTCCAAGCGATGTTATAAAGCTTATATAAAAAGCCTCCAAATCCTTTTCCGGCTTAAAAATGTAAAGTCGAAATCCGGGTTTCCGCGATAGGCTTTTGTTATTCCTTAGATAAACAGTTTATCGCCTTTTCATCCCGGTTCAAAAGCTACCTAACAATTTCGGAGCTTAGTTAATAGGGAGGAAAGGATTTAATATTGGTTTTTATCGGCGTTTTCCTGTTGGTTTTTCACGGATTTTCAAGTCGAACCAATTTAGTCCTTATCGTAAAGTTCGTAGTTAATCTCTGTATCGAAGTAAGATTTAAGGCGGTTATAATACTTCGCAAATATATTAACCTATATAAAGCGGTATATAGAACATTCTTTAACTTACCCAGAAAGAAATACCGGATAAGATAATATAAAATTAAGATAATTCTATATTAAATCTTTTATATATATTAAATATAGCGCGTATTTCATTATTAAATAAATCGTACAGTTTACTGTTATAATCGTTATCATTATACTGAAGCCTGGTAAAGTTGGTTAGCTTTATATAATCGGTTTTATTAATAATAAAGCGATGAGGTAAAAGGTTACGGTAAGGGTCGTAATTAACAGATATTAGTCCGTAAGGTACGTATTAAAGTTTTACGCCGCTTTTCGTTTCCTAAAGCGGGTTGTTTTTTATTTTTCGGCTGATATTAGTTTTCCGCATCGGATTATTTTTTGTATTTCGGCCGATCCCGTTATAGTCGAGTGGGTTATTTCCCATATTTGGAAAGTAGATTGATGTTTAATTTTATTTTATAGTAGTTGATAGTATAAAAGTGTATTGTATTTGTGTAATAAGTAAAAACTGTAATTGTTCTTTTTTTATTTTCTTTCATTCCAGGATACAGGCATAGAACTATATCGTTTCATACCTCGTTCCTATCGTTTCAATAACAATTTATTTTACTTCGTAAGGTAACACCCATTAAAAAAAATCAATTACAAATCTTTATCTTCGTTATACAGTATTTCGGTAAGTTACATTATTTCGAATAGTGTTCTTATAAGGCAACTATTCCTACCTTATGGGGTATTAATACCTCTGATTTTTAACTAGATCCGTAAAGCTTTGATATTAATAGAATTTACTACTTGCAACGTATCTAACTTCCAATTCGAAAATAGTTTATTAAAATCATCTAATAAGTTACGTCTTTAGATTTTCTCCTTTTAATAACTAAATATAATGGCTAATATATATGTATTTGCAATATAGGGTTTTAATTCCTTAACTGGCGAATCGATCGTATTATTACAAAGGCCCAGGTCGATCTCGTATATCATAGCCTTTCTGATTCCCATATATTCGACCAGGTGGTCGAAGTAAATATTGGCTTCCTCCAGTGTTATTGTTCTTAGAGTTATAGTTGTAAGTATCTTATTTCTGTGCGTATTTGGTATACTAAAAAAGTCTAAGTTAGTGATAACGAGCCGAGATTGGGGTTTGGATACCTATAAACGGCAAACGTAAAGTAAATAAATAAATTAAAGTAGGCAAAATAGGGCTTACTAACGCTCGCTAATACGAGTAAACTTTAAATAATACATGAATAAAACGTAACTATAAACCAATTAAACTTTTTAAATTAGGTTTATTAGCGTTTGGTAATGCTATACTAGCCAAATAGTAATAAAAACTTAAAACGTTATAGATACTAAACTTAAAATATACAGGGAGAACGTCTGGAGGAAGTGAAAAAGTGGATGGGGTAAAGGGAATGTAATTGTATAATTCGGTATTTGGTAATCGGTCTAGATTAACATATCGTAACCGAACTTCGTAGGGAAAATTGGTTTAGTTACTTGGTTCGTAAACGAATTTGTTAAAGGGATCGGTTTAGTTGCTTTATAGGTAACCGATTCTGTTAAGACGAACGATATAAATCATCATAAATTGGATGGGTTTTAATAAAGGGTTCCAAAACTTGATGATTAGGTGGCCTAGTGCGTGATAAGACGCTTTTCAAAATGTGCTCGGGTAAATTAAAGCGCTAAATAAGATTTAATAGTAATATAACGGAGCTTTTAATAGATAAAGCACTAAATAAAGGTTAATGATACTATATTAAAGTTTTATTTTTTATAAATTTCTTTAGTTTCTATAGTTTTTATATACATCTATGTATATGTTATGACCCAACAACTGCAGGTCACACCAGCAGCGGCCCACAGCACTAATGAAGGAAATCAGTCGAACACAGCCTAACGGCAGGCATCTGGTCCCACAGACTCCCCAAAGTTAGGGTCGTTAGGGACCCACTCGGCACACCAAGAACTGGAGACTGGATATGTTGGATTTGCTACATATCTAAATGATCCAGTCTGGATATGTTGGATCACACATATATCCAACATATCCCACGCCACTACGTCAACTAAAGGAACTATATATAAGGACATGGCAATCACCACGTTAGGTAGCTTCATTAGATAGTTCTTTAGTTGTCAATCTAACTATTCAGTCTACACATCTGAATAGCCTCACGGCTTTTGATCATTACTTGCACGGTTGCGATGTTGTTCACTCAGCACCTTTACTATCTTCTTGATAACATAAACCCTCTGACACCTTCTATATACTCACGGGTGTTTATTGTGATTATTACAGTATATTTCTTATAAAAACGAAGTGTTGGGGTATAAATAGTTAAAACCATCATATTATTCCATTTTAAGTATTTATCCTTTATTCATTTCCTTTTTTCTAGGCTTTTTATAGTCGAAAGAGTCGACTACTAATTAGTATCGGTAAAATCTAAAACTTTTAGGTTTACGTAAAAACAAATTATTTAAAATGAGTAATCGTTGAATTAGGATTATAATATAAAGTAAAGATGTAAAGAAAAAGTATCCAAAGGTGTACGCCATAAATAAGTGCTTATAAGCCCTCGTCCAGAATGTATTACTCTAGACCACTTCACCTATTGCCGTTCAATCTAGTATAGTTTTTCCAGACGAATCCATGTATTGCCGGTCGGTCTGCTATAGGCATTCCAGATCGATCCATGCATTGCCGTTCGGTTTGGTATAACTATTCCAGACCGATCCGTGTATAATACACTTTTCGTCTTATAAAAGTACAGCTTGCAGCGTGACACGTTATAGTGCACTCTGCAGGAGTACACCATACAATACAGTGCACTTCCACTAGGCCTATGTATACTATCTATAAGGGTATATAGTAGTATCTACATTAAGGCTAAGGTTCTCCAAAATTATAAAAGCTAACTTTAGGTTTTCAAAGCCTTCGACAACAAATACCTAATTTATTTCAGTAACTGTAAACAAAACCCCCCGCCACAAAAGTTCCCTAACGATAAATTCGGGTACTTTTATAACAAAAGCCGATTTCCCCCCTTTTTCCAACGCCTTTCCTGATCAATGAACCACGAAAAATTTTACGAACTAAATAAATAAAACAGTCAAAAACCCTATTGCTTTCTTGAATTAGCTAACGTTAATATTAGAAAATTCTTAATATGCCTACAAAAACTAATTATAAAACAATTAAATATTAATGAACGCCAAAAATAAATACGGAGCCTACAATTAAATAAGTAAATATAGGTAGAACAAAAACCGCTTACCAAGCCCTTTTTAAAGGCCACACAAATGAAGGCATTAATACCATTAAAATAAAAAATCTATAATGTGGCAAAAGAAATAACGTGAAAAATTCCATGTAATACCACCCGGCTTACGATCTTTTCGAACCAGTCCGTAACTAGGGAAGGTCCGCTCCCATTTAGAAGGGCTGACACGAATTACTTCTGACAATATAACCTTGAAAAATTTCCTACATCAGCAAAAAAGCCTTCCTTACCACCACTTAAATATACCCGAGTTCCGGAAATAATTCTTTATAACTACAAGTCAATAGTATTGACATAGTTAATATATACCAGGAAATATTTACCGACGATATATTAAAAAATCTATATTTAATTGTCAGGATCTCAAAGTATCGTTAACAGGGACTCCAAACTTATATATAAACAGGCGAAACCGACCTTGAACAACTCTCAAGGGGGTTGCGCCTTCGATAACTAAGATTTTACAATAAACATATACTTTACCGAAAAAGTAGAAATTCCGACGCGTCATTTAGGTCACGTTTTAAACCTTACCTTTAACAATATTTCTAAGGCTATAATAATAATCCAACCTAGCTGAAATAACGGTTTAAATCATAAAATACTATCCATATCCCTCTCGACAGATTGACTTCAAACACCACCTATTTCCCGTATCAAAACTTCGGAAACCAGTCTACCTAGGTTCAAAAACCTAATCGTTATTGATGTAACCTCGTTACCGTGTACTAAGGATATCGAGGACAAACTAATGAAATACAAGCAAACAAAGGATTATACCCAGTTATGCGGATATACCTTACATGCGGTCGAAAGACCTGCTATAATATACGTAAAGGCTGCGGAAGAATGGACTCCCAAACGGGATAGGCTTCGCTAATATATAAAAAGGTAGGATACGGCATGACCGCGCAATACAAGGTTTACCAAACGCTGGAAATTCCTTGTTAAGGTATAACAGGCACGAACCGGTCTCTAAAAAGTCAAATTTAATTAGGATAATAACCTAACAAAGGTTTATATGACTATCAAGTAAAACAAGTTTTTCTTACCACTCTGCACCCTTTTTCTCAAAATTAACAACCAATTTATTCTAGACGCCCCCTGATAAACCCAAGTTTTATATAACGATATATTTAACAGGTTTTAATCTACTAACGATATCTAGATCGACCCTTTGGATGATTAGTATAAAGCTAAATATACAATTATTGAAAGGTTTAATATATTGAATAAAATGGTTCGTCGTAATACTATCGGCATCTGCAACACCATAGCCGGAGCTAACAATATTACTATACGCTTTATTACAAAGTATTAAGGTTTTATAATATGGCTCCTTCGTACATTCTATAACAAATGTTCACGTTTACGGGTCTTTCTGCAAATATAAAGATAATCGGAGGTTTTATAATACCGAAACTTGGAAACCGGGATTTAGCTAATCTTTGGTTGTAAAATCAAATCGCTCTAATACCGGTTCATTTTAAATGACTAAAACGTATTGTTGCCCAAATGATATAGTGATAATTTATAACTTGAAGCCTTATTATTTTAAAGTATAGAAGAGCAACGCTAACACGATTTGTTAACGACTTGGTTACGTTCCTCATACACAATATTCAATCTGATATCGCAGGAGGAAATGTTACATTAATTCTGTTGTATAATATATAAGATGTATTAAACATTCTACTATATAACTGCCCAATCCAAAAAAGGCGTTTAAGGTTCAATTAAACTTTACTTACCTTTGTTAAACGCTTTTTAATTGGTAAAAAAGTAAATATTAGATATTAAACTATATCTATAAAATTTTCAGATTTTAATTACAAAACCTTATAAAACTTCCCCTTTTTCTCAATTTTTTATATAATTTACATATTAGAATTTATTATGTTTTACTTCGGCCGCATAATTATATAAGCTAATGAAATTCTATATATACATACCTTAGACTCTTTGAAATAAAACTTTAAGTAACGTAAGGCTAATGTAAGGGAGGCGAATTAATAGATAACTAAAAACAAATTTGTATTCGTACCAGAAAAGTTGAAGCTATTATATGTTATTGAACTCTAGAATCCCTATAATTTTACCCAACGAGGTAATACAAACGTCAATACTCTTTCGAAACCAGTTTACTTGATTTTGAATTTATCTCCCAATACCAAATTCTCTGGTATATGATTACTCAAGTTTCAATTTAATAAAACTTTATTAGGTAAAATCAATATCGCAAAACTTGTAATAAGGAAGTTAAAGTTTACAAGGTATTATAAGACGATTTTATGAATAAATCATGGGCCTTTATCATACCTTTTACGTATCGTTACCTCCGTAGCAGTAGTACCTATACTTACTTACTACGCCAAAAGTTGATATTACGATAGATAAAAAGGATTCGAAAACCAAATTACGGTTCCATTAATCGTTGTATTAAAGGCTGTCGACCCGTTATATAAAACCTCGCCTAACATCGTCGCCCTTAATGACTTTGGTACATCTTTTGGTAGGGTCACCCTTAAATAATCATGTCTTCGTTTCGCCTATTGCCTAAAAACTCTTAACTCTCAGCACCTCTTTACAAAACGGATTACGGAGGTAAAAACCATCTTAAAAACTATGACCGCGCCTTAAAATCTGGCTGTTTTACCAGGGGATAACCAGGTGGCCCCATATATTGTAAAGGCTTTATGGCGTTCCGCCTGGCTCCGATTAGTACTAGTAAGGCAGGAAACATCTACAAATATCGGAAACCTATTCTGTATACTATAAGGGCCCACAAGGAGTAAGTTCTAACTAAGATTATTAACAATAAATAAATAATTCCCGTACTTTTTACGACCTGTTTTATTAGCCCTTTAGTATTCCTCTAAGTTTTTTACTCGCTTACAAATAGGTTTACGAAGGAATATACGTCCGTTAAGTTCAAGGTATAGTATTGAAACCTCAACGGAAATTATATCACGGTATTTACTAACAATTTCGAGTAATTACTTAATAAGTTAAGATACGGTGGATAAGAATACGTGATTTACCGTAACTACCGCATGGTAATGGAGGATTTTGACAGGCTTCACCCTACAACATATGTCTTCGACCTAAAGGTTATAGGCGCGTTATGAGGCCTAAAAACAGCCGTACGCATTGCAATAGATTAAATTACGGTATATATTGATAATACCTTTCCAATATAAAGCTTAAATAGGGATCTCATTACTTCGTCATAATAGGTTTTTGAAGAGTTCTACGCGATACTTAGATCCTATTTAAATCGCATTATAATAAAATGGCATTTAAACTATTTAAGTATTAACAGAAATAAGGATAAGTATCAATTAACAAATATTGATGTTAGGTTTTCCATACGTTTAAATAATAATAACTGGCTATTTGCTAACAGAGTCAAGTCTTACTTTAAAACCCGCTTAAAAATGGAGAAAGGAAAGTAGTATAACGAAAACAAGGAGAAATGTTCCTTTTGGTACAAGAAAATAAACCCTTACGTAATTTCCTTAACCTGGACTAAAATATTGTAAATTATAACATCCGGGCTCCTCCTCGTTTTTACTACCGTTTTCTTGACCCCTACTATACTACTTTTTAGTTATAAGGTACGAGCACAGGGATTTTACGTTGTATTACCACCGCTTCCAACTATAGGACGAAAACGGATTTTGCTCTCACTGCGATAGGGAAAAAACGTTACCTACCTTATTTATTACCCAGCCTCCTTAAAGGTTGGAAAAGACTGACCGTGTTCTCTTAAAAAAAAACCCAAATAGATCAGTACACAAGGCCTATATATATAGGGTTTTTACAACCCTTTCATATTTCCGGGTATTTAAATATATCACGGATTATTTTTTTCGGAAGTAAAACAAAATTAAAACTTTGGCCTTTATAGACCTAATTTTCCTCCCTCTAATAAACAGTACGTTTTACGCCCGCCGGCGGAATTTACGTTTTGGGTTCGCCGACCTAACCCATATTATACGGCTGCTAATCCTATTTATCTAATAATTTTATCATCGCCATTGACAAAACCTTTACGACTGCTGCCTGATGGCTACATCTTTACCAGTGAGAAGGGGAAAAACCTGGGGATGGATTGAAAACGGGGATAAACTCGGTGATAAAAAGGGAGGTGGGGGTAATGAAGGGGGTGATGATAACAGATTCATTAGCCATAAAACCCGTATTACAGTCGCTATTAAGGTCGTTATCCTCGTTCCTGTTATCAATCTCTCCCCTAAAGATAGTGTAGCCCCGCTGATTTATTAGAGCCAAGGTTACAGCTTACGTTGCACCGCTTTCGGCTATCTTAACGGCGGTGCGAAATAGTTGTAGTAAGCCGGGAAGGCGTTTAAAAGGCGCATTTACGACGACTGCGGCGAGATAATTAGCTCAAGGCCTCGTAGAGCCTATATTAATAGGGATATACCCGCCTTTACATGTAATTAATATTACTAATTATTATTTAAGTTTTTATAACACTTTTCTCTTAATATTAGGATCTTTATAGGCGTAGTAGGCGTATCGAACTCTAGATCCTCACCCTTTGATATAAACGTCATCGAAAGCCCCTACTAAAAAAAACCTAATATAACTCGTATAAAGTTGTTCCCTATGCGAGTACGGGAGACGGGTAATGATAGCAGGAGAATAAGGGTAAAAGAAAAAAGGGGTGAGTGAAAAGGTATGGGCGCGGGTGCACAAAGCCCGTATAAGGGTTGTAGGTCATTATAGTAATGATTATAAACGAGTTCGGCGGTGCGAGATGCATAGGGGACGGTTTTTCCGTAAAAAAGCCACTATTTACATTGATTCAAGGACCTATATTATAGGAGAGTACGTTATAGGGTACCAGTGTATTAAATGTAAAGTATTTGGATACTTACTAGTATATCCGCGATTTATTATTGTAGAAGAAGTTTTAGATTTAAGAGCGGGTTAAATAAGAGGTTCCCTTTTATATTAAAAATTAATATATAGGCTACTACGCATATAAGGGTCTATCCATAACGCGTTACCACAATAACGGGCCGTTACATATGTATACTTACACTTATCTATATATATGTACGAGCTGTAACTCGTACTTACGTATTTTAATACTATTTATTCCCTATTATACGGGCTTTTCTTATTACTAAAGCTTTTTAACTCCTTTTTTTAAAAGCCTGTATAGTCATATTCTTAGCGTAATTAAACGCCGGGTGGGGATGAAAATGGCAACGTCATGTTGCCAAACCATGGCTACAGTTCAAACGCCTACGAGTCTTTGAATTTTGGGGCACTTTAAGGTCTTAATTGTGTGGATAGCGTAGGATTCTAAGGGACCGTACGAGCCTTAATGAAGCCTGAGTTACCATCCCTTCCACCGGTATCTACAGGTCTATTTCGTAGTAGCTAGTGATTCTCTAGTAGTTGGTACTGCTTAGTGATAGTATAAAGAAAAAAAACTCGTGTAAAAGGCATAAGTAAAACGCGTGTATAATAACGCATACATATCGTAGGGTATATTGTAATTATTGTTCGGGAACACTTATACACCTTTCATAACTCGTATATTGAGTACTTAAAACAAATAAAAGGGATTTCCTATTAATACGACTTTTAACCGTAATCCTTTCCTTATACAACAAATTATAATTCAATAGTAGATATTTTTATGTACCTTTATAATCCTTATAATTTCTAATAGGGGCATCTATATTCATAACGGTAATGAATTGATTACGTAACAATCGAGTGATATGCATGAGGCTCCATAATATACAGGTTTTTATATAGGAATACCTAGTTTCTAAATAGGTAAAAAGCGCCTCCGACAACACCCCTCCAATATCCTTCTACTCCTTTTCCTCACCTTCTCCAACCCACACAACCCCTACCTACCTCGTTACTACTAACGAAAGGAAGCCTTACACGGGTTATATACGGTCCCTACTTATAGAGGCCAGCGACGGGGCCTACGTTGAGGGGAAGGAGCCGGGCGTTAAATACGCCCGCTACGTGTATATGAGCCCCAATATTTTCTGTGAATTTCATGTAAAAGGATTGAATGCTAACTAATATTAATGACAACACGTAACAGCGAATGTATCCCCGTCTTATTTAATGGTACCAAGCCGTTAACTGCCTACCATGTTACCGTCGCGTCAAAAACGACTTTCGGATGTTTGACTACCTTATGAAAACCCTTTCGCATCGCTGTTAAGGTAACGAAAGGCAACGTAACCCAGGTTGCGACCGCGGAGCTATTGATACGGTCGGTCGATACCACTAGCCAAACAAAGGCTAATGTAGGAGGTAGTAACAACGACGTCAGTAATAATAAGAATATAGGTTCCATTCCTAATTAATCCTCGCCCATTACCTTCATCTCCACCTTTACCATCCCTAGTACCGCCGGGCTTCTCATCGCCCCAAATACCTCCCCGAAACCTATTATCTTATTACGGTAGAGATGAGATTATCGAGAGGCAACCATTTAGTTTTTTATAATGACCATGATGAAATTAGCAAAAAGGAAAGTTTTTGGGTGAGTTGTTAACGTTATAATAATTGAAGTAGTTATATATATGAAAGCCGGCAGAGGTTCAATATAAACGTTGGCAAACGTGAATAATTATTGTTACTGGCGGAAAAAAAAAAGGATTATTAAAATATAATTTAATTTCTTCTTTCCTTCGGAGAAATATTAGTAACGCAGATAAAGGCCCGTGAATTTCCAGGGTCCAAAAGCATCCTTTTTATATAAGTTTCAAGTATTTATGAGTCTAGTGGTTTTCTAAGGGGACGTAGCTAAAGTTTCCAAAACTTTTATATAGGCCGGGTAATATACTAAGTAAACGACGTCTTATTTTTTGTGGCACCCAATGTAACGTTTGTTCTCTCCAAAAAGCTGAAAACGTCGATAATATAACGAGAAATTTACGTGCCCGAATCTTATCATTAAAAACCGGTATAATAAAAGCCGGGATAGTAGGTCCTAAGGAGTGTAAGAACCTGATTTTCGAGATTTGCCGACTTTAAATTTAGGTTTAATGAAATACGTAACTCTTTAACGTTTATATGAGGGGAACAGTTTTATCTATTTGTAGGCATATTAATTCTTTTTAATAACCTTTAGTTGAAATTTGAATTATAATTTCATGTTATTGTCGAAAGATTGGTCATTATCGTCAAGGCAAGTGGTGAATTTAACGTTGATATTCGTAAACCTATCTGTAATTTTATTTCTGTCGATGCCTATATACCTCGGGTTCTATTCATTGTAATACAGTTGGAATTCAATTCTATTATAATGAGGAAACTTCTGAAAATTAATTGGAAAGCGGTAACCAAATCGCCCTTTCACTCTCAAATTATGAAGGTATTATTAATATATACCTTTATTTTACCTAATATGTTACTAATAATCGCTTTAAAACATAGGAAAGCGTCGATAACCTCCCCATAGAAGAGGTTTATGGTAAAATAAAAGTAACCGGACCCCTTCGTAATTATGCGGCCGTTACAAAAAGTTATGGATTCGTTTTTAACGTATTATTACCCATCGAAAAATTATTCCGATTCGACGATATTATTGTTCGGAGTTATGTAAAACGCCGGAGTATGGTAATAATGTGGTAGGCTATAAGTTTGATGAATAACATAGCTATAAGGGCTTAAAACGTGACCTCCGGTAACAAAATATTAAATGCCGCCGTAATAAGTTATATCAAGGTTTGCCTAAAATGAAAAATCTTCAAAAAATAAACGAAATAAATATAATATTATTTTAAAATAACTTTGTCGAAAGGTAAATTGGAATCACCACAGGCTATGACGTTAGATAAAAGTTTATAGCATATGGTAACCCATTTTCTGTAACAATTCATGGGATCATAATTTTTCCTCTAGGATTTTTTTACCTATATTTGAAGTACTCATTCTTGGTGTAATTTTTCAGTATAAGTATAACCGCAGCGGTGATAGCTGTATGTAGAAGGTGTAACGAAGGCTTTTACCTTATACGAAAGAATTCTTTACGATGACAGACGACTTTTAATGCTCTTATTATGAATTTTCCGATGTGGACATGTTTAAATAAAGGCTTATCAAACTAAAACCCTAATTATTATATATTAAATGACTTGTCAATTGGAAATAAATTCGTAATCAAATAGACTGGTTTCTTAACGATAAAAACGAAGGGATTTTTACGTTTCGTAAGATTTGTAGGACTTTGGTATCCGATAATATTAAAAGATTTCAATTTTTCGAAGGAGGATACGAATTTGTTATTAGGTGGCCATAAATTAGCCTCCTGTAGGTCGGTTTTTTCTCGAGATATTAGACATTGAAAAATTCTAAATTCATAAAAAAAGTACTTCGTTGAAGTAGGTGAAAATATGGCTGAAACAAAGTTGAATAAAATTTAATATATAATTTATATGAATGACCGGGAAAAGAGAAATTTTTATATGATATTGTAATAAAAATTTGTAAGCGTTATAGTCGTTATTTGATATGAAACCTTTATTTCTTGACTTAATAAATTTAGTTTGATAGAGGTGAGTAAATTTTGGTAAATTCACAATAGCTTTCATTTAAATATAAGGCGCTTGTAAATTAATGTATTAAAAACTCTTATACGTCTCGCGAAAATATTAATACGACGTTATCCTCGGTTAAGTTGAATTCGATATCATAAATGAAAAACGTAAAAATGTTTAAAATAAACCGCTTAAAAATCTCTCTCTCATATTGAATATAAATAAAGCCCCGGGTAATAAGAGACCAAGATATACTTTGCATTATAATACGTTTAATCCTTTTTAAATATATCGAAATTAAAGTAATAAACCTCCATAAACATGGCTATAATAAGTTACAGCCGCTTGATTTCGGTATCAAAGATGCATATCATCATTCTTATACCAATGAAAAGCTCTTAATTATAAATATATCTTTTAAAATATATGAAGGGGTTTTATAATAGAATCCTTATAAGTTTTAAGTAGCCTTATAATCATATCGTTAAACTTGGCTTATATGCTCTGTATTTCTATATTATTTTCACGGCGGACTTTTTCGTTGAAAATATCTAATTTTTAAGGGATAGTATATTCAAATCCGTTTTAATCGTTTAACGGGTTATCAATCATGTTGTTGGCGGTTGTAAAACTGGTCAGGATGTTTTTTGAAAGATTCAGGTTTATTAACGGGTTTTAAAAAGAAGATGTCTATTTACCGTAAGTAATGGGATTCAAAAAGGGGATGGAAACTTGTATTAATTGATGATTTCGTATATATTCTCGAAATCGACAACATTACATTTTAGTTAGGAAGTTCCTACATTTGATAAACTAAGCGTTGTGTAGCCGCACCGTATTCGTTTTTCTTATATAATAATACAATCATTCTAATTTAAAAGTTTTTCATTTTGTAACTTTAAAGTATATTGTAAGTGATTTACCAACCACGTATAAATGTTAGAATATAGGTGAGAAAATGCCTTTATTTACTTATATATTATTGTATCGTTATCGATATGTACGGTATGTAGTACAAAGGTCATTTCAATAACCATCAGATTATCAATACTCGATAAATTGGTTTCCGGTACTTCAATACTTAAGATTGATAGTATATAGAACCCATAAGTTGGGAAGATCGTCAATCAAACTTTATGATGAGAATCTTTATTACTATTGAATTGAATTACCGTAATGGATCCGGTAATA
This sequence comes from Anisogramma anomala, assembly GCA_038502455.1. Taxonomy (NCBI): domain Eukaryota; kingdom Fungi; phylum Ascomycota; class Sordariomycetes; order Diaporthales; family Gnomoniaceae; genus Anisogramma; species Anisogramma anomala. Next base: position 4,072,566 of record JASMMZ010000007.1, read on the forward strand.
TTGGTAAAAGCAAGGTTGAGAGCGTGTTTTAAACGATTTATAAGAACTTCTATCTTATTATGAAAATATATTTCTATCATCAACACCCACCTATTTAAGGTATGCCATACACATGCGTCATTAAAAGTCGGGTTCATTCGATTCAATACGAGGTTTTTTGGTAGGGCTTTAGACGTTGCAACGTTGTCGATTCGATTGGTCGAAGTAATAGTAGTATTGTAGTAGTTAAGTGGTGGATGTATTGCTCTAGGTTTGGTAGACCGCTAGCTGGTCTGCACACTAATTTGTATGGTTAATTGATTGGCACATACCCTAGTATGAAGTGAGCGCATACTGTAATTAACTTTCAGTTAATATAGTAGGCCAACAAAATAATACAATCAACTTATAGTCAGTATAGTCAACTTTACTGTTAGTAAAGTTGACCTACTATACTACAATTACTACTATTCTAATACTGGCGGCTTTTAATTTTTATGCGCAAATGCTAATATAGTTAAACAATCTTTTCCGGTAAGCGCTAAATTGCAACGTTGTTAACCTGCTAGACCCCTGTAAATTTCTATTGACCTTTACCTCGAATTAACCCATTTGCATTAAAATGAACCCTAATTACCATTAATTGCCCACAGCTTTAAGGTCCGACTTTATCGACTCCTATAAAAGGTTTTTCAGCTACAGACTCATATAAGCCTTCAATTTAGCCGTAATAATTAAATTAATCGATATTGTTAATACCTTACCAGTATTTTAGTTCGTCAACATATCCGTAACCATTTTTATGTTACTTAGCATTACCAGGCCACCTATTAACGTAGTCGTCGATACGTATAGTCAGCTTATTATTGTCTACGAACCTTTTAAGGGCCTTATTTAACGATACCTTCATTATAATGTGAGTAGTATTATATTTCCCGTTAATTTACCGGAACTCTTTAATCTACCTCTTTTTGTAGGCTTTACAAAGTGTTATTACGTTAACTATTAGGCTTTTTTCACTAGTTGTTCCAAGTTTGAAAAAGCATTCGAATAAGCTTCTCGAATCGGTACAAATTACCACCAGGATTAGGGAAATCCTTGAATATTTAGTAATAACGTTAATGGTTTACTATAATACTATACATATATCGAAACCGATTATTATGCCATGAACATCTAAAGCTAATATATTTCGTATAATCCATTTATATTGAAAGAAATTTTCGTCAATCAGGTTACCGATAATACTGAACTGATTTTCCTGTTAATCTTCATTAACGAAATTTATCAAAAAGCAGATTTATAAAAATAAGTCGCTGTTGTTTATAAAGAACTCATCCGTAAAAAAAATTAACTTAGCCTTTAATAGGCCTATTAAAACCATATTAATTATTTAATCCAAGTTTTGCATTTGTTATTTGAACTTTTTATTCAGCCGAGTAAAGTCGTTACCTATTAGGTTTTATACTTATACCACGATGAATAGGTCGTAAAAAACCTCGGTTAGTATAAGATGGTAATATAGCTGTTATGAGCACCTTATTCCAGGTACTGTTAAGCTTTAACCATGTTAGTCTTATCAATTATAGCTAAGATATTGATTGAGCTCTTTTGAAAAAGCTAAGGCTAGTATTAATACTAAGTATACGGATTGAAGATTAGTTCAACTCAAGTTGATTACCCCTCATTAACGTTTTAACCGGCTTACAATTCCAAAAATTAAAGTCTTTCATCGTTTACTATTTATATATTACAAAATTAGCCGTTTTAACAAAAAGGCTATTGTTGATTCATTTACGTATTCAACCGAATTTTTTTTACGTTATTAATAAATACGGGTCTTATATTAAAGAATTTAGATTTCATCTTAATTTAAAGTATCATCAGTAGGTTAAGAATTAATAAACGTTTGCTTGAGTTAATCCATATGAAAGCTTAATATATCGTATTAATATACTAAAGTGAAGATAGGACGCAGTTCCAATGGTAATTCCAGTAGTATAATCCGCTGTATATTTGTTACTAACTACGTATAAACTTACATTATATCTCGTCTATTAAAGGTATAATTTCCTTTAATTTTAGTTAGCAAATTTATTACTCAAACGACTATTAAGCGTTGGATAATTTTCTAAATCTTTAGCGATTACGTAATATTCTAGTATTTACTTTCATTACTATATAATTAATCGATTAAACATGATTTTTTGTATGGAGGCCCAGTAGTATTACCCTTAAACTTATAGATAATCCTCGATTGAAAAATTGTAATATTTGAAGTTTAAAAGTTAAAGTCGGCTTTCGGTACGAATTATACGATACCTAGAATTAATAGGTTGTTCATATTGATCTTGTCACTTTTTTTTAAAAGGGTTTGCTAAAGATTTTAATAATACCTTGTATTCGAAGCTTTAATGCCAAGTTTTTGTTATCCTTTTCTTTTCTACTTACCTAAATAGTATTGTAAATACAGTCCGGTATATATTCCTCCTCTTTAATATTCCTTATTTTTGGAGGTAGTTTATGCCGGCGGCATTTAATCATCTTATTAATTATAGGTGAAAGCGGCTCATATAAACTTTGTCGCTTAGTTTAAAGGTCTTTCTCGTTAATAGCCTCAACATAGGGATTTACTTGGGTGGTACAAAACTTTACAGAGCCATTAATAGTTTCAATAACTACTTTAGATTTTACAATATTTAAGGTTTTATATAGGCCCTCATATTTACCCGGCTTCCGCTACACGAAAAGTTCACTTTATAATGGTAAAGTAAACACTTCAATTGTTTTAGGGCCGCTTCTAGTATTAAGGGTATCGTTTACTTAGCGACGTACCCATTCTCTCCGCATTCTCTCCGCAGTTCTTTTAATTCTTTGGCGTAAGATATAACCTTTTTTTAGGTATTTATTAATAACGGAGATTCACTTCAAAAACCAGCAGTGTTAGCATTGAATCGTTGGGGCTTAAAATATTATTTAAGCCTTTTACCGCCATTTAAAAACATGCCTCAGAATCTGTTAAGCTTTCAATCTACACCGTAAAAATGTTATACGTTTAAATCAGTAGTACGTATGTCATTTTAATCTTTATAATACTCCAGTAAGCTTCTACAGGTACCTATTTACACTAAGTACCTATTATTTTGGCATTTTCCTCAAATTTCGCCGCCGAAAAGTCGGTGCGAATATCTTGGAAGAAATAGTTAGGTAGGTCTAGGTACGTATCAATTTACAACATTTTTATGATTATCCACCTATATTTTACCAAAAAAGACTTTAAAAACTTGCTTTTATGAAAGAAGGTTACGGAGTTAACGACGTAAAGAATAGGCGTACTATTCAAATAAAACACATCAATAGGGACTTTACAATTAAATCCTTTATCATCTTTTAGTATGAAATGAAATTTTGGGGGGGCTTAAATATGTATTTAGTAATGATAACAAAGCTTTTAGATGGTTTTCAGGAAAAGAATTCCACATTTGATACTTTACGGATTTCATGAATTTATATAACCTATTAACGACTGGGTAATTGAAGCGTCGGTGTAGTTGCCGTATCTTCAACTCCGTGTGGTTTGATACTAATGTCTTTTGGCTTTGAAGATAAAACTATAAGTACTTATATTTAAAGTCGAGAGAAAACCTTTAGCCTCTTTTGATAAGCTTGTCGGCGTTAATATTGAAGTTGACGCCGAGGATTTTTATATCCTTTAAAAAAAAGGAAAAAGGTAGGAGACTTAAAAACAAAAAGATTAATTAAATTAATAATAATTTAAACTAACGTTATATTTAATAACGATACTTTCTTGTTTAATCCGAAGCTAACTTTAACTTTACCAGTATCATAACGATTGATCTTAGTAGCCGTAATGCTTTCTTTTAGTAGTGTTACATACTGCGAATCACCTCTTATGAAATACCTTATTGCTCCTGTATTTGGTATTATACCCTAGAAATGTATGGTTCATGTAATAATCGCAGAAGTTAAAGGTGTATAAGGGGTCAAAGCTTGATTAGGGTGAAGGTAAAGATCTTTACCACCCAAGTAGTATAGAAAAGCGTGGTTGGCTAGTTATTAGGCAGCGTTTGGAACTGTATCTTTATTCCACTTCATTAACTTAGGGGCATTACCGCCGTTAATTGGCTTATTTTCATTAAAATTTATAATTGAATCCAATTAATCCTATTTAAAAATGGCAATGTATTGGATATAGTATATTACATTTTTATTTTTTTTCTCAGCGGGGGGGGTGACGAGTTAACTAATATCCAGACTTATCACAAATCCAATATCTTTTACCACTATTATGATAATAGTTTTTATAGTAAATAAATCCGTTCAAATTTCAACCTTATTAATATCAACGTAGCTATTACCCTTGGTTTAGGATCGATAAGTGTTGGTAAAGTATTTACCTATTAACGTGAAGGTAAACGAGTAGAATAGTAATCATAAGATTGATATAGTCGTAGTAAAAGATAGATAGGTTAGGAAGGAGAATTCCAGAGAGTGCATACTACGGATGGGAGGTCATAAACCTCCCATCGGGTAGTGGCCTTTTTGCCGTGCGCTCTGGAATACCCATTCCAAAACGCTCCATACATTTCCGTGTGGTTTGGAAAACCCATTCTAGACCGCTTTACGCATGATGTCTTTTGCGTCTTACAAGAGTGTAGCCTATAGCATGATACGTTATCGTGTACTTTATAGGAGAGCACCTTCCAATATAGTGTACTGTCACTTAGCTTATGTATACTATTTATAAGGTTATATAGTAATATCTACACAGGCAATCTTTTCTTTTTTCCTTATATACCTATAGTTTAGTAGCGACAGTGTAGTTATAGAGATTTCGTATGCGTAGCTTAGTAATGATAGTATGGTTGTGGTTTTAATTGTAAAGGTTTAAATTAGTAATTTCCGTAGTAATAGTATAGGTGTAAAGGTCTAAATTAACAGGTTTTATAGTAATAATGTGGTTACGGTATTGATTACAGAGCTTCGAATTAGTAAATACTGGTTGTAGTGGTGATTGTAGCGGTTCGAATCAGTAATATCTGGCTATGGTGGTGATTATAGCAAGGGCCTGGTTGGTGAAGTTAATCGGTGGCGATCTGATTATCAATAGCGTTTTGTATTAGTCCCGACAAGGGTGTGATTACGTAGGCGCTATAGGAATAATTACGTAGGGGTAATTACGCCGCGTCGTGTTTTGGGTTAGTATAAAAAGATATATAGCTATCGGGTTAGGTAAATTTTTTCCCCTTCCTTTAAAGGGGCTTACTATCAATTATCAAGTCACTATTTTAATTTAACTTAACCTCTATTTTAATTAACTAATTTAAATCAGTTTAATGGGTAGTTTATTTAACCAATACTTATATACTAACTTTGGTTTTAAATAAATGCCGCGCAAGTCCAGGTTTGCCAGGCGTTGTTTAGCGCGCGTTCGTCGCCTTGCCGCCGCCGCCGCCGCCGCTGCTGCTGCCGCCTATTATACTATTACTATTACTAACAATAGTCTGTCCTCCTCGGACACCATATTCTTAATCGCCGTTTCCCCATCCGCCGTCGTTACCTCTACTTCCTTTCCGGCTTCGTTAGCGGTTGCCACCGTCACTATCCCCTTACCAGCCTTACTAACCTTCGCCGATGCCGTTACTCCTTTATCGGCCTCGCCCGACTTTACCGCTGTTGTTACCACCCTTTCGCTGGCCTCGTTAGCTCCCGCCGTTGCCGATATTACTTTACCTGCTTTGTTAACCTCCCCCGTCACAACTATTCCCTTTTATCCCCCTTCGCCTTTCCCTTTTCCCTTAAGCTTCTGAGGGAAAGAGTAATGGACTCCTAAATTTATAAACATTACCCTCTTCCTACGGGTAAAAACCCTTTTACCCGTAAGGCCCCTCCGGCGTCATAAACGTAGCTTTATAGAGTTTTTTCGCGGTTTATATTATCTAAATCCACCCATGTATATACTTTTAATGTTTTCGTAACTAAGGAATATAAGGCGGATTTACTCCATCGCCTGAAGATTCGTATCGCTAAGGTACGTCGCGAGGCCTTTTGAACGCATAAAGTATTCAAGCGATGCACTCGGGTCCATAGCCTTAGGCCGCCAATAAATACGCCTTACGTACCGTGTGTCGCATTCGCGGACGCGGGTAATTCCGTTAAAGATTACTATGAAAACGGGGGTTGTTCGGCTCATTACTATCGTTATAAACAGATTAACAGCGAATAAGCCCCCGTTTCGTTGGTTTTAGAGCTGTAAGCCAAGACCGTTTTATGCGCTCGCCGGCTTTATAATAGATTCCAATCGATTTCTAAAAATTCCTTTTATCAAAAATACAATAACCGGGGTGCTTCGAAAAATAGACGCGGTTATAAATAACAAAAATAAGCTGATATCAATTGATACCAAACGCCAATCGGTGGATTAGAGAGTCGATAACCGCTATATTGTCCTAGAAATGGATTATAAGTATATGCTACGTAAACGAATTTAACGATGTTATCGTATGTCGCTATAAAAAGGGTAAAAAACCCCTTACGCCTTTACTTAAAGGTATACGACCTAGGGCGTAGAGCTATATCCTCGCTAGCGCCAGTAGTGTCGATAGTGATGATAACGGTAACGTTAATATAGAGGGGGAGAGTAACGGGAAAGATAATAGGGACGCGACAACGCCGCTATTTCCCTATCTTTTTGACAGTAATAAGCTGTTTGTTTGGCCAGGTCGATGTACCCAGCCACCTTAGTTTTATTACTTTTCCCTAAAAATAATGATTTGTAAGTCACAAATGTAACTTGAAATATATAAAACAAAGAAAGGCAGTACGTTAAATGCGGTACGATATTGTAGATTTAAATAAAAATAGGCAATTAATAAAATACATAATAGGTTCGAGCTGCGTAGAATAAAGGGTGGAAGTATTTTAAAAGCAGTGCGAAGTCGTATATTCGAATCTAGGAGGGAGAATAGGGAAAAAAAAACAATCGGACCAAAAGGTGTAAATCGAAATGTAACGATATTTTAGGAGCAGCATAAAATGGTAAATTCAAATAAAGAAAGTAAAAAAATTAAAATTTGTTAAGGTCGATATATGTGAAACAAAGAGTAATAAAATGCTGGGGGAGACACGAAATAATAGGGTTAAATAGAGGTACAAATTGGGGAGCGACGCGAATAGCAGATTTCAGACAGTTTGAAACCGGCGAATGTGGTGTAATAACTTATTAGGGTCGTAAAAACTTTCCAACTATACTAACAAACAATGTGATCATCTTTATAAGCGTTTTCAACGCTCCGTTCGGTGTAGTTTTTATCATTACATTTGTTGGATTCGATTTTCCATCGATTCATTCTGTTTTTACGAGTCCTCAGCGCTTATATAACTCGCATAATACCATAATATCGATTATCAACAGCTTTTCATTTGGTGTACCTAACTAAATTAAGCATTCATAAAACGAAAAGAAGTTAATATATATAATAAGAGGGATGTGACGTCAATTAAGGTTGGAAAAAATTATCTGTACCGTTATTATCATGGTAATACTTCAATGGAAACCTTTAACCATATTATAAATTTAGGAGGCTAAAATGCTTTTAGTAACCCTTTTGAACTTTATGAAGTTACAATGAATAATGATTTTATGGAACGTAACACCGTTTCGTATTAAAGTTTCATTACCGAAGATTAGGAAAAAGCCTATTTACAAACTGTAATCGAAGTTATTAGCGAAAAAGACGTTAATAAAAACGAATAGTTTTGTAATACGTATATCTAAAGGTATAAATCGTAAACCGCACTTTAAATTATTTATTTGTTACCAAAGACGTTTATTCAATGCTTTATATATATTATCCGACGAGTCCGTTTGGCATCACGCGACGATCGAAAGGTTAAACACTGCTTCCAGTTATGTTATAAAAATGACCTAAGCGCTACTGTCGGTAATGTCTAAAACTTTTTATTCACGTGAAGTAGATAAGTAGAAGAGTAATCGTAAGATTGGTATTTTGGTCAAAAAGATGATAGTCATAGAAGAAGCATCCAGAGGTGCACGCTACAGGTGAGGGCTTATAAGACTTTCACCCAGAGTGTATTACTCTGGAGTACCTCTTTTAAACCGCTCCACGTATTGCTGTCGGTCTGAAATAGCTTTCCAGACCGTTCCCTGCATGATGCACTCTGTGTCTTGCAACAGTGCAGCCTGCAGCGTGACACATTACCGTGCACTCTACAGGAGTGCACCTTACAATAAAGTGCACTGCTACTTGGCCTATGTATACTATCTATGAGGGTATATAATAATATCTACAGATACATACGCATTAAAATTTATTTCCGTCGACCCGTTTTACACTATTCAAAACGATAAAGAATAATTTATTTAACTACCCTTTTTACGTAAAGTCTAAAATTATGTTTCGGAAAGTAATTATAATTCTTTTAAAAAAGATTATACAATCCTTCGTTAAATACGTTTTAAGTTTCGCTTCCAAACCGGCCTCCAAAACATTTTCCTTTAAATACAGAAAACAAAGCATTACATAACGTTAATGTGACGTTCGTCTATATACCCATTAATGTAAAGCCCTTCAAACGGGTCGTTAACACTAATAAATATGAGTTGAAAGTTGAATCAATTATTCCGAGCCATTTCTTGTAATGCCTTTAGTAAGTATTATAACAATGAACACCTAATTCAGCTAAACCGTAAAGTGGTTTTATAATACGAAAAATAATTTTAAGTAAATAGTATTTTTTTTAGGATTCTAAGGTATATCGGTATAAATACGTTGTTTAAGTCGTTTTTGAAATCAAGTGTATACTTGTGTAATATTACGGAATTCTCTATATAAGCTATCGGGTATGTTAAAAGAGGTTGTGAACGTAAGAATCAAGTGATATCTAACCCGTTATAAAGTGGATGACTAGATTATAATATCTTTTTTGTTATCGTCGTTATAACCTTTTACAATCAGGCGGGTCTTTTCGTAAAGCTTTTCGGTTTTATCTTTAATTTTGTAGACGAAGAGAATAGAAAAATTCTATAAACGCCGTCAATCGCCGGGTCTAATCGTTTAAAACGAAATAAACCTTAGTCGATTAAGGTAGAAATTTCTATTGAGGTAAATTATTCGAACGAAAAACCTAGAGAAATAATAATACCGTCGTAACGTAAATTTAGGTTAAGCTTGCGGTTTACCATCTCCTTTCAAGTAATAAAGAAGCTTACGGCAAATTTCCCGGAGCGTTTTTTAGTTTTCGAGCTAAAAAAGAGGCTTTGGCGGTAAGGTGCGGGTAAGGTTATTATAGACGAAACGCTTTCGTTTAGTAAAAGCGGGCCGGATACGTAATTTGGAGGGTGGGTTAAAATTGGTAACGATTTGGATTAGTTGTCTTATAATGTATTTAGTTAACGGTTTTATTCGAATTATGGTTTCAGGCCGCTCCCTTTGATTTTTTTCCTATACTTTAATACTATTATTTTACGAAACGAACTTATACCGTTAGGTAGATTAACGAGTACATTATAACCTTTAAACCAGTCAATTTTCCAAAAGATAATCCATCTATCTTTTTTTTTAAAACCAGAACCTTAAATTTCAACTGTAAGTCTAAAACGCCAGTTTTTCGTGGACCAATCCTTATGGCTAACACTTTAAAAATATCGTTTTCAACTCGTGAAAAACTTAATAATGCTATGGATTTTGCTATAATATTCGCCCTTTATACAGTGGTTAATAATGGTATGAAGTCTATATAAATCCTTAGGTAAGTATTAAAGACAAGGAATATGAGAATAAGCCTATTTGAGCTAAAGGTGTTATTAATAGCGTTAATCGCCATTTAAAAGATGGATTCCTTAGAACTGGTGCCTTTTTGTTTCTTGGACAACACTGTATACGCTATTTCAAGCGGTCCGTAATACCGTTTACATTTTCCAATACCTTATAAGGATTTTACTAAAATCTACTTATATTAGTTTTAGGTTATTTAGGCTTCAATGCGCTATTAGATAAAGTTGAAAGATGTACTAACATCGTATATAATCCAATTCAAAAGCCTTAGATAAACATTAAATTAATAATTAACTAAAGCGTTTTAGAAATTTGTAACGAAAACGGTTTGTATAAACTTGGTGATTGAAAATAATATTACCGCGTCAACGGCATAAAGAATCAGGTAACTGTTTAAATATATAATATTAACAATTACCTCGTAATTAAAATACACATCGTTTTAAAGACGGAACTTAAACCGGTGTAAAGCTTATAAATATAATTGGCATTTATGGAAAAACTTTTCAATAACCTTAATTACGCCCTTTCTTACATTCGTATAACCTGCGATGTAAAGCAAACATAAAAGGCGTTTTGTAATTGGGTATTCGAATCGGCGGTACAAAATCCGCAATTATGGTTACGTTAGGTAAATAGCTTTAATTATACGTGCTTTGGGGAAAAACCATAAGTAGTTAAATTTAAGCCGGAGTGGTACATATACGTCATCTGAGATGCAAATAAGATAATTAGTTGTATTCCGGACCTTAATTCCAAGTTTATTTATATGAGCTAATAAGAACAAGAATGGTAATTCAAAATTTATTACATAAAACTTGACCGGTCCGAATCACGTATTTATAACGATTATCTCGAGCGATAACACTATACTTTTATTAAATAAACCATTTCGGTATTTTTCTTTTCGATTCAGCTAAAATTTTGAAAACCTCGCCGCGAACGCGTTAAATCATCGCTTTCCGGAAGTTGAGATTTCGACTCTATTAAATATTAGGTATAATACCTTAAAACCGGTTATCGTATCTATTCAAAATCGTTAATTGCGACGTTATATAAGCGTTAAACGCTTCTTTTACGTAATTTAGACTTATAATATACAGAAAAAAAGGTGTTTTATAGGCCTGTGAAAATACTTTAGATAATTTTGTTGTTTTAAGCTGTTAAGTAAATATTATCACCTTTAAAGTCCTTTTCTCCAAACGTGTATTTATAAGGATAAGCGTTAAGGCCATTATTTGTCTCTTCGTAATAGTTACATGTGTTATGAAGTTAGCCTATATCCGGTTTTCAAATATATAATCGGCATGAAATTGTCGTTTAATCCGAATTTCCTCGTAAGCGCGGTAGTTAATAAACTAAAAGCCGATTTTGCCCTATACAATATACTGCTTTTGTAAACCCACGGGGTTTCGTATAACTTTTCATAAGTATTATTATAGCCGCAATACGTTTCACCTATTACCGAACGATCGTTGTTATCCCTTATTATTAAGGTTCCTTTCTTAGTACTTATACTTTAGGCGTTCGTTTTACTTTAAATATACTTTGAATTTTCGATTTAAAACGTAGTAATAGTGTCCACAAGGTTTACTTTAGTAATTTAGTCCTCGCCTTTAATCCTATCGATTATAAATACTAATCCAAAGCTTACTTATCGGTATATAATAATGTTAAGCTATATTTTAGAGCTTATACGGAGAGAATTTCAGTTCTTTTCTAATTTAACAAGTGTAAGGTTAAAACCCGAGTTTTTACGGTATATTTTGTTACTATTTAGATAAATAGTTAGTCACCCTTATATTTTGGTTAAAAGGTTACGTGGTATTTCTGGAACTTAGTTAATAAATCACTAAGGAACTGCTATGGGTTTTTATTAGCGTTTTTTTATTGTTTTTTTTTAAAAGATTTCCTGGTTATACTAGTTTGGGTTTTTTATAAAATTTGTAATTGATTTTTGTATCGAAATATAATTTTAAACAGTCGAAACACTTCGTCAATATATTGACCTACGTAAAGAGGTATATTTTGTTTAAACTTACCCGGACTATATACACAGTAAAATAATATAACATTCAAACGATTCGATATTTAGTTTTCTAAATATATTAAAAATGTCACGGATCTTGTTATCTAGTATATGTTATGATTGGCTGTTATAGTCTTTATTTTTATCCTAAAGCCTAACAAAGTTGGTAAGCTATATAAGATCGCTCCTATGAGTGGGAGAACAGTACGGTAAAAGATTATGGTAAGGGTTGTAGTTAGCGGATATTAATCTATAGGATACGTATTAACGTTTTACGCCGCTCGTTATCTCCTGAAGCGGGTTGTTCTCGGTATATCAGCCGCTCCCGTTACGACTAAACGGGTTATTCTTGGTGTTTTGATCATTCCTGCTATAGCCGAGCGGGTTGTTTTCGGTATTTCAGCCGCTTTCATTATATCTGAATGGGTTATTATAGGTATTTGGGAAGTGGTTTGATATTTGGTTTTTCTTCATAATATATGTCGGTATAAGAGTGTAATGTATTCATATAGTAAATGAGGATTATAGTTGGGGGGGGGGGGGGTTGAAGCCCCTACTTTTAATTTAAGGTATAGGTATAGTAGTTCGTCATTTGACACTTTATATTCGTCGTTTACCATTTTTTTGTTTTTCGTTAAGTAATATCCTTTCATAAATTCCGTTTGGTATAAATCTTTATTCTTCCAGTTTAAGAAGTCGATAAGTTGTATTATCTCGAATAAGACTTTTATAAGGTGCGATTCTTTCCTTCTCAAGTATTAATGTCTTTACTTCGTAATTGAATTCGTAAGGCTTTGGAAATAAAGGGGTTTACTATTTGTTATAAACTTAACATCCATCTCGAAAATCTTTTATTAAAATCAATTAACATGTTAAGATTTTCAGCTTTCTCCTTCTAATAGCGAAACATGATGGCCAAAATATATGTATTTACTGTATATAGATTTAGTTCCTTAATTAGTATATCGATAGTATTGTCTCAAAGGCCCATATCAATTTCATATATCATAACCTCTTTGATTCCTATATATTCGACCAAAAGGTCGAAGTAAACGTTAAATTCCTCCGATATCGTTGATATTATGGCCATAACTGTAAATATATTAGGTGGTTGGCGTTGGATGTTACTGCGTTCACCCGATATGTTTAACCGGCGTGAATTAGTGATTTTACACCGTAGTTTTATTTAAATACGTTCAGATTTCAAAGATTAGAGTACTTCGTTTTATAAACGGCAAATACAAAGAAAAAGAGGTAAACTATTGTAATGATCACACTAATTACCCGTGGGTATATAGAAGGTATCAGAGGGTTTATGTTATCAAGAAGGTAGCAAATGTGCTGCGTGAATAATATCGCAACCGTGCAAGTAATGATCAAAAGCCGTGAGGCTATTCAGAATATACTGAGACTGAATACTTAGATTGATAACTTAAGAGCTATGAAGGAAATATTATCTATGTGGTGTTGATCGTGTCCTTATATATCCGTGCCTTCATATCATTTTCAGTACTGGATAACTTGGATAGCAAGATATCCAACATATTCTATACGTCCGTGCGTTAACCCTAACCCTGGGTTGCTGACATAAAAGATGTTCTCCGACTAATGTATTGGACGTCAAGCTTCTCATGACGCAGCTGGCCGCTGGCCTGTTCTATAACCTGTAGTTGGTTCTTGGGTTATAACAACCAAGCGTTTAAAGTAAAGCTATTAACGTTTGTCAAGACAAATACATTTAAAACTATACGTAATCCAAACGTAATCATAAATTACTTAGGCGTTTTCAATTAGGTTTGTCAACGTTTGGTAACGTAACGTTAGCCAAACAACTAGAAAAAGTTAAACGTTGCAAGTATTAAACTTAAAATATATAAGGTTAACATAAAAAGGCGAATAGGGAAAAGGAAATATGGGTGTAGGGAGGTATATTATATGGTCTAGTGTTTTGGTTTTGGTTTGTTTTTGGTAAGCGATCCAGATTGTCGTGTCCTGTCCGCTTTTGTTGGTGTGAGTGGTTTAGTTGTTCCGTTTGTCGCTGTTCTTGGATTTCGTAAGCGTTTTGAATGCTGTATTTGTAACTGCGCCTGTGTTCTACGAACGGTGTAGATTATCGATTTCAAATCGAATAGGTTCCAATAAAAGGTTCCGAAATTTGGTGGTTTTAACTTACGTGGCCTAGTACGTAAAAGATGCTCTCCGAAAAGTGTCCGGGTACGTCAAAGCGCCAAATGCGGGTTAATAGTAGCGTAACGTGACTTTTGATAAATAAAGAGCTAAATAAGGGTTAATAATATTATATTAAAATTATTATTTTTAAAGTTACCTAACTTTTACAGTCTTTATATATATCCCGTGTAATTTTTATGAAACCGTAATATTATAGCACAAATAGTTAGGACCGTTATAGTATATTGTTATAGGTATTTAACTTATATTTTTCTCTTTTTTTGTATTTTATTTATAGTTGACCAGATCGGTTTCCAATTAATATCAGTGAGGTCTTTGGATATTTACGTAAAAGTAAACGAGTAAAAGGGTAATTATAAGATGAGTATAGTTATAGTCAAAAAATAAACAGGATAGGAAGAAGTATTCCAAAGAGTGCATGCTACAGATAAGAGGTTATAAACCTCTCATCCGAGCAGTGGCCCTTTTGCCGTACGTTTTGGAATACCTATTACAAACTGCTTCATGCATTAAAATGCGGTTTGGAATACCCATTTTAAAACGCTCTACGTATGATGCAATTTACGTCTTACAAGAGTGCAGCCTATAGTGTGATACATTATCGTGCACTCTACAGGAAAGCACCTTGCAATATAATGCACTGTCACTTGACCTATATATACTATCTATGAGGGTATAGGGTAATATCTACAATAAGATAAACCTTCGACGATAAAGGCGCCTATAGCCGTACTTGCGGTCAACGTAATTAACTACTATAAGGTTTTCTTTATCCACGTTAGAAAAATTGCCGTTTTGGGGGTATATACCAAACGAGTTTGGTATACATGCTATTACAGTTGCGAGCGAAAACCTTAACTGGCTAAAAAAGCTTCCGCAAATGATATTTAGGCGTTTTAAGGTGATTCAAATTCACTAACACTCGTAACGGCTGCCCGAACCTGTTCAAAAACTATAGTTTCGCTAGTATAAGCTTTCCCCCATTACCTATTAGCATAATATCAGCATGTTAAGCATCTAATTCAATATATCTATTGGTAATTATTTCTCTTCTTTCTTTGCTATTATGGTGGTTTACTTATAATGGCTCAGTTTATATAGTATTAGGTAAGGTAGATATCGTATTCGAAGTAGCTTTTTATACCATAATAGACTTCGCAAAAAGTAGTTACTTAGGTTAAGAAGGTTAGGTAATAATTCCTGGTATACCCTATAAGGATTAAAGGAAATAGTAAGAATTAGAAGGGGAAACCTTTATCCACTTACAAATGTTTCAAAAGGGCATTATTTTTGTATTGAGGCGGTTTTAAAGATTTCTGTTATACTTCTTTACATTTTTCCAGATTTTTGAGAAGTCTGTAAGAAGCTTGTAATGAATGTGAATTATCTTGACAAGTTATGAGGAAAGATTGCAATAGGTATCCTAATTTTCATTATTAATATTTCCTAATAGTTTATGTTTTAAAGCTTCCTAAGTATGGTATTAAGGGTAATTACCAGTCGCTTAACTCGAGGGGTAAATTATTATAGTAAAACCTGTGGTAGGTTCGCGTATGTAGACAAACCTTCCATGGAAATTATCTTAAGGTGCTTAACGATTGTAATTTAAAGGCTGGGGGGCAATAGAGACTTAAAGGTTCTAAGGAACTTAACGATCTTGCTTAATTAACTGGTTTAAAGCGCCAGCGTCAATACCTTTTACCGTGTTGATAGTTGCTATTTCGCGCGTTTTGCCACCGCTAAAAGCATACTCCACGCTATCAGGTAAAGAGGCTAAATTGATGAGTATATTAACTGGTTCCTCATCGTCAGCACATAAAAATGCTTAAATTAGCTAAGGGTAAAAGGTAGGTCCCTCAAAATGTATAAAGGGGCGATAAAACTCTTTAATAAATTTTCATTTAAGGCGTGAATCTTAAGGGTAATTTTCAAGTTGGTTCAAGTTGAAGAGAGTCTTTGCTAACTTAGTGTAACACTTCTCTAGCATATAGATCCCTTGGTACTAAAGTTCTTCTTTTAACTTTAACTTAATATCCCTTTCAACCTTTTTACATATATTAATAGTCCAGTCATCGAAGAACTTCCTATATTTGTAGAAATCAAGGTTGCTGCGGTTAAGGTCTTCACTTCTATCGTGACCGATGATGTAACTGCCAACAAAGTTAATTAAGTATTTTTCTGGTAAGTTTTTATCGAAATTATACCACTAGAGATTTTTATCGTCATGCTTTAAGAAAAAGTGTCCAAGAGCTTTGATTGTATTCATTCTCTTTTGATTAGGTATCATCTCAAAGATCTAGCTAGTGTAGGATATGATAAGCGAAGGACTTTATGATTTTTAGGTGTAAGAACTTGGTATTTTGGCGTAAAGTCGAGTGGAAACTTGGCGATTTTTCGTTGGTTTAAGCGACGTAACGTTTTCAGTGAAACTGATCGAATTTTAGTATTTTCGTTCAAAGAAACGATCTTAACTATTGTATTGGTGTAAGGATAGTAAAAAGAGTAAAATAGGAGAAAAACTTAGTATTAAAGGTAAAATTGGAGGTCGTTTGCTATTATTAGTAGAGGGCAAAGGTTAAAGGTTGTCAGCTGTAAAACTTAATCGTCTTTGCAGTAGTAGAGCCTATAGTAGTAATAACTTGACCGTTTGTTAACTTACCGATTTAAGATCTTTAGTGGTTGATTTTTACATTTTTAAAAAAGGATCTTTGGTAAAGATTCATCAGTGTTTTTAATAACGATGCCGTTGCTACCTTAGGTTTGCTGTAGAGACTAACGCAGCCTAAATATCTTGTTTATATACTGTCGTAAAGACTGACACAATAGTAAAGGCTCTTCGCACAAATCTTTCCTTTACTCTAGCCACTATTGTTAACGTAAAGCATAACCGGAAAGTAGCTTCTTCTTTTACTTAGCTTATCTGTACTTAACCTAATAAGCACTAATCAGTATTGGTAAGGATTAAGATATTGAAATGTTGTTGATTCGATTAGTTGAAATAATAAGAGTATTGCAGTAGTCAAGTGGTAGATGTATTACATTAAGTTTGGCAGACAGCTAGCTGATCTGCGCAGTAATTTGTATGGCCAATTGCTTGACCCGTACCTTAGTGTAAAGTGGACGCATACTGTGATTGACTTTCAATTCATACAGTAGACCAACAAAACAATACACTCAACTTGCAGTTAGTATAGTCAACTTTACTGTAAGTAATGTTAACCAACTACACTATAATTACTACTGTTCCAAAAATGTTGAAGATTTTACTGATAATATTTTAAATTTAGAGTAACTAATTGAAAGTTTCCTTTAATGCATTATTAATGAATCAATTTCTTTATACTTTCATTATATCTGTGTCGTCAACACGCAATTATAAAAAGTCTTTTCTGAAACTCGACCGTAATTGTATATCGGTAAAGGAAACCTCTATTAGAATGTACGAAAGAACATTGAAGTAAGTTGCTAAAATTAATTCGCGTTGGCTTTTGTACATAAAGACGAATCACTTATAGCTTTAAATTTATAAACGAAGATTGTAAATATGTTGACGTTATTTAAAACCATAACCGTTAACTTTTTTGCTGTACCAAACTTTTTATATATTAATAATATTAATACCCTGATTCGTATAACGCATAATTCAAACTTAGTATAAGGTCATTATATTACTTACAATCATATAGGTAGATATAAACCTCGTTGTTCATTCGGCTTTCGTGAACATTTAGTCGTTTTATATGTATTTAGTGTAGACGTTTTCAATATTCTGAATATTAATATTATTTAAACCCAAAAAGGTAGTGAAGTTTCTATTTGTTATATCATTTTAATTTGTTAAACCCGTTGAGTTTTATTAGTTCAACGGGATATAAAAAAGTGTTTTCATTTAGATTTAGATATAAATATAGCTGACTTTGTTGTCGGAAGTATTTTAATATGAAAAGTGTTTGTAATGTCTCTATTCACGTGAAAGTAAATAAAAAGTAATCGTTAGATTGGTATTGTAGTAAAAAAAGATGATTGTCTAAGAAGAAGCATCCAGAGGTACACGCCACAAGTAGGGTTTATAAGCCCTCTCCTAAGGCGTACCACTCTAGAATACCTCTTTTAGACCGCTCCACGCATTGCCGTTTGGTTTGAAATAAACATTCCAAACCGCTTCATGTATAATGTACTTTACATCTTGAAAAAGCGCAGCCTGCAGTATAATACATTATCATACACTCTGCAGGATTGCAACCTGCAATACAATGCGCTGCCACTAGGCTTATATATACTATTTAGAAGGGTACATAATAATATCCACACAGGCAATCTTTCCTTTTTTTTTCTTATATACCTATAACTCAATAACTACAGTATAGTTATAACGATTTCCTATACGTAACCCTATAATAATAGTATGGTTACAAAGGTAAAAATCAGCAGTTTCCGTAGTAATAATATTATTATAGTATTAATTGCAAAAGATCCAGATCAGCAGTTTCTGTAACGACAATTTGGTTACAAGGGTTCGACCCAGTAAGTATTAGCCGCGGTAATAATTATAATTCAGTTGGAATTAATAAGGATTGATTGTGATAATAATTGTAATTCGGCTAAAATTAGTAATATTGAGCCGCGGTGGTAATTATAATTAGACTTAAATCAGTAAATTCTAGTTGCGGTAGTGATTATAGTTCGACTCTGGTTGGTATAGCTAATTGATGGCGATATAGTTGGTAATAACACATTTTATAGTTTTTAATAAAGGTAACTACATATATATTATAAGGGGTGATTACGTAAAGATAATTGCGTGGGGGTAATTACGTCATTACATATTAGGTTAATATAAAAAGATAAATCGTTATCAGTTCAAGTAAAACTTTTTTTCATTTTAAAGGCGAGGATTTGAAGTTAATATAAGTCTTTATTTGAACTTAACTCAACTTCTATTTTGAATTACCAATATAAACCGCTTTAATAAGTAGGTCATTTGACTAACTCCCACATACTAACCTTTTCTTTAAATTAATACCGCGTAAAAATAGGACGGCAAGGCGCCGTTTAGCGTGAAAGCACCGACGCGCCGCCGCAGCCGCAACCGCTGCCACCGCCAGCAACCCACTATCATCTAGCCCAATTTCCTCTATAATCGCCATCCCACCCGCTACCACTATATCGCTTCCTGCCGCCACCGCCTCTTTCTCCCCACCAGCCTCGCCTGCTTCTGCCACCGCCGCCGCCACTTCCCCTCTCGCCGCCGTCGCTACCCCTTTCTCTCTCCCCTTTCTCTCCCCCTTCCCCAACTCATAAAGAAAGGAGAAAGGAGCTTTTAAAGTTATAAACTTTACCCTCTCCTTACAGGTAAAGACCCTATTACCCTTAAAAGTTCCTTTACACCATAAATATAACTTAACGTAATTAAGCTAAGGTTTTTATATCCTAAATCTATTCGCTCGTAAAACTTTAATCTCTCTTTTTGAAATGAAAAATAAAAGGCGAATCTACTCCGCCGCCTTAAGCTTCGTATCGTTAAGGTACGCTGCAAGGTCTTTTTAAAATGTAAAACGGTGAAACAACGTACCCGGATCCGTAATTCCAGGCCGCTAATAAATAAAACTTACGTATCGTATGTCGCATCTGCGAATATGGGCAAGTTTATTAGCGATTGATAAGAAAACGGGGATTGTTTGGCACTGTACTACCATTTCAAGCGGATTAACAACTCGTACACCCCCGTTCTGTTAATTTTGAGGCCGTAAGCCGAAGCCCTATTACGCGCTCGCCAGCTTCATAATAAGTTTTAACTGAATTTCAAAAACTTTCTTTAATAGAAATATAACGTTCGAGGCGTTTTGAAAAATAATCGCGGTCGCAAATAACTAAAACAAGCCGATACTAACTATTAATAAACGCCAACCGGCGGTCCAAGAAGTTGACAGCTTATCGCTTAGAAACGGTGCTTAGGTATGTATCACGTAGGCGAGTTTAACGAAGTTATCGTACGTCGCCGTAAGGAAGGTAATATCACCCCTACGCCTTTGTCTAATTGTATTCGTCGTAAGGCGCAAGGCCATATACTTGCTAACATTAATAACGACAATAATGGTATTTAGAGTAACGCTAAAAAAAATGGAGAGGGTAATGTAAAAGATAGTAAAGACGCGATAACGTCGTCCTTTCCCACTTTTAGCAATACTGAGGTGCTTTTACTGCCAGACTTGCGCGCTCGGATACATTAATATCATTGAGTTATTTAAAAAAAAACCTGTCTAAAATGTAACAAGTGTAATTTAAAAATATATGAAATAAAAAATGGTAATATTCCAGAATCGGTTTCATATTGTAAATCCAAAAAAAAAAAAGGAATGAGATAGTCTATCGGATCTAAACGTGTAGAAAAAAAGTGATAAAATATTAAAAGCAACGTGAAAAAGTAAGATCAAATAAATGTATAAATCGTAAATCAGCACAGATAATGAAACCTAAGCCTCTTTAAAACTGGCGGAAATGTTATATTAAGTTACTAAGGTCGTAATATTTTTTTCAGTTACATCATTAAATCAAATGTTTGTCGTTATATGGGTTTTTAACGCTCCGTTTGGTATGGACTTAGTTATTACGTTTTCCGGGATAAACATTCCATTAATTCATTCTATTTTTTCGATTTCCCAGTATTCGTATGATTCGCGTAATGCTATGATATCGATTATTAACAGTTTTTCATTTATAATACCTAATTTAACCAGGTATTTAGAAAGCTAAAAAAAGGTTAGTATAAATGATAAAAGAAACAAGGCGTAAACTAAGGTTATAAATAATTATTAGGATCGTTATCTCTACAATGATATCAAAATATAAACCTTTAATCATACTATAAATTTCTAAAGCTAAAACCCTTTTCGAAACCTTTTTTCAATTGATAAAGTTTTAATAAATAATATTTTTACAAAGTGTAAAGCCGTTTCGAGCCGGTGTTTCGTTACCGAAGACTCAAACAAAGCTTATTTATAAGCTAAAGTCTCCTTTATTAGCGAAAAAGCTGTTAGTAAAAACGAATAGTTTTACAATACGTATATTTAGCGGCATATATTACAAACCTCGCTTTAAATTATGCAATTGCCACAAAAAACGTTCATTCAATGCCTTATTTATATCGTTTATCATGTTGGTTTAACACTGTATGGCGATAAAAAAGTTAAATATTACCTTTGGTTATATTATAAAAACGACCTAAGCCCCACGTAGGCGTTAGGACCTGTATTCGTCGAACCGCTTTATGCTATTTAAAACGATAAGGGTAACTTTATTTAACTTCCCTTTTAATGTAAGGTTTCAAACTTCGTTCTAGAAAGTGATAGTAATGTTATTGAAATCGATTATGTAATTTTACGTTAAGTACGTTTTAAATTTATCTTTTAACTCGGCTTTTGAAAATTCCTCTTTTTCAACGCCGAAAACAAGGCGCTATGTAACGTTAAAGTGTCGTTTATCTACATACCTTTTAGTATAAAGCCCTCCGAACGGGTTATTAATATCAATAATCATGGGTAGAAGATAAAACTGGTTATTTCAAGCCGTTTTTTTATAATAATTGCAGTAAGTATTATACTAATAAATACTGGTTTTGGTTAAGCTGTAAGGTGGTTTTATAATACGTAGAAAAGGTTCGGGCAGGGAGTAGTATCTGAGATTTTTTGGTATATCGACGTAAATTCATCGTTTAAATCATTTTTTCAATTGGGTATATACTTGTATTATGTTTCGAACTTTGATATTTAGGTTATATATTACCTTGAAGAAGGACGCAAATTTAAAAATTAAACGATAGCGAACCCTTCATAATATATTCGATTAGGTTATTATGTCCTTCATTAACTAATCGGGTCTTTTCGTAAGGTTTACCAGTTTCATTTTCAATTTTGTAGATGAAGCGGGTTAAAAAAATCCTATAGATACCGTAAATAGTGGGGTTAAATCGTTTAAAACGAAAAATGTTTTGGTTAATTAGGGTTAAATTTTCTATTCAGGTAAATTTCTTGAATAAGGTACCCAAGGTGGTGGTGACACCCTCGTTATGAAGCTTTAGGCTAATATAGCGGTTTTCTATCTCTTTTTACCTAAATAAAAAAGTCTATAGCAAAGTTTATGGGACGTTTTTTGCTTTTAGAACCGAAGGGAAATCCTTGGCGGTAAGGTATTGTAAAGGTTAGTACAAACGGACCGCTTTTGTCTAGTTTAAGCGGGCCGGAATCGTATTTCGAGGGGTTGATTAAAGTTAAAATCGGTTTAAATTCGTCGTTTTAAGGGGTGTTTCGTTAGTAATTTTGTTCGTCCTATGGTTTCAGGCCGTTTTGTTCCACCTTTCTCTTACATTAGCATACTATTATATAGCGAAACAAACTTCAACCGTTTACCAAATTAACCAATATATTATAGCCGTTAAACCCGTTAATCATTTTAAAACCAGTTTATCTATTCTTTATTCTCTAAATCAAAACTTTAATTTATAATGGTAAATCAAAAAAGTTAGCTTTATGTGAACCATTCCTTATAGATAACGCTTTGGAAACATCGTTTTTGGCTCATAGGAAGCGTAATGGCGCTATAGCATTTGGCACAGCATTAGCCCTTTACATTATGAACGGTAATGATACAAAGTTTATATTGATCCTCGAGTAGGCACTCAAAACAAAGAGCGTAAAGATAAGCTCACTTAGGCCAAAAGTGTTGTTAAAGACGTTAATCACTATTTAAAGGATAGATTCCTTAGTCCTAGTACCTTTTAATTTCCTCGAAAACACCGTATACGCTTTCTTAAACGGTTCGTCATACCGTTTACACCTTTTAACATCCTATAAAGATTTTACTAGGATTTGACTATATTTGTTGCTGGTTATCTGAACCTTAATACGCTATTCGATAAAATTGAAAGCCGTACTAACTTTGTATATAATTCAGTTTAGGGGCCTTAAATAGACGTTAAACCAACAGTTAACCAAAATATCCTAATAATTTATAAGGGAAACGCTTTGTGTAAATTTGGCGGCCTAATATAATGTTACTTCATTGATGACGTAAAGGACCAGTTAGTTATTGAGAAATATAATATTTATATTCACTCCTCAGTTAAAATTTCTATCGTTTTAGAGGCGAAATTTAAACTAACGTAGGGCTTGTAAGTATAGTTGGCATTTATAACAAAACTTTTTAATAGCTTCAAGTACGTCTTTCCCTACATCCGTATAACCCACAGCGTAAAGTAAGCGTAAAAGGCGGTTTACAACCGGGTATTCGAATCATCGGTATAGAATCCATAATTTCGGGTATGTTAAGTAAATAGCTCTAATTATACGTGCTTTCCAAAAAAACTATAAGTGGCCGAGCTTAAGTTAGAGCAACACGAATACGCTATCTAAAATGGAACTAAGTTAGTTAGTCGTATTTCGAACCTTAATAGCGAATCTATTTATAGTAGCCCATGCAAACAGGAATAATATTTTAAAGTTTATTACAAAAAATTTAACCGATCCAAAACGTGTATTTATTACGACCGTTTCGAATAATAACGCTTTAACTTTATTAAATAGGACCTTTCGGTATTTTCCTATTCGGTTTAGATAAAACTTCGTAAATTTCGTCATAAACGCATCGAATTACCGTTTCTCAGCTGATAAGATTTTGGTTATACTTGTATCGAGTATAATACCCTAAAACCCATTTCTTTATCCATCAGAAAACGTCAATTATAACATTATATAAGCATCGAGCACTTTGTTTACATATTCTAAGCTTATAATATATATATAAAAGGCATTTCATAAGCCGGCAAAAATGCGTTGAGCGGTCTTATCTTTTTAAATTAATAGGTAGGCATTATTATACTTAAAGTCATCTTTTCCGGATATGTCTTTGTAAGGGTAGGCGTTAAATCCATTATTTTTACCTTGATACTTGGTTGCATATACTATAAAATTGGCTTTTATTCGATCTTTAAATACATGATCGGCTTAAAATTATCGTTTGGTTCGAATTTTCTCATAACCAGATTGGTTTATAAATTAGCATCTAACTTTACTATATACGATATACCGCTTTTATAAACTCACGGGGATTTGTATACATTTTCGCAAGTATTATTATAGTTACAGTAAGTTTCTTTCATTTCCGAACAATTGTCTTTATCCCTTATCACTAGGGTTTCCTCCTTAACACCTGTACCTTAAACGCTTGTTTTACCTTAGGTAAACTTTAAATTTTCGATTCAAAACGTGGTAAATGGTTTCGGCAAGGTCTGTTTTGGTGATTTAGCCTTCGCTTTTAGTTTTATCAGCTACAAATATTGATCCGAGGGTCGACTGTCGGCGCATAAAAGTTTTTAGCAATATTTTGAGGTTTGTATAATAGGCCTTTAAATCATTTTCCGGTTAAAAAAGTATAAGGACGAAATCCGGGTTTCTGCGACAAGTTTTTGTTACTACTTAAATAAATAGTTTATCATTTTTATATTCCGGTTCACAAGCTACGTAACATTTCGGAAACTTAGTTAATAAGGCGGTAAAAATCGCTTATAGATTTTTATCGGCGTTTTTTATCGAATCTTTTACGTATTCTTAAGTTATACTCGTCTAGTTCTTATCATAAAGTTTGTAGTTAATCTTTATATCGAAGTGAGATTTCAGGCGGTTGTAACACTCCGCGAATGTATTTACTTAAGTAAGGTAATATATTTACCATTTCTTAGCTCGTACGGATGGTATACCGGGCAAGATAATATAAATTCGAAATGGTTTAATATTTAATTTCTTATATATATTAATTATAACGCGTATTTCATTGTTGAATACGTTGTACAGCTTACAGATGTTGTTATCATTCCGGTCTCAAAATCTGGTAAAGTTAATTAGCTTTGTTATGTCGTTTTCATTAATGGGGAAACGGTGCGGTAAAAGTTTATGGTAGGGGTGTTAGTTGGCAGGTATTGGTCTGTAGAGTACGTATTAGCGTTTTACATCGTTCGTCGTTTCCTAAAACGGGTTGGTTTTTATATTTCGGCCGTTTCCGTTACAGCCGAACGGGCTATTCTCGGTCATCAAGGTATGGTTTTGTCTCTATTTCGGTTCAAATTTTCGTTTTAAGGAGGGTTCGCGTTTAACTCTCATTGTAAATAATCGTTACGATACCTCCTCCTTTTCTGTCGATTCCTTCAGTTGTATTTTCACTTCGCGGCGGGCGTTCATTCCCGTTAAAAGCTTTATTTTAATTTACGATAGATTTTCATACCCCCGGTCCATTATTTCAAGTAGTTGTCTTTAATTTTTCTTTAATTAATATTCTCTTACAAACTTTCGTTTTATGTCTTCATCGTTTATTCACTTTGGCATTTATATAAGTTGGGTCGTTGTTGATAGGGTTTTTAAGATGCGGCTATTATTTCTACCGGTTGCATTAATACCTTTATTTCGTAGTTGTTTTCGTAATATTTTTGAAATTGTATTATCGACTATTCTCTTTATATCCGGAGTCCAGTCCGTAGATTCCTTTTCAAAATCGTTGAATAAGTCGCGTCCTTTAATTTCTCCGTTATAATAGTTTAATATTATGTTAATAACTTAAGTATTTAGAGTATAAGGGTCCAAATCCTTTACTAGTACCTCGATTTTATTATTATATAGGTTAAGGTCTAAGTACTTTATGATATTATTACGAAGAGACGTATGCATAAACAGGTACTTTATATATTCGTTAACCTCAGCCTGATCCCTTTTTGGTAAAGCTATCGTATACTCGGGGAGGGTAGTCTATGTGAACTTATAATATTTGATGCGGCGCGAATTGGTAATATCGCGTTATTATTGAATTTGGTTAAAACCTTAAGATTTTAAAATCTAAGGTAATTTAAAGTTTGGGGTAATTAAAAGTTGACGATAGTTTAGCAAATAAAAAGGATATAATATAATCAGAACGGTTGGAATAGGGCTTACTAATGTTTGTTAATGCAAATAAATTTCAAACAATACGTAAATAAGATGAAACCATAAACTAATTAGGCATCTGAAAATAATTTTTGTTAACGTTTAGTAACGTTACACTAGTCAAGTAACTAAGAAAATTCAAACGTTGTAAATACTATACTTAGAATATATAGGACGCACATAGGTAAACTTAAAACATATAGGTGGACGTGGGAAAATGGGTAGAGTAAAGGGAGTGTAATTATACAAAGGTACGTTATGTAATCCGGTGTATAGGTCGTATTTAGTAATCGGTCCGGATTAGTGTATGGTAACCGCTTTTGGTAAAATAAGAGGTTTGGTTACTTTATGCGTAACCGTTTTTGCTAGCGCGATCAGTTTGGTTAACGTATTCATAACCGCTTTTAGATTAAATTAGCGGTTTGGATGTTTTGTTCGTAACCGATCCTTTGTCTTGCGAGCGGTATGGATTGTCGAAAATCGAATAGGTCCTAACGAAGGGTTTCATAACTTAGTGGTTTTGGCTTATGTAGTCTGGTAAGTAATAGGAAGTTTTTTAAAAAGTGCCCGGGTACATTTAAAGTACCAATACAAGTTAATAATTAACGTAACCGAGCTTTTCAATAAATAGGATACCAATTGGTTAATGTTATCGCATGAAAATTGGCCCTTTTTAAAGTTACTTCAGATCTTATAGTCTTATTATTCTTCGGGTTTTTCGGTGTTTCCGCGTAATTTCATACTCTCGTATAGTTTTTGTAAGGCGTAGTGGTAAAGTACAAATAGTTGGGACCGCTACAGCACCCCACTATTAGTATTTAACTTCGGTTTATCTTTTTTCCCTCATCTTTTTGTAGTCGACCTAGTCGGCTACTAATCAGTATTGGTAAGGTATTCATTCACGTGAAAGTAAATTAAAAGCAATCGTTAAATTGGTATTATAGTAAATTCTTTTTTTAAAAAGAAGCATCTAAAAGTACACGCTATAGATGGGAGCTTAAAAGCCCTCCCCTAGGGCGTACTACTCTGGAATAACTCTTTTAAACCACTCTACGCATTGCCGTTCGGTCTGGAATAACCTTTCCAGACCGCTCTTTGCATGATGCACTTTGTGTCTTGTAAGAGCTCAGCCTACAGTGTGATACGTTATCGTATACTCTGTAGGAGTGCAACTAGAAATACAGTGCACTGCCATTAGGCCTATGTATACTATCTTTGAGAGTATATAGTAATATCTACAAAAATCCTTGTTTACGGTAGATCAAATAAATAAGAGTTTTTTTGTTAAAACTTGTATAATTTCAAGGTTAACTTTTGCTATTTTGGAGAACCTTTGCTTAATTATAATTAATTTGGATTTAACAGTTTACTTAATTACGATAAGAGGGTTAGATTTTCCTAGTAAGAAAGGTTCCACACAAGCGACGGGAATCCCAGGACTTATATCGGAAGGGATGGGGCTTATAACATTGGGGTCACATATGTCTGACTTTTCCTAGCTAGCGATAGTTCTGGCCGTTATTTATATTAAAGGATTTAGAGAATGATGGTTACGTAATGGAATCGAATTGATATATGGGCCTACGTAACGACTGTGCTTAAAAATGCGTTCGGAAAATACGGGTTGTACTGCATTCTTACTAACAAATTATTAGCAAATACTAATGAAATACTGCTTTATCTCGCGGCCCTTTTTGACTTCGTAAACTATCGAAAAAACAAGTCTAATACTTGTAGATTATATATCTAAAACCATTGTCAACATCTTTATATTATAGAATATCCTGCTAAAAAGTTGAATCTATCGTATTCGACGCCCTAAAATACAAATATACTTTCTACCTTTTCGCTTCGACGCTACCGTAAGATTAGCGTAAGCCGAAGGTAATGGTTTTTGGAAATTATAACATTAAAAAGAAATCGTATATGGTTTGAAAATGTGATCCCTCACCAAAACCGCATAAATAGAGTATCGGTCTAGGTATGCTCAAAGTATAGTAATATACAATGATAAGTATTTGCCGTTGTAAAATTGAAGCCATTGGTATTTCTTTATTGCCTTTAACCATTCGTTGTTTTAAAAAAACGGCAGGATTTAACAAGTTTTCAAAATGAAACGATTTGGTTTATTCAACCCATGTAAATATTTTACTTGTATATTAATAACTAGGTATCGATCGGTACGATTTTTGTTTTAATCGAAAGTTTTTTTTTTTTTTTTTAGAAGCCTTAATCGGGGTTTTCTTTTAAAAAAAATGTGTAAATTGTATATGAGACCCCTTTTAGCCCGTATATTTGCATAATACTACATGTAGTGCAGTAGGTCAACTTTACTTACAGTAAAGTTGACTATACTAATTGCAAGTTAAGTATACTAGTTTGTATGGGCTTACTATATTAGTTTTAGGTCAAGTATAGTGAGCCATACTTTACACCAGGGCACGGGTCCAGCAATTGGCAATACAAATTACTATGCAGACCGGATAGAGGTCTGTCAAACCTAGAACAATACATTCACAACTTAACCAATTTAATACTTCTATTACTTCAACCACGATTCGAATCGACAACGTTGCAACAATCTAAGGCCCTACCAACACTTATTTGTGCTTATTGGGTTAAGCACAAATCAGTTAAGTAGAAGAAGAAGCTACTTTCCACTTGTTACGCTTTGCGTTATCGTTAGTATAGAGGAAATATTCTTGTGAAGGGTCTTTATTACTTTGTCAGTCTTTACGGCAGTACGTAAAGAAGACCTTTGGGCTGCGCCAGTCTTTACGGCTGATTAGAGGGAGTGACGGTATTTCTATTTAAAATACCAAGAAATATTTACTAGATCTTTCTTGAAGACGTTCAGATTGACTGTTAAGTCATAAAGTTCGGTAATTTAGCAACGGCTAAGTCAGTACTATTGCGGGTATTTCTAATGTAAAAAAAAAAACGACTAAGTCCCTATGCTAAACAATCTCTACCACTAACAAACGACCTTCGACTTTATCATTTACACTAGACCTTTGCCACTACTTTACTTTTTTCACTTCCCCTATACCAACTTAATCGTTAAGATCGTAAATTTGAGCGAAACCAACAAGTCACGCCGAGAAAGCCACGTCATGCAACTTTACTTTCAATCGCTAAGTTGCTACACGACTTTATGTTCAAACATCAAGTCTCAACGCCCTAAATTATCAAGTCCCTTATTCACCAATATTTACATCGTTGTCAGCCTCGTAATAATACCTACGTAAGAGATTTAAAAAAGAATTAACGCCTTAAGATCCTTTTTTACAAAGCTATACAATAATAATCCATGGGAGCAAAATATTAACGAAGATTAAACAAAAAAATAATTCACCAACTTCTTTAACTATTATATCGTTAAATACAATAATACTAATGACCTTAATAACGCTTTCCGCAACTTCTGTGACCTCTTTAATGACAAAAACATTAATATGTAAACCTCAATTTGAAAAGGGGTTAAGTAAATAATTAAGGAATAATTTAAACGATAAAGAATCTATGTAGTAGTATAAGGTAATACAAACTTAGAATAATTTGTTTTTGGCCTAACCTAGCTTAAGGAATTTCTTTATGAACTACGCTTCAAAGATGAAGGTATTAAAGTACATTACCGCCCTTATACCCGATACAGTAGACGTCCTTCATACCTATAGCTAAGTTAAGCCTTTTTACGCACAAACAATAAAAAACTTGTTAACCTGCTCGGCAGCTCGACGCCCCTACTTAATAACGTGGAATATACCCTTAACGGAGGCAAAACGCGCGAAACGATAGATATTAACGCATTCAAAGGTTTTTGTGTCGACGACCTTCACCAGTTAATTAAATAAGATCATCAAATCCCCCAATACCTTTAAGTAATTATCTCCCTTTAGCATTTTAATTAACAGGCCCTTTAAAAACTTTTTTACGAAAGGTTTGCCCATACACGAAATTCTATTACAGGTTATATCACAGGATTTTACCCCTTGAGATGAAAGATTGGTAATTACTTTTAATATCTTATTTAGGAACCTTTAAAACTGAAATTTATAGGAAATACTAAGGAAGATTAGAATAACTATCGCGATCTTTCTCAAAAATCTAACAAAATGGTTAACATTAACTATAAGCTTCTTAATAATTTCGCCACGATTTGAAACGATGTAGAAAAGTATAACGGAAAGCCTCATAACCTCCTTAATACGAAGATAATGCATTTTTTAAATATTTGAAAGTAAACAAAGGTTTCCCCTTTTAGTTTTCACTTATTATTTCCTGGACTCCTTATAAGCTACATTAAGGACAATTAACTAACCTTTTCATTTCAAGTTATTACGTTTCGAGAAATTTGTAACGATATGAAAATCTATTTCTAATACAATATCTATTTCTCCAAATACTATATAAATTGGACTATTACGCAATGGATAATAATATTGGCAAAGAGAAATGAAAAAGAAACACCTATGCATATGTTAAATCAAATGCTTAAAAAGTTGATGTTATGCTACTAAGTAATGTGGAAGGCCTATGTTGGCGAAGTTATACTTCGTAAACAGGTACGGGTAATAGTTACGGGCGTTAGCAAGTTCTAATACACTTTTGTCACGACCCAATCATGATAGCGGGTCAGGAAGCAAGCCAGTGTGCAGCTGAGCCCGAAGTCCAACACATTAGGCGGGGAACACCTTTCCTTTGTTAGCGGAAATGACTAAACCAATCATGTGATTAGGATCAGTGGGATCAGCACTGATACAAGTGATCCAGTACTGAAAACGGTATGAAGGCATGGATATATAAGGATACGGTCAGCATCACATAGACAGTATTTCCTTCATATCTCTTCAGTTGTCAATCTAAGTATTCAGTCTCAGTGTATTCTGAATAGCATCACGGCTTTTGATTATTACTTGCACGGTTACGATATTGTTCACTCAACACCTCTGCTACCTTCTTGATAATATAAACCCTCTGACACCTTCTATATACTCACGGGTATTTAGTGTGATCATTACAACTTTATAACGCCCAGATGCCACTTATGAAGGCTTTTTTAACTAGTTAAATTTCTTGTTTGCCACTATAATGGCGCGCATACCAAACTCGCTTAGTATATACCTTTAAGCAAATAACTTCCCTAACGTAAATAAAGAAGACCTTACGGTAGTTAATTACATCGACCGTAAGGACGGTTATGGGCGACCTTAACGCCTAAGGTTTGGCCTATCAACTATAAACTAAAGGTAACACCTACGTTAACATTAATAGGGTCAAGATTTAAACGGACCTGTTAACCGCAAGTACTATCATCGTAATATTGGGGGGGAAAATGTGTTTATGTTAAGTCTAGCTATTGATTAATTCGACCCCCCCTCCTCCTGTTTAGCAGAAGAATAGAAAAGTGATGTACTATATCTAATACCCTACCACTTTTAAACAGGATTACTTAAATTAAAATGAAAACTTCGAGGGAGATAATCCGATCAATGACGCTAATACCCTCAAGTAAATCAAGTGATATGAAAATATTGCTCCTAGTATGGCTCAGTAACTAACCGAACACGCTTTCCTATACCGTTTAAGTGGTAAAAACCCTTACTTTAGCCTTATTTAATACCATGACCACTTATATACCTTTAAATTTCGCGATTTTTACACGAATTACACGTTTTAGGGTATTATGTTAGATACATGTGCAACAAGGTATTAAACAAGAATCTATTCACAGTACGTGATACTACGAAAGGAAATTACTATAAATATTGAAATTAATGTTTACGATGTAAATAAAGCCACATTTAACATTAATCCAGTCGAATAACCATCGTGATTAGTGATAACAATAGTTTAAACTATTATAGGAGTAATTACGTTTTTAATTTCTAAATCCCTACCCCTTTTCTCCTTTATTTGGAGCATATAAAAACCCTTGACATTAACTTTAAGGTTAGTGTAAACGAATTAGTTAAAAACGGCTAAAGGTTTCCCTTCGTCTTTAAGTAAGGGTATTTATAGTTTCATTTTTAAAATGTTGAAACAGCAATATTAAACCATATCGAGTCGTAAATATGTTAACTATAATGACGCTTTGACTACCTAGCCGTTAATAGGCTGTACAAAGTCCTAAAGTCCGTCGGGTAAAAAAAGTGGAATATTTTGTCTTAAAAGCTATGAAAAAGCTTTACTTCTATTGTTAAATGTATATCTAAGCCCCCCGGAAATTTAAGTTTACATTAAAAGATGATGATGACTTTAAATACGAGGTTGTTATTAATGTGTTTTTTACGTCATTAACTTTGTAACCTTCTTTATAAGGCTAAGTTTCTAAAGTTTCTGTTGGCAAAGGATACGTAGGAAATACTAAGGATTTTGTGGATTGACACGTGCCTAAACCTATCTAACATCGTCGTTTACGGTGGCGACACCAACTTAACAGCGATGTAGTTTTAGGAAAACATTAAAATAATGGGTATTTAGTGTAAATAAGTACTTATAAAAGCCCACTAAAGTATTGGGAAGGTTAAAAAGGCATACGATTTACTTTGCCGAGTATATAATATCCTTACGTTAGAAATTAGAAGCTTTATGAATTCGAAAGCACGCCTTTAAATAGCGGTAAAGGGCTTAAACAAAATTATGGGATTTAACGGTTTGATGCCAACGTTATTGGTCTTTAAAGCGTATTTACGTTTAACGAGTAAATTTCCGCCCCTAATAAGTATTTAGAAATATGATACGGCTTATAGAAAAGCTTTAAGGGAATTACGAAGAGAGTCGCTACTCCGACAAGTTAATAATGCCCTTAATACTGGAAATAATCATATAATAATTAACGTAATTAATTTGCTATTATAAAGTAAAATCTTTGTATGCCGGAAGCTGGGTAAATAGGAGGGCCCATATAGGATTTTGAATATCGTAAACTTTGAAATATTTATTAAAACTGTTAACTGCACTGTAATTTTTCGTAAAACTTAGGTTAATCCCTATATTAGGGCTATAAACAATAAAGACTCTTGAACCAACAAAAAGAGTTAATACAAACCTGGCAACCTATTATAGATAACCCAATAAAACGCCATTGAAGCGAACAACCTTTGAAAAAAAAATATTTAAAGAGTAGGAATATATACTGGATTGTATTTATAATATTTCTTTGGTATGAAAACATTTTTAAGCACTTAACTATTAACTTATGTGACAGTAAAATCGATGTTTGAGTGGAGATTTAAACTATTTTACGGCAAAAACATGTGTTATAAATATTATTTTTATCTATTGTCATGGGAATATCAAGAGACGTGATTCATTAGATAATTTTAGTGAAGACTTTGCGGAATGAACACTCAAAATGTAACGTATAATAAACGATATTATTTTCAAAATAATACAAGAACAATTACGAAACAAAGGTATTAATACGACCTGTGGCAATTATAGCCGCATCATAAAAGAATTGTCGGCAATAACCAGACTCACTTAAATACCAAAAAAAAAGTAATAGACGTAAAATTCGTTAGAGGACACTAATTGGAAAAGCACCAAAATCGGCTTTTTAAATAACGGATAAGGCACGAGAAAAGACCTCCCAATCACAAGGAGTAAAACGCTTAATAGGGCTAAATGTAAGAGATAAGGTCGAGATTAACGGCTTACTAACTAAAGGAGTTATATAATTCGTGTCGAAAACCGATTTTAACTTTTAAAACCTAAATATTACGATTTTTAAATCGAGGATTATCTACGAGGTTAAGGGCAAAACCACGGGGCGACCGTATGAAAAGTTACGTTTAATCGTTCAAAAATACGACGATAAAAACAAAGATTGGATCCTTACGTAATCGCCAACGATTTAAAAGATGAGTTAACGCTTAGAATTTGTTTTGATATCAAGTTTATTAATCAAAATTAAAGGCAAGTTTACACTGAATAACTGTAATATAAGGTAGGCCTCTATATAAGTAATAACAGATTTAAAACGGATTATACTATGGGAATTACCACAGGAACTACGTATCATCTACTCTTTCAAGATGGTAATACGATATATTAAACTATCATATGGATTAGTTAAAATAGGCGTTTATTTTTTTCTTAACCTATAAATTATACTTTCAATTACGACTAGTAATCAATTTCCAATATACGACCCGTATTTACTGGTAACGTACGGCAAGAATTTTGGATTAGTGGGTATATAAATTGACGATTTCCTTTTTTTTGGAACGGCTAACTTTTTGGCATCAGAATAGCAGGCGATTAAGGACTTTAAGATTCTGAATTGTAAGCCGATAACAATGTTAACAAATGGTAATCAACTTGACTTTAACGGAGCGTTAATCCGTAAGCTTAGTATTAATGTTAGCCTTAGTTATTGCTGGAGAGGTTAAGGAATTGATTTAATTATAATCGATGAAACTAACGTAACCAAGACTTAGAAGTATCTCAAATAACGTGCTGATAACAGCTATATTATTGGGTTATGTTAATTATAGATATCGTACGACCTTTCCATTGCGGTATAAACATAAGATCTAAAAGATAAAAAATTTAACCAGCTAAATAATAGGTTTAAATGGAAAATACGGAACTTACACCAAAAATTTGATATAATTCCAATCGATTTGTTGAAGGCCAAATTAATAATTTTTACGGATGGGGTTTTTACAAATAACACTGACCTGTTATTATAGATTAGCTTTTTAATAAACTTCGTGAACGAAAACAAGCGGGAAGATTAGCTTAAGATTATCGGCAACCTAATCATCTAAACTTTTATTAAATATAAAATGATTACATAAAGCGTATTAGCTTCGGAGGTTTACAGTATAATGACATGATTCAACAGTGGCATGGTACTATGGGAAACCCTGAATCTTATTACTAGGTATCTCAAGATTCTTCCTATCCTGGTGATAATTTTTACCAACTTAAGGAGCCTTTCCAAATTCCTTTCGAAACTGGAAACCATTAGTAAAAAGCGCCTGATAATCGATGTAATAGCACTCCATAAAGCCTACGAAAATAGGGAAATTAAGGAGTTCCTATAAATAAACGGTAATAAAAATCCTACGAATGTTATAATGAAAGCAACGTCGAATAAGGCACTAAAAAGTTTGTGGATAGAAATAGGCTGATCATACGTATCAAGGGTTACGTTAATAGGCCGTCTGGCAAGCCTAAATCACGTACCGGAGACCCGGGATGTACTAATAAACTGGAAAACTATTAGGAAATTGACGATATGAACCTATTTGATTGGTATAGTTAAAGTGGAGGTTTATAAAGATCTGTGGCGAAAGAGCTATTTATGGGAATTAATAAACTCAGACCTCAAAGCCGTAGTGCAGGTAACGGTAAACGGAGTCAATTTATATGCAATTAGATGTAATTTGATGTAAAAGTCAACTGGAATTGACAGGGGTCTGACTAGTTAACGAGGAGGTAATTCAATGGCAACTGGAAAAGATTGGTTAACTATACTAGCGTATACACACAAACTAAAAAGCCTCCAGTGTTGAAATAGTACTACATGCAGTGCAGTAGGTCAACTTTACTTACAGTAAAGTTGACTATACTAACTGTAAGTTGAGTATACTATTTTGTGTGGGATTACTGTATTGGATGTAAGTCGATCATAGTAGGCTACACTTCACACTAAGGCATAGGCTAATCAATTGGCCATATAAATTACTATGTTGACCAACTAGCGGTCTGCTAAACCTAAAACAATACATCTACTATTTGAACAATATAATACTACGGTTACTTCGACCACGATTAACATCAACAACGTTGCAACAGTCTAAGGCCCTACCAACAGCGTATATATATTATCAGGGTCAATAAAGTAAAATGAAGGTTCTTTTGAATAAATGAAGTGATGCTAGCGTCTCTTTTTCTTTAAAAAAATGGTCTATTTTTAACTATGATATCGATATAATATATTATGGTCCGACCTACGATAGTAAGCTAAGTATGTGGCAAGTGGAGTTTACTATTTAGGTAAAGGCGAGAGAGTAGAAGAGGCTATAGCGGTCTGTCATGACCCAGACAGCGGTTAGGTCAGGAAAACAGGCCAGCAAGGAAACTACGCCACTGAGACGCCTGAAGTCTAACACATCAGGCGGGGAACATCTCTTATGTCAGCAGACCCAGGGTTAGGGTTAATGCCAAGGATATGTTGGATATGTTGGATATGAGGTTATCCAAGCTATCCACATTATACAGTACTGAAGACGTATGAAGGATTGAGGATATAAGGACACGGTCAGCACCACACAGATAGTATTTCCTTCATAGCTCTTCAGTTGTCAATCTAAGTATTCAGTCTACCCTGAATAGCCTCACGGCTTCTGATCATCACTCGCACGAACACAGTCTTGATATTGCACCTTTTGTTACCTCTGCTACCTTACTGTTAACATAAACCCTCTGACACCTTCTACATACTCACGGGTATTTAGTGTGATCATTACACGGTCCTTCGTACAGAACTTATGGGTATGGTCTGTGCACAGCCCGTCACTTACCTTTGCATGTCATGCCTGCGAACCGCGTCCGGGCCGCGTTTGAGCCGAGTACTGCATATCCCGTTACGTACACAGTAACGTAACTAATAGACTATATGGTCAGTGGCTTAAGCTCAAAATATAATAGATAATATACACAATAAATTTTTCATTTACAGATTTAATAATAGATGGATTTAGTTTTACGAGTTTTAAAAAAGTGAATTGGAGGGAAAATCCCTTAATATCGCTTTCAAAGCTTTTAGAGCCCCTAACAAAAACCTGTAAATTCTCTTCTTCCACCGTTTTTCAAAATGTGATATGTTACGCAAAGTAATATTTTGAGTCATTACGGACGGATTCTTAACGGTTTTTCATGTGCGTAAGGATATTTTATAACGTTAAATAACCAGCGTCTTATTACAGCTTACCATGGCAGGTTATGTAAGTTTTGAAGATAATAAGACAGGGTTTCGTGCCTTTATTTGTTAAAGAGGCTGGTAATATCGGAGTCGTTGTATAAAAAGCGGTAAGAAAAGGTGTATAAAGAGCCTTTCCAAAGGTATTCTGAGCTCGACCGGTTTATATAAGGAGAGAAGGAGAATGAAGCGTGAACTCAAGCTTAAGACCGGCTATTTATATAATTAAGCTCCTGTTTGCGAGGTGATCGGTAATGTACGACACGATATATAACGTTAGTTCGCGATATTTAGTAAAGTCAGGTCTGTTAAATCGTGTAACAAAAACGTTAATACTTTGTTATTAAACCCGGTAAACGAATTCACGGACTTCTAAGTCTCGCTTTTACGCGTTGAAGGCCCTATGAAGGGTCTTGACATTAAAACGTTAAGTTTAGTGAAAAAATACGTTTTTCTCCGCTAGAGGCAGTCCAGTTTCCTAGCTTTTTTACTATAGACTTTGATTATTTTGTAGAAATCGAGCTTCCTATAGAAGTGCGCCAAGGGTATGTAGTGTCGCTTTGACTCCTTTGGCATTATTTATAGAGGTAGTCATTGAAGAGCTTTCATCGATGATGTTAGGTAATCGTATGTAAATCTGATGGTAGCACTAATAACTGTAGTGGATGCTTATGAATGTATCGGTAAGGATGATAAATAACGTGTTATCGAGGAGTCAGACCTCTAAAATTACGAGCCAATTAAGACGTTTGTTGATAAGACTTTTATTAATAAGACGTTGGTTGATAAGACGTTGATTAATAAGACGTTAGTTAAAAATATAGAATTTGACTTTAATAGATCGTTAATTCGTATCTATAATATTAACTATATCATTAAAATATATTTCAGTTTACCCCAAAAAAAGCAAGAGGCAAGCTATTCGCTTGGCGAAAATAAACAAAATCGATGAGGCAAAACCATAGCGATATTTTAAGCAAGTGGTTCAAACGGTTTTCATTGTAAATTTATATTAACTGTATGCATTTTACGATTCGTTGATTGCGGTATAAGTTTGAGATTTTGAAGATAAGAATTTCGACAGGTTAAATAAACGTTTCTTGTGGTAAATATAGAAATCAGATGAAGGTTTTAATATGATAACAGTAAACTTAACGACGTCGAAGTTAATAATTCATACAAACAGGTTTTCTTTTAACGAAGAATACTAAATTTATAATATAAAAAGGATTTCATATGATATTCATCAACGAGGATAGATTCAATAGATAATTTACGATTACTGGTAGCCTTTTATACTAAATATCCATTCAATACAGATACGTAATACGAAACTTTTCAATATTAAAGTGTTATAGTATAATAACAGGTTTTAACATCGACATAATAATTAACGGCATGTAAAGAACTATTAGTAAATAATTAGAATTATCTCCGATACTAATAATCGGGTATATAAACTTATAAAGTTTTTATAAACGTCTTCTAAAATTAGATATAACTATTAAAAATATTTTATAATTATTATAATAATGTTAAAAAACGTAAAAGAAGTTCGGGAAATACATAAGTTCCAGTAAATTAACGGAAAAAATAACCTTAATAAAGTTATAGTTGAGGTGACGCATAGTAACACCCTCAAAAGGTTTGAAAACAGTAATAAAATAATTGTACGAATTTAAGGTTATGTAAACCGCCCGACACGTAACGTAAAGAAATGGTAATTCCCTCACAAACTAAAAACTGCCAGTGCAGCGATAGCAGTAATAATATACAACAAAAGCTTGATCGGACCTATTAGTAAATGTTGGTAGGGTCTCAAAGACCTATTCACGTGAAAAGGTAACTTAGAAGAGTAATCAAGATGATTGGTATTTGTAGTATAGTAAAGATGAAGATAAAGAAGAAGTATCAAGAGGTGTATATTACAGGTGAGGGCTTATAATCCCCCGCCCAGAACGTATGACTCTGGAATACTTCTTCTTAACTGCTCTACGCATTGTCCTCGGCTTGGAATAGCATTTAAAACCAATCTATACATAGTACACTTTTGCGTCTTGCAAGAGTGCAGCCTGCAGCATAATACGTTATCGTGCACTCTATAGGAGTATACTCTATAATATAGTACACTGTTCTTTGGTCTATATATACTATCTGTAAGGGTATATAGTAATATTTACACAGGTAATATTTACTTTTTTCCTTGTATACTTCGTACCTATAACCCAATAGTAACAGTGTTGTTATCGTATTAATCGTAAAAGGTCCAAATAAACAATAATAACAATGTTATTGTTAACGTATTAGTCGTGAAAGTCCAAATTAGTAGTAGTGATAGTGTAGTTAACGTATCAGTTGTAAAATGTTCAAATTAGCAATAGTCACAGTGTTTTTATTAACGTATCAGTTTTAAAAGGTTCAAATTAACAGTTTGACTGGAATTAGTAAAGTTTGACCGCGGTAGTGAATGTAAATCCACCCTGGTTAGTATAGCCAAATAAAGGTGACATGGTTAGTAATAACGTCTTTTATTATTTCTAATAAGGGTGGTTGCGTAGGAGTGATTACGTAAGAGTAATTACGCAAGGTGATAATGCAATTACGTGGTAGGTCAGTATAAAAAGATGTATCGCCATCGCTCCAGGCAAAACTTCCTTTCTTTCTTTTTTTAAAGACGCGCAATTCCAGCCAATACAAGTCCCTATTCCAACTTCTGGTCTATCACAATAAACCAAGCCGGTTTAATGTGTGGCCTGAACACATATTAACACATTTCCTCGAACAGATGCCGTGCAAAAACCGTACTACAAGGCGTCATCTAGCGCACGAGCAGCAACGCGCCGCTACTGCCGCCGCCGTTGCTACAGCTGCCGCTACATCTACCACAACCACCACCAGAAATAGAAGCCCGCCCTTTTCAGGCGAAATCTCGTCCATCGCCGCCACGACACTAGCCGCTATACCACCAAGCCCCTCCACCACCGCCTCCTCCGCCACTGCTACCCCTACCACCGCCACGCCCCCCTCCCCCTTCTCCAGCTCCTAGAGGGAGGATTAGGGTATCCCTAAAGTTATAAACCTTACACTTTCCCCACGGGTAAAAACCCCATTACCCGTAAGGGCCCCTTTACATCGTAATGTTATAACCCAAGAACCAACTGCAGGTCATGGAACAGGCCGGCGGTCCGCTACGCCATCAGAAGCCTGATGTCCGACACATCAAGCCAGGGATCTATCTTATATAAGCACCCAGGGTTAGGGTTTGGACCGACAGGACCGCCCGCGGTCCAATCGACAACATTGGGACTGAAGGAAGCGATATCGACTTTAGCGGTCCAGTACTGAAGATGGTATGAAGGCCATAGGATATAAGGACACGAATATCACCACATAGATAGTATTTCCTTCATATCTCTTCAGTTTTCAATCTAAGTATTCAGTCTCAGTATATTCTGAATAGCCTCACGGCTTTTGATTATTACTTGCACGGTTGCGATATTGTTCACTCAGCACCTCTGCTACCTTCCTGATAACATAAATCCTCTGTCACCTTCTATATACCCACTGGTATTTAGTATGATCATTACTCGTAAACGTAACCTGGCGCAGTTACGCCAGGGTACGTATTTCTAAGTCTATCCGTTTATATACTTTTAAACCGTTTTTTAGTAAATAAAGAACACGAAGCGGATCTCCTCCGCCGCCTCGAATTCTGTATCACTAAGGTACGCCATAAGGCCTCTTTAACGCGTTAAGTATTAAAATGGAGGACTTGGGTCCACAACCTTAGGCCGTTAATACACACGTTTTATGTGTCGTATGTTGCGTCCGCGGCCGCGGGCAAGTTTATTAGCGATTACTACGAAAGCGGGGGTCACTCGGCGCGCTACTACCGTTATAAACGGGTTGATAGCTCATATACCCCCGTTCCGATGGTTTTAAAGCCGTAGGCCGAGGCCGTATTACGCACTCGCCAGCTCTTTAGTAAGTTTTAAC
Source organism: Anisogramma anomala (assembly GCA_038502455.1). Taxonomy (NCBI): domain Eukaryota; kingdom Fungi; phylum Ascomycota; class Sordariomycetes; order Diaporthales; family Gnomoniaceae; genus Anisogramma; species Anisogramma anomala. The sequence continues at coordinate 4,113,477 of JASMMZ010000007.1, forward strand.
TAAATCCCAAAATATTCTTTGGTAAAAATACTCGTTGAAGGCGAATCTAAAAAAGTAATCATTATAAATAACCAAAATAAACCGATACTAATTAATAGTAGGCGTTAACCGGCGGATTAAGGAGACGGTAGCTGCCATCGTTGCCTGGAAACGGGGCCTGCGTATATACTGCGTAGGCGAGTTCGATGGCGTTATCGCACATCGTCACGAAGAGGGTGATCCCTCCCCTATATCTTTACCTAAAGGTATAACCAATAAGGTATAAGGCCATATCCTTGCTAACGCTAATAATGTCGTTAGCAGCAATAACGGTAACGCTAGCCCAAAGAGGGAAAACGATGGAAAGGATGGTAAAGACGCAGCGACGTTGCCCTCTCCTTTAATTAGTAAATAAATACCCCTTTGGCCGGGCCAGCGTATCTAGCCATAGTATAGTACGCTATATAGTAATTTTATGGCTCTCCATAAACAAAGTTTAAAATAATAAACGTGACATGAGATGTAAAAAAGAGGTAATATACTAAAATCGGTGCAAACAGTTGTATCAAGCAAAAACAAAATGTGGATCGGGCCGAATAACATCGATAAGCCGATTCAAGTCGTCGCAAATCGGTAAAGAAGCCTATTAGGGTCGCAAAACCTTTCCAATAACCCTAAAAATTAACGTACTTATTGATATAAGTGATTTTGGGGTACCGTTCGGTATTAACTTTGTTATTACGTCTATTAGGTTTAACTTGCCATTAATCTATCTAGTTTCCTCGATTTCTCGGCGTTCATACAGCTCGTGTAAAGATATAATGTCGATTATTAGTCGTTTTTCATTCGTGGAACATATTTCAACTAGGTATTTATAAAGCGAGAAAAAATAATTGTAAAGCCGTTTCGAACTGGTAATTCGTTGTCGAGAATGAGGATAAAGCCATTTGTAAGTTATAATCGTTATTATTAATTCAAAATCGATTGATAAAAATAAATAGCTTTATAATAAATATATCCCGCGGCATATATTGAAACCTTCGCTTTAAATTATATATCTATTATAAAAGGAATTTGTTAAATGCCTTACATATATCATCCGTCGGGTTGGTTAAGCATTACACGGCGACCGAAAGATCGAATACCACCTTTAATTTTATTAAAAACGTAACTTCAAATTTGTGTACGCGCTAACATCTATATTCGTCAGCCCGTTTTACATTATTCAAAACGACAAAAGTCACCTTATCTAACTATCCTTTTTATGTAAGTCCTAAAATATAGTTATGAAGTATAATCCTAACATTTTTAAAATTGATTACATTGTTTTTAACAGGTAGGTTTTAGGCTTTACCTTTAAGCCGGCTTTCAAAAGTTTCCTCTCCTTAAACGTGGAAAACGAGGCGTTACATAAGGTTAAAGTATCGTTCATTTGTATTTCGATAAGTATAAAGCACTCCGAACAGGTAGTCAATACTAATAAATACGGGTTAAAGGTAAAGTTATTTATCCCGAATCGTTCTTTATAATACTTTTAATAAGTATTATACTGGTATACACCGGATTTTACTAGGCTATAAAAAGGCTTTAGGATACTTAAGATTATTTTAGGCGGGTAGTATTATTTAAGATCTTTCAATATATCTATGTAAATCTGCCGTTTAGCCGTTCCTTAAATTATATATAAGCTTATATTATATCCCGGAGTTCGATGTACAGGTTATATGGTTCGTTCAAAAAGGCTATAGGTGTAAAAACCAAACGGTGGCTAACTCGTTATAACGTAGGTGACTAGGTTATAATATCATTTTTTCCTTCATCATTATTACCTTTACTAACCAGACGAATCTTTTCGTAATATTTTTCAGTCTTATATTTTATCTTGTAGAAAAGGCGAGTTCGAAAATCCTATGTATACCGTTAATGGTAGGATCGAATTATTCAAAGCGAAAAACGCTTTAGTCGATTAAGATTAAAATCTTTATTTAGGTAAATTATTCGAATAAGGTACCTAAGGTAGTAATAATACCTTTATAACGAAGTTTTAAACTAAGTTTATGGTTTGCCAATTCCTTTTACCTAATAAAGAAGTCCGTATTAAAGTTCTTAGAGCGTTTTTTCGTTTTCGAACCGAAAGGTTGTCCTCGGCAGCAAGGTACTAATGGGGTCAACGTAGATATACCGGTTTTTTTGGTATAATTTAAGTATAATCGTATTTTAGAGTTGAATTTTAGTACGAAGTCGGGTTTAATTTGTCATTCCAGGTAATAGTGTGTAAGCGATTCTAGTCGTTTCCGCCGTTTTAAGGGGTGGTATGTAAACGGTTTTAGTTATCTTAAGGATCCTAGCCGATTTCTTTCACTTTTTTCCTATACCTACGTATTATCATCTATCGAAACCAACTCGTATCGTTTAGCAGATTAACCAGTATATTATATCCCATAAACCCGTTGATTTCTCAAGGTTTAATCTATTTATCCTTTATTTTCCAAACCAAAACTTTAAACTATAATGGCAAATCCAAAACGCCGGCCTTATATGAGCTATTTCTTATAGCTAACGCTTTGGACACGTTATTCTTAGCTCGTATTAATCGTAAAGCTACCATAACTTTTCCATGGTATTAACCTTTTGTACTGTTCATGGTAATAGTGTAAAGTTTATATAAATCCTCGGGTAAATACCGAAACCAAAAAGCGTAGAGATAAGTACACTCAGGTTAAAAGTGTTATTAACTGCGCTAACTGTTATTTAAAGGATAGACTCCTTAAATCTACTACCTATTAGTTTTTTCGATAACATTATATACGCTTTTTTTTAACGGTCCTTAATACCGTTCGCATTTTCTAATATCTTATGGAGCTTTTGCTAGAATTTGCCTACACTTATTGCCGGCTATCCGGGCCTTGGTACGCTACTCGAAAAATTCGAAGGACGTGATAACGTCGTATATAATCCAGTTAAGAGGCCCGAGGTGGACGTTAAACTAATAATTAATGAAAGCGTCTTAATAGTTTGTAACGGAGGCGTTTGTTGTAAACTTGACAACTTGAAACAATATCATTACGTTGACGATGTAAAGAACTAGTTGACTGTTTAAACATATAATATTAATGATTACGTGGTAATTAAAATTTATATCGTCTTAAAGGCGGAATTTAAACCGTTGTAGTACCTATAGGTGTAATTGGTATTTATAGCAAAACTTTTTGATAACCTTAAATGCGCCCTTTCCTATATCCGTATAGCCTACAGCATAAAGTAGTCTTAAAAGGCGTTTTACAACTAGGTATTCGAATCGTCGGTATAATAAACGTAATTCCGGTTATATTAAGTAAACGACTTCGATTATACTTGCTTTTAAAAAGAATTGTAAGTGGCCTAACTTAAGTTGGAGCGGTATAGATACACCATTTAAGGCGCGGATAAGTTAATTGGTTATATTACAGACTTTGATTTCGAATTTATTTATATTATGTAATAAAAGTAAAAATAGTATTTTCAAGTCCATTACATAAAGCTTAACCGGCCCGAAACGTTTATTTACAAAAACTATTCCGAACGAAAACGCTTTATTTTAATTAAATAAAACTTTTTGGTATTCCCCTATACAATTTAGCTAAAACTTCGAAAACTTCGCTATAAACGCGTTGAATTAACGTTTTTTGGCCGTCGAAATTTCGGTTACTTTAGTATTGGATACAATACCTTAAAACCTGTTTCAGTACTTATTAAATAACGTAAATTGTAACGTTATATAAGCGTCGAACATTTTCTTCGTATAATCCAATCCGGCAATATATCTAGAGAAAACGTCCTGTAGTTCGGTAAAGATACAGTAGGCGGTTTCGTCGTCTTGGGCTGATAAATAAACTTTATCATCCTTGGGGTCGTTTTTTCGGGATATGTTATTATATGAATAGGTATTAAATTCGTTATCTATACCTTTTTATTTGGCTGTATATGTTGTAAAGTTAGACTTTATCCGATTTTCTGGTATGTAATTGGCTTAAAATTATCGTTTAATCCGAATTTACTTATAAGCGGAGTAATTTGTAAATTAGTAGCTGATTTTATTGTCTATTATATAACGCTTTTGTAAACTTGTAAAGCGCCGTATGTCTTTTCGTAATTATTATTATAACTTCGGTATGTTTCTTCTATTTCTGAACGATTATACTTGTTTTTTATTACCGGGGATTTCTCCTTATTATCTGTACTTTAAACCCTCGTTTTACCTTGGGTACACCTTAAATCTCCGATTTGAAATATAGTAAATTATTTTAACAAGGTTCATTTTAGTAATTTAGGTTTTTATTTTCGTTTTATTGGTTACGAATACTAACCCGAGGTTTTCTTATCGGCGTATAAATATTTTGAGCGATATTTCAAATCTTTTACAAAAAGCTCTTAAATTCTTTTTTAGTTTAAAAATTGTAAGGTCGAAATCCAGGTTTTCATGGTCGGTTTTTATTGCTGTTGAAATAAACAATTCATCTCCTATATATTTCGGTCTAAAGGCTATTTAACACTTTTAAAACTTTGTTAATAAGGCGATAAAGATTTCCCAGGGGTTTTTATCGGCATTCTTCTGCTAATTTTTCATAAATTCCTACGTCGTACTAGTCTAGTCCTTATCGTATTACTCGTGGTTAATTTTGGTGTTACAGTAAGATTCAAGGCGATTATAATACTCGATCAATGTATTTACTTCTATAAAGTGATATATATACTACTTCTTAGTTTATCCGGAAATTATACAGGGTAAGATAACATAAAATTGTAATAGCTTGATATTTAGTTTTTTATATGTATTAAATATAACGCGTATTTTTTTATTTAGTACTTCGTAAGGCTCGTTATTATAATTACTATCGCTATCCTATAATTTAGAAAAATTAGTTAATTTCGTAAAGTCGCTTTTATCTGTAGGGAAGCAATATAGTGGGAGGTTGCGGTAGGGGTCGTGGTTAAAACGCATTAGTTTGTATAATAAATATTGGCGATTTAAGTTGTTTATTATGTCTTAGATTAGGTTATTTTTCTTATTCCGACCGATTATCGATTCGCAAGTCGGGTTCTTTTCTCTGTTTCGGATAACCCTGCTATAATCGGTCAGGTTACTTTTTACGTTCCGGCTAACTTCATTATAGCCGGTCGGGTTATTCTCTATGCTCCAACTGACTCCGTTATAACCGGTCGAGTTACTTTCCATTAAATGGTGATTTAATATTTGGTTTTACTTTATGTTATGGGTTGGTATGAGGGTATATTGTACCTGTATAGTTAATAAGGATTATAGGTATTCCCCTTCCTCGTAGTTCCTACTCCTAATTTATGGTATAGGGTTATATCGTTTTACGTATGGTCCCTCTCTCTCCTACATCAGCTTTTTTGTTTTATAAAGTAACATTTTTTTACGAAGTCCGTAAATCACAAATCTTTCTCCTTCCAATTTGATACGTCGGTAAGTTGTATTATTTCTAATAAGACCTTTATAAAGCGCCTATTCCTACCTCCTAGGGTATTAATTCCTCTGGTTCTCAGGCAAATTCGTAAAGCTTTGGCAATAGTAAGGTTTACTTTATGCCATATATTCAATATCTAAACCGAAAAATTATCGTGAAATTCGTTTAGTAATTCGGGTCCTTAAATTTATTACTCTCAGTAGCTGAACATAACGGTTAAGAAATATATATTTGCGATATAGGGTTTTAGTTCCTTAACTTATAAATCGATAGTGTTGTCCCAAAGGCCTAGGTCGATCTTCTACATTATAGCGTTTCTAATTCCTATGTATTTGACTAGGATATTAAAGGAAGAGCTAACATCCTCTAATGTTTTTAGATTCGTGGCTATAATTAGGATTGTTTTAGGGCGTTTAAATAATATACTAAAGTTTGGTAATCTCGTAATATGTCTAGGTATATCCAAAGCTTAGGGTAGCCCAAGGAATATAAAACGAATAAAGTAATCAATTTAATTGGAATGGTTTTTACTAACGTCACAAGCTAGTTAAACGTCCTAAATTAATTCTTACTATCGCTGGTAACGCTACATTAACCAAATGGTTAGGAAAACTTATAACATTATAAATACCGGACTTAAAATGAATAGGGCGAACGTAAATAAACTTAAAACAAACAGGGCGATTGTAGGAAATTAGGTAAGGTAAAGGAAATATCGAATTGTTATGTATTTCAGGGTACGGTGGTCTGTCTGTATTGATGTGTTATAGCAGAACTTGGTAAAAAGAGTTGGTTGGTTACTTGGTATATAACCGATTTTGTAAGGTAATCGGGTTATTTATTTATATGTAACCCATCATGACTTTGCTAGAACGAGTGATTCGGGTTCCAAAACTTAGTGGCTTTTAGCTTGCGTAGCTTAGTATCCAGTAAGTCCCAGTAAATGGTTTCGAATCTTAGTGATTTGGCTTGCATAGTCTAATACGTAATAAAACGCTCTTTAAAAAGTGCACGGGTATATCAAAGCGCTAAACAAGGGTTAATAGTGGCGTAACAAAGCTTTTAGCAAATAGAGCGCTAAAGAGGAGTTAATAATATCGTGTTAAAGTTTCTCTTTTTTAAGTCACTTAATCTTTACAGTCTTTGTACACATCGACGTGTAATTCTTGTAAAAACGAAGTATTAAAGCACAAACAGTTGGTACCGCTACAGTATCCCGCTATAGGTATTCAACGAATGCTTATCTCTTCTTTTTAAGCTATCTATAGTCTACCGAATCAGTTTCCTATTAGTATCGGTAGGGTTTTAAAAATTTATTCACGTAAAAAGGTAACTTAAAAGAGTAATCAAGATAATTAGTATTTGTAATATAGTAAAGATAAAGATAAAGAAAAAGTATCCAGAGGTGTACGTTACAGGTAAGGGCTTATAAGCCCTTGCCCAGAACGTATAACTCTGGAATACTTCTTCTAAACCGCTCCACGCATTGCCGTCGGCCTGGAATAGCATTCCAAACCGATCTATGCATGGTACACTTTTGCGTCTTGCAAGAGTGCAGCCTGCAGCGTGACACGTTATCGTGCACCCTGCAGGAGTGCACCCTGCGATACAGTGCACTGCCCTTTGGTCTATGTATACTATCTGTAAGGGTATATAGTAATATCCACAGTAAAAGATACGTAGTTGGTGGTGTACAAGTTTATAATATGTACAAGTCTATGGCGAAAGACTTTTGTACGGGAATTGAGGAAATCGAGACTCGGAACTGTAAGGCAAAGGGCCGTAATTGGAATTAATTTGGGTGTAAACTGATTGGAATTCATAGGGGTCTGGTATGCGGATTGGGGAGGGAGTTTAGGACTTGCTACAAATAAGTGATTGCCTACACTGGCGTGCGCGTACAAAACAAAAAGCCGCTAGTGTTGGAATAGCAGTTAATTGAAGTATAGTCAAGTCAACTACATTGACAATTAGTTAATTGTACTGACTGCAAGTTGATTAAATACTCTGTGGGATTGATTGTACTAACTGCAAGTCAATTACAATGAAGTGGCTAATTCAATGTGGGGCACGGACCAAGCAGTTGCCCATACAGACTAGTGAATAGACCGGCTAGCGGTCTGCCAAACTTAAAAGTAACACATCACCACTTTCAATGCAATACACCAGTTACTTCGACCACGATTCGAATCGACTACGTTGCAACCATAAAGGCCTACCAACAACTTTAAAATATACGTAAAAAGCGTAAATTAGAAAAAACGGGGATACGTTATTGTTTTTGAAAGCGATCCAAAGTGGGCACGGAGAAATAGATATGGTACATTGGGGTACTATGATCAGTGAGGCATTATTTCAATATAATTATGTTATTATATCTTCAAGTTTCAACGAACGCAGTCAACCTAGAAAGTCGTAATTGTATAAAGTGTCAGCTTTCGTCAGTCCTCAAAGTATGGGTGGCTCGAAGTTAGAGGTCATACAGTATAAAGATTTTTCCTTATAACAGCCATAGCTATGTCATGAGATTTGTTCCTCGTGGCCTATGGCTGTTATATCGTGGCGTGGCACCTTTTTTTCGGCTATAAATTCTGATAAATGTATTTCGACTTTTTTTTAATAAAAAATCTTGATTGGCACGTCTTACTTTGAAGATCTCCAGGACATGGAACAGCATGGCGGCATTCACTTTGAAAATCCTTATCGTATGAGATGGTATTGCAATATTTACTTTAATAACCCTTATGACATTGCTAATGGTCTTTGTGGCGGGGTATAGCTTATCCACAATAGATACGGCCGTGGCCTCTGTGGAATGGTTTTGCTCCTTGGATGGATTTTACAACATGCAATGAACGAAAGGAAAATAACCGTGAAGATTTCATTCATTCGGTTGGCTGCATTCTTGGTCCCGTAGTTACGTAGTGGATATCTTTCAAGCAAGAAAAAAAAAAGAAAAAGAAAAAAAAAGGCTGCAGATAATCTTCCTTGGATTTGCCCTTTTACAGCCAGACTTCACACCCGGCGCTGCCACAACCCACCCGCTGGCCAACTTGACCGCCTGGTTGAGCTTTTCCAAGGAGGTTGGGTGCCTCCTGGGCAGCTTCAGAGGCCGTTCTTGTGTATCGTGAAGCACAGCCGCCACCGAGCCATTCGCCACCTTTGAAACACAGTATTCTGCAGAGGCTAATGCCGTTCCACCTGCGGGAGCCGGCGCAAAAAGTAGAAGCATTGGAATGACTGCAGGATTTGGGGTAAATAGCAACTAGTGGAGAGCGTCGGTGGGAATTTCCGATACAAGCCATATCATCTGCCTGCGTGGGTATGAAGACTGTCCAATGCCAACCTCGGAATGCCAGGCATCAGTTGCGCGAAACCCGTTGGTGGTTCCGATATATCTTTCCCTGCCCACGCCCAGGATTACAAGCCGATGACGGTCGAATTCGTCACGGTACCTCTCACCAGCCACGCTGGCTTTGAACCCGAAGGCTGCGATCCTTGTGATTCTGGCTGGGTTTGTGGGATTTCCAGCCGGGCTGCATTCTTAGGTGACGCGGCGAGCCTTTTTCTCGTATTCCAGGCCAGCATTGTGCAGGTGGGAGCTGGGCGAGGAGCACAGCGTCAGATCTCACTGCGGGATCCACAGGCCGCCAGTGGCCAGGGTTTACCGGTCCTTTGCAGTATCTAGCTCACTGGCGCAGTTCCACGGCGTCTCCGTCGGCCAGCCACGCGCTACCATGACGACGGGCGCATTGTGGGCGTGGAGCTGCCCCAAGGGCCCAGTCCCGAGACCTTCTTGGGAAACCCGGACGTCGGACTCCATGGTCATTGGGGATGGTCTGACATGGCCCTGCTTCCGGCCACGAAAAATCATGGAAGCCTGCAGGCGTTGACGTCGGCGTCTTGGGAGTCCGGCCGGCTTTCCGGCGTATAAATAATGAGACCCCCCATCTTCCCACCGAGCGCCGCCGTCCTTGAAGCGTTTTCTGCACACGTCCTATTGCAGAACACGGGAGCCTGTGCAGTGAGATCCTGCCCCCTAGAATCAACTTTTCCCCTCCAGATTCAACCACCAGTCCTGTACCATGCGGTTCACAGCGGTCGTTCTCGCCTTCGCCTCTTCGGCATTGGTTCGTCTTACTATCCCGCTTTTTCCTCGTGCTGTCCAAGACAGTCTCTAACCAACTACCAGGCCCAAGACCCAGACCCCATTACGACCAGTAGCCTCTCGAGTGTGCTTTCGTCTGCATCCTCTGTCGCGTCCCAGGAAGCCTCTGTCTCCTCGGTCCTCAGCAGTGTCCTGTCCTCTGTCAGCAGCGACCAGTCGTCGTTGCTGTCCTCCATCACCTCGGATCTGGCCAGCCGCCAGTCCTCCCTCAGTTCCGTGCTTGCGACCGCGACCGGGTCCTCGGCCAGCTCGCTCTCGTCCGCGCTGGCGTCCCTCACCAGCAGCGCCTCGTCGCGCGCCTCCGATGCCCAGAGCTCTGCCGGGAGCAAGACGTCGTCGGCCGCGAGCAGTGCCTCGGGAAACTACGCACCCGTCCAGACGGCCGCGATGGGGATGGGGGCCTTGTTCGGGGGTGCTGCTGTGATCGCCAACTTCTAATGTGGACGGCACGTATGGCTCTGGGCGCCCGGGTCGTTGCGCTGGCAGTCTTGTCTCGGCGTGTGGGAGCAAAAGAGAAAGCTGTGTCGTTGTGTGGCATTCTCATTCCATCCGGTGAAAGGGGATCATGGCGACTTCAAGCATCACTACGTTGTGGCACATGGCACTCTGTTTAGCATTAGTTGCAGAATCATGTTCAGGGAATACACATGTCATCCATTGCGTGCGAGGAAATGTCTTCGGCTTGAATAGTACCTGAAAAAGTAGTCGTTGCAGCATTGAATTCGCATCCATGCATGATCAGGCCTGTTCTAGACTTGGTCTTGCGGATATCGAGTCCCACCTTGCCTACGGATTTCATCCATGATTTCCATCACTCGCACGGTTTCGGACCATGGCATGATGGAGCTCTCTTTTTTCCCGGCGGCGATATCCAAAGCCGTGTTATCAGCCTCGTATGTGAAACCTTGGGCGGCCTGTTTGTAGTCATGCTTCGTTCCCTCGGGCTTGTCAGGCCCCGTCCATTTGGGATACACCGTGAAGGACGTTGGGTGCGAAGGCGCAGCACCCTCCACCTCGATGAACCCATTCGTGCCGTCGATGGTGGCCACAACCTTGTTGTCGCCGTTCTTCCGTTCGGTGGTGGACGTGACGATGCCCTGGCGCCCGGTGCTTGGATAGTGCAGAATCACACTGGTCGTGACTTCGATGCCGTCGACGAAGGACTGAGCGGCCTTGACGGTCGGCGTCTCGGGCTGGCGCGGCAGCTCCGGGTCCAGCATGAGCATGGTCCACGTGAGGGCGTAGATGCCGATGTCCAGCAGCGAGCCGGCCCCGAGCGCGAGGTCGCGGAACCGCGAGGTCGGCGGCAGGCCGGCGATGTCGAGGAGCATCTGGAAGTCCGAGCGCGCGCGGAAGACGTCGCCGATGGCCCGCTCGTCGTGCAGCAGCCGCCGCAGGTCCGCCACCAGGGGCCGGTGGCGCAGCCACATGGCCTCGGCGACGTAGACGCCCCGCGCCCGCGCGGCGGCAAACACCTCCCGCGCCTCGGCCGCGTTGATGTTGAAGGCCTTCTCGCAGAGCACGTTCTTGCCCGCGGCGATGGCGGCCAGGCAGTCGCGCTTGTGGAGGCCGTGCGGGGAGCCGATGTACACGCAGTCCACGCGGGGGTCTGCGTAGACCTCCTCGTAGCTGGCATAGATGGATGGCTGGGGGAAGGCGGCCCCTAGGAACTGGGCGGTGAAGGCTCTGCCTTTCTCGAGCGATGAACTTCCGATGGCCTGGATGATATGCTTCGCTTTCGCGTCTGGGCGGGGCAGCGCTAGGTCGGCGACGAACCACGAAGATATGAGGCCCGTGGCTGCAGATGATGCGGTCAGCTATGAGTCCTTGAATAGACAGGCTTGGAGGTAGACGGACTGATAATTCCCCATCGACAAGTGGGAGCATCGGGGTCAGCCATTGCGTATTGAGTTTCGAGCTGCAGGTGCAAGAAGATTTCGACAGGTGGAACAGCATTCAGTTGCTGCCGCTATACCACCACACAGCTGACAAAGCCACATTGTGCAAGCAAACCTTAAGCGATGGTCTATATGCGCCGCACATTGAATCGGGCACAAATGCCCCAACCTCATAAACATATTAGCCACCATAATAATATCAGTCTATCCAGAGTTTCCCCTCCTTATTCACTTAACCCTTGATTAAATAACTTCTGTTCGGACAAGTTAACAAAATTAACCGGTTGTATATAGTTGAAAAAATACAACGAATTTTTTATTATAATAAAGATAAAGTAGTATTAAAAAGCCCAGTAAATGTTATCAATTATAATATGAGAACATCTGTTGGGACAGGTAAAAATGGCAGTGGCACAAGTAAATTAGATTCGTTACATTTGGGTATATTAATGATAGGCGACCATCACGTCATTTGCGTTTTCATAAAGCCACTTCTATTGAATTTCCTACTCCTCCACATTAGTATATTGATAAGCTTTCATAAATATATAATATTAACACATAAACTCAACGTTAGCTTGTTTACATTACTTATAAACCTTTTTTTGATTTGTTTAAGTTGAATAGTTTTCGTCAACTATGCTGATTTTCAAATCATATTTATAGATGGTTCGGTCTTATAAGCCCTCTATTAAAAATGAACATGCTTCGTTTTCGAAACCAAAATCGAAATATAGAAAAGCGAGTTAAACCATGGATTTTGTACGAATTGTTTGTAAAGCATTAAAAGACTAATTTAAAACGCTTCATTAGCTCATAATTATACTTTATTCATATTCTATATAAACTCTGTTAATATCAATAAGCGTTAAGATGCTTTATTTTATATGCTTTACTGAATTTTATTCGATTTCATTTTACATATTGTACGCTTTTATTTAAACTGAATCTTACTAAAAACATTGTATTTGAAACGTATCTAAATTTGATTTACTGGATAAAACCAATTTTACACTGGCCCAATAATTTTGATATAAATATAATTAAACCTCCTAGCATCTATAGTATACTTTACACTTTCGTAATCATGACTTGAATACTAATAGCCATAAATGAAGCCATCTAATATATGAACTACATGTTTAAAAATATATTGTCGCGTAAAAACATTTTTAAGCACTTAACTCTTAGCTTATGTGACAGTAAAATCGAAGTTTAAGTGGAAATTTAAACTATTTGCCTCGTTCAAGTAATTTACCTAAATGTTAGCAGGTCTTTAGATCGTAGCAACGTTATAGATTTGAATTGTAGTTAAAGTAACAGTAGTATTGCATTGGTTAAGTGGTGGATGTATTATTCTAGGTTTGGTAGACCGCTAGATGGTCTACACTGTAGTTTGTATGGCCAATTGCTTAGCCCGTGCCCTAGAGTAAAATGCAGCGTACTATACTCGACTTATACCCAATTTGGTTAGTCTCTACAAATTAATACACTAAACTTGTAGTTTAGTATAGTCAACTTTATTTTAATTAAAGTTGACTTACTATATTGTATATAATACTATTCTAATATAAACAGCTTTTTAATTTGTACGCGTATGCCAGTATAGTTTACTAATCGTTTCCAGTTCACGAGAGAATAGCGACCTTGTTAACTTGTCAATCCCCTATCAATTTCAATTAACCTCCATATTAAATTTCACTCAATTGCATGAAAATGAACCCCATTTAACCTCAATTGCTCCGAGGTCTGAGTTTATTAACTCCTATAAAAAGTTCTTCCGACACAGTCATTTACAGGCCTTCATTTTACACGTACCAATCAAATAGGTCCGCATCGTTAATTTCTTGGTAGTTGTTCAATTTGCCACCATATCCCTACCCGCCATCATATGATCTGGGATTTTCGGACAGCTTATTAACGTAGCCTTCGATTTTTATAATTAGCCTATTACTATTTAAAAACCTTTCCAGGACCTTATTTAATACTACTTTTGTTATAGCATTTGCGGGATTAACTTTGCTGTTAATCCACTGGAATTCTTTAATTTTCCTCCCTTTATAAGCTTTACGGAGTGCTATTACGTCGATTATCAGGTGTTTTTCACTAATGATTCTGAGTTTTAAAAGGTATTCGAAAAGGCTTTTCGAGTCGGTACAAATTACCACTAGAATAAAGGGAATCTTTAGCTGCCTACTAATAATGTTAAGGGCTTCCCACAATACTATACCTATATTAAAGTCCGCCATTATACCGTAAACCTCCGAAGCTAATATAATTCGTATAATCCTATTATATTTAATGGAGATCTAGTAAATCAAGTTACCTATAATACTAAATTGGGTTTCCACAATATTTTCGTTAACGATGGTTATGAAGAAGTCAATTTGTAAAGATGAGTCGATATTATTCAGATATAACCCATCCGTAAAAATCATTAACTTGGCCTTCGACAGGTAGATCGTGATTATATTAATTTTTCGGAACAGGCTTCGCATTTATTACTTGAACTTTTTATTCAGCCGGTTAAAGTCTTTATTTACCGGGTCTTATGTTTGCAAAGCGATGGAAAAGTTGTAAAAAGTTTTGGGTTAACATAAGATAACAATATAACTACTTCGAGTACGCTATTCCAAGTACCGTTAAGTCTTAGCACTATCAAGATTATCGATTGTAGCCAAAATAGTGCCCTGGCTCTTTTAATGAAAGCTAAGGCCGGTATTAATACCAAGTATACGGATTGACAATTTATTAAAGTTAAGTTGAATACCCTCCCTCAATGTTATTATTAGTTTATAATTTCAGAATTCGGAGTTTTGAATTACTTGCTATTTCAATACTACAAAGCCAGTTGTTATGAAAAAACGGGTATCGTTAGTTTATATATCTATTAAACTAAATTCCTTGTCTTATTTCATTAATAAATACAAATAGTACATTGAAGACTTTATAGCTAACTGTAATTTAAAGTTTTATTGGTAAGTTAAAAACTAATAGAAGTTTACTTTAGCCAGTTAGTATAGTGGGTTGATACACCATATCAACGATTTTGAAAAATGAATAGCACGTAGTTCTTATGTCAGTTTTAGTAATACGATCCGTTATAGGTTCATTGCTAATTGTATGTAAGCTTACGTTATATTTAAACTTTTAAGCGTAAATTTACTTTTAGTTTTAGCTAGCAAAAATGTTGCCAAAACGACTATATAAAGTTAGATAGTTTTCTCAATTATTAGGAACTGCGTAAGGATTTAGTTTTTTCTTTTATTAACGTATCTTCAAACGACTAAACGTGATTTTTCATATGGTCGCTCCGTTGTTTTTCTCTTAACTTCGTAAATAATCCTCGATTTGAAGATTGTAACGTTTAGATTTGAAAGATTAAAGTTGGTTTTCGTTACGAATTATATAACCCCTCGAATTAACAAGCCGCTAATCTCAACTTTTTCGCTTTTCTTAAAGGGTTTGACGAAGGTTTTGATAATCCTTTATATTCTTAGCTTTAATGCCAAGTCCTTGTTATCTTTTTTTTCCTTTTTAACCAAGTAGTATTGTAGATACGACCTGTTTTGTATTTTTTTTCTTTTTAAAATTTCTCTTCTTTGGGAGTCATCCGCACCGGTGGCGTTTTATTAGTTTGTTAATAATGGGAGGAGGAGGTTTTTGTTGGATCATTCATTTGGCTTAAAGGTTTTTATTCTTAGTAGCCTTGATTTAAGGCCTGATTTGAGTGGTTCGGAAGGATATAGGATCGTTAGAAGTTTTAATAACTACTTCAAAGTTCGCGATACTGAATATATTATACGGGCCCTTCTATTTGCCAGGCTTCCGCTATATTAGAACTTTACTCTATAACGATAAAGTAAGTACATCGATTATTATAGGGCTGTTTGTTATATTGAGGAATTTATTGATCTGGCGGCGTGCCGATTTTTTTTTTGTAGGTCCCTTAAAGCTTTATAATAAGCCGTAGCACGTTTTCAAGTACTTTCCAAGGGCGGAGATTCACTTATTAGGCGTGGGTATGTTCCAAAGACCAATAGTGTTGGCACTAAACCGTTAGAGCTTATAATATCGGTTAAGCCTTTTACTGCTATTTATAGGCGTGCCTTCGGGTTTATAAAGATTTTAATTTTTAACGTAAAAATATTATACGTTTAGAAACGTAGATCTTATGCCCTTTTAACCTTTTCAATTCTTTAGTAGGCTTTTAGTGGTACCTGTTTGCACTAGATACTTATTGTCTTAGCTTATTTTTGAAACTTCGTTACCGTAAAAGTGGTGTAAGTATCGTAAACAATGACATAAGATGGACCTAGATACGTGTTAATCCACAGTATCCTTAGCGTTATCCACGTATTCTTTACTGAAAGGGATTTAAAAAAACTTGGACCAAAAAAAAAAGTTTGTAAAATTAACGACATAAAAGATAGGCCTATTATACAAATAAAATATATCGACGAAAATCTCGTAATGAAAATCCTTATTGTCTTGTAGTGCAAATTTAAATATTTGGGGGGCTTAAATATACCATTGACAATAGTAATATAGCCTTTTAATGAATTTTATTTCAAAGTATTCCACATTTTTATTCTTTGCGGATTTTAGGACTTTATATAGCCTATTAATGGCTGGGTGATTAAAACTCTAGTATAGTTAACGTATCTCCGGTATTGTCAGAGTTAATACCACTACTTTGAGGCCTTAAAGATAAAACTATAGGTACCTTTACTTAAAGGCAAGGGGAAACCTTTGGTCGTTTTTAACTAGTTCATTCAAGCTACCGTCGACTTTAATGCTGAGGGTTTTTATATCCTCCAATTGAAATAAGAAAGGGGTGGGGGATTTGAAGATGTGGAACGTAATTACTCCTATAATAGTTTAAATTACGGTTGTCCTTAGTAACGATAGTTGTTCGCCTGGTTTAAAGCCAAATTTAACCTTACTGGCATTTTGACGATTAATTTCAATAACAATAATACTTTTGCTCCGTAGTATTACTTACTACAAATAGTCTCCTACTAAGTACTTTTCTTCCCCTGTGTCTGATATAATACCTTAAAACATGTGGTTCGCGTAACTATCACGAAGATCAAAGGTATATAAGGGGTAGGAGATTTAATTAAGGCAAAGGTAAAGGTTTTCACCACTTAAACGGTACAGAAAGATGTGGTTGACTAGTTATTAAGCCGTATCAAGAGCAGTATTTTCGTGCCACTTAATTTTCTTCGAGGTATTAACGTCATTAATTGGCTCATCACCCTTGAAATTGTCAATTTAATTCAAATAATCCTATTTAAAAACAGTGGGGTATTAAACGTAATATACTGTCTTTCTATTATTACATTTAAGGGGTAGGAAGGGAGGGGGTTGAGTTAACTAGCAGCTTAACTCACTACAGATCTAATATCTTTTGCCACTATTACGACAATAGTGTTTACGATTAACAGGTCCGCCTAAATTTTGACTTTATTGGCATCAACATAACTGTTGCCTCCAGTTTAGAGCCGGTAGGTTAAACCTTAATTATTGTAGGCGCCCATAGCCATACTTACGGTCGACGTAATTAATCACCGTAAGGTTTTCTTTATCCACGTTAGGAAAGTTGCTGGCTTAGGAGTATATACCGATTAAATTTAGTATACACGTTATTACAGTGGTAATAGATAAACTTAACTGGCTAAAAAATCCTTCGTAGGTGGTATCTGGTCATTGTAAGGCGTATTTGAACTCTTTAATACCCGTAACTGTTACTTATACTTGTTTGCGAAGTGTGGCCTCGCTAATGTGAGCTTTACCTATTGAGTTTTAACATAATATTAATTTGTCAAGTATCTAATTAAGGATAACTTTTAATGTTTCCTCCTGTTTTCTTTTAGTTATTATTGTTACCTATCTCGTATTGACCTAATTTATATGGTATTATGTAAAGTGGACGTCATATTCGAAGTGACCCTTTATGCTATCATAGATCTCACAAAACGTGATAATTCCAATAAAGAAGGTTAGAAAATAGTACCTAGCGTGCCCTGTGAGGATTCCAGGGAATAGTAAGTGAAAACCTGAAAAATGAACTTTCATTTACTTAAAAATATTTAGGAAGGGTATTATCTCGGTATCTAAAATGTTATAAAGCTTTCCGTTATACTTTTTTATATTGTTTCAGATATTGACAAAGTCCGTAAACAACTTTTAGTTGATATTAACTATATTGAAAGGTTTTAGGAGAAAGGTACGATAGTTGTCCAAGTTTTAAAAAGTGTTTTTTGGAAGTTTAAGATTTAAAAATTCCGAGTCACGTTATTAAAGGTAATTACCAGTTGCTTAGCTCGAGAAGTAAAATCCTATGGTAATACCTGTAGTGGGTTTTCGCACGTAAGCAAACCTAAAAGGGGAAAGTTTTTAAAGATATTCGCGGTTTTAAGTGAAATGTTAAAGGGGAAGTGGTACCTAATAAATTTAGAAGAGTTAACGATCTTTCTTAATTGACTGGTGTAGAGCGCTAACGTCAATAAATTTGGCAGAGTTGGCAGCCTTTGCTTCTCCTGCTTTGTCACCTCTAAGGGTATATTTTGTGCTATTACGTGAAGGTGTTGGATTCTCGAACAAGTTAATGTGTTCCTTATCTCTAGCGCGCCAAGAGGATTGACTTAGCTAAGGGTAAATGAGAGGTTCTCTGAATTGCGTATAAAGGCGGTAAAGTTACTTAATATCCATTTTTTCAGGGTATAGGTTTTAAAGGTGGTTTTCAAGCTAAGTCAGTTCGAAAAGAGTTTTTGCCAACTTTATTGAGCCCTTTTCTAATAAGTTAATTCCTCGGCGTTTAAGTTTAACCCTTAGTTTGGATTTGATACCTTTTTGAATCTTATTTTACATGTCGATAGTTCAGTCGCCGAAAAGACTACAAGAGTTTCGAAAAACGCGGTCGCCGCGGTCAAATTCTTCGCTGCTATCTTACTTAACAATATTGTGGCCAACATAATTAACTAAGTGCTTTTCGGTTAAATCTTCGTCGATATTCTATCACTATAAGTTTTCAACGTAATATTTTGTAAAAATGAATCTCAAGGCATTAATTCCCTTTTAAATCTCTTAGGTAGATACTATTATAAGGTTCAAGCTTATATAAGATATGTAGGGCGTGTATGGCAACTAACTTAGTAATTTTAGGAGTAAGTACTTGGCGTTTAAACGTAAAGTCGCATAAAAACTTGGCGATTTAGCGTAGAGTCGCGTAATGTAAATTTCTCGACGTAACTTAATATTTTCGCTTAAAATAACGATTTTAATGATTAAATTGACGTGGGAGAAAGTAAAACAAATAAAGTAGGGGCAAAGGTTTGTTTTAAAGGGTAAGGTCGAAGGTTGTTCATTATTTTAGGTTGTTTGGAGTGGAACTTTAGTCGTTATTCTTACAGTAGTAGCACCCGTAGTAATGCTGAACTTAAAGACCTCTAACAGTCAATCTCGACGTTTTTCTTCAAAAAGTATTAATAAAGATTTCTTATTGATTAGAATAACAATACCGTCGCTTCTTCCATAAAGACTGATGCAACACAAAAATCTTTTTTACGTATTGCCATAAAAACTGACATAATAATAAAGACCTTTTGCAAAAATCTTTCCTTTACCTTATCTGCTGTTGTTAATGTAAAGCGTAACTGGAAAGTGGCTTCTTCTTCTACTTAGCTAATCTATGCTTAACCCAATAAACACTCATCAATACTAGCAGGTCTTTAGATCCTTGCAATGTTATCGATTCGAATTGTAGTTGAAGTAACAGTAGTATTGCATTGGCCAAGTGGTGGATGTATTGTTCTAGGTTTGGCAGACCATTAGCCAGTCTACACTGGAATTTGTATGTCCAATTGCTTAGCATGTACCCTAGAGTGAAGTGCAACGTACTGCACTCAACTTACACCCAATGAGGTCAGTTTCCATAAAGCAATACACTCAACTTGTAGTTCAGTATAGTCAACTTTACTATAAGTAAAGTTAACCTACTGAACTGTATGTAATACTATTCCAACACTAAACATAAATTTCTATTTTAATCAAGCATGGCTTTCGTGCGCTTTCAAAGTCTTAAACCAATAATTTACGACGGGTATAGAATTCTTCACATGCGTTTAGTTCAGAAGTTAAAAAATAAGGCTAGTAAACTTTATGAAAAGAGCCTCTTTATGTTTAAGAACTATAATAACGAAGGTAAAAAGAATATTCTAACCTAGTCGCTCACTTTATAACGGGCGAGCTATCGTTTGATTGTAACACTTACCGCCTACTTTAACACCTCATATAACCTTTATATCAAGTTTTGTAATATTACATATGCTAATATATAATTGAAGGCACGGTTTAAACGATGTATTTACACCTATATACCTATAAACCTCTGAAAATATTATTTATCTGGAACGATTCTGCGTATTATTAAAATGATTTACTGACTCGTTAAGGTTAGTATATATTGGTATAACAACCATTAGAGGCATCATAATAAACGACTTGAAATAGGTGACTAAACCTTTCATCTGGACCTCTTAGTTTCAATAATACGCTTTAAAGGCTTGCATTTACAAGTGTATAAACGGATAATATATTGACGTTATATAACCCTTCGTTTTTCGTGGTTAAAAAAAGGAAATTTTCATAGGCTAGCTTAAAAATGACACCTAAAACGTGTCTAATGGAAGACCGTATAATTGACTTTAACGGCATAATGATTACTTTTCGGAATGGTATTTTGGATCTTACTTAATAGGAGTGATTGGATCAAATAGGTTTTATAAACCTGGACAACGTAAAAAGAGCCGACTAATAAAGACGCTAATTTATACGCAGCTCTTAGGTAGTATTGGTAATATAGTCGGAAGCGGTATTTAACTATTAGGTAATTACGTAGTATTAAACTAATCCTTTGGATAATGTTTATAACGCGTTGAAAAAGCGCTTTATGTAGTAAATGTATAATCTAAAGCGTAGTTTATAAAGTTTACCGCTCAATATACGTATTATTAAGTTCTTTGTTTTTACTAACAGCTCCTTTGCCAATAATACCGATTATAAATCGTAAATTAAATTCATTTTTATTTTTGGTAACAAGATAGTAGCTTGAGATAAATTCACCCTTCTTAGTAATATTACTCATTGGAATTCGACGAAGTATAAGCGGATTATAAGAAGCTTTTTGGCCCCAGAGATTTACGATATGATTAAAGGTTTCGACTTCGATATTACTATGGCGATAACAGTTAAAATGATTATTTACAACCTTAATTTGTGACCTCTCCTTTCAACAGTTCGTATTAACTCTTTTCTACTTTACGAATACCTTATAAAATTTGGTACTACGAATGAAAAGCGCTTTATGATCTATATTAAAGCCTCACAAAAATAGTATGAAGGTTTCGATATTAAATAAATAAGGTAAATTGATAGAAAATCGAACTAAATAGATATAATAACCAAAGGCACCTAGAAAAAAACTTCAAAAGCATTCGTTTTAACGAATACACTTTTTGTTGGCCTTATTGGAAAGGTTTTGTAACTTTACCCCTATTACGCAACTTATTCTGCGTTTACAATTTTATCTCGATTTAGAAGATTTATTTACACCGCTCTTTGTATTTTATTACTATTAGGATTCGTTATTTGTATCGCAGTGAATATTTTATCGCGATTCGAATCCATTATTTACACCTTTTCATTTCAGAATTCTTTCGTTGTTTGGATCTTCCATTGACACCGCCTTTACAGATTTTTGTCTTCGTTTAAATTTACTATTCGAATCGCTTTGAATATATTTTCATTTTTTGTTTTACAACTTACGATGATACTAAGCATCTTTTCATTGTTTGTTTGTCGCTTACATTAAGATTTTTCCAAGAGTAATTATGTTACTTTGTAACGTACTATGCTATAGCCAAGAGTACTAGCTCTAGTAAAAATAAGCAGTTAATTGCTGCCAAACAGTGAGGGAAAGGGCGGTGTCGCGGTTTCATTATTCTTTTTATCGCCTTCTTTCTCGTTGCTATCATCACCATCATTACTTCTATCAACGCCGCTATCGGCGTCACCGAAGGGGTAGATCCGCGCCTTAGGCCGTATACCATTGAGCAGAGGCGAGAGGGGGTGTTTACCCCTTTTACGGCAACACGCGATAATGTCGGCGAATTCGTCTGCGTAA
The DNA here is from genome assembly GCA_038502455.1 of Anisogramma anomala. Classification (NCBI taxonomy): domain Eukaryota; kingdom Fungi; phylum Ascomycota; class Sordariomycetes; order Diaporthales; family Gnomoniaceae; genus Anisogramma; species Anisogramma anomala. Next base: position 4,135,179 of record JASMMZ010000007.1, read on the forward strand.
TATATGCGTAAGACTCCTTTCTAGGCAGAGAAAACGGTTATCGTCTCTTTTTTCCACTGGTTAACACTTAGTACAAATTAATGTCAACCTATTATTGTTATTTACGAAAGTAGGTGTTTTTAGGAACGTTTTAAACGGTATATTTATATAAATAGAGGATTTTCATTCGCTATTAGAATAATAAATTTCAAGTAAATTAACGATAAAAAAGGCGAGCGCGTAATAAGGCTTCGGCTTACGGCCACAAAACTATCAAAATAGAGGTGTATTCGTTGTTAACTCGCTCTTAACGGTAGCAACAGTCCGAACGACACCATTTTTAGAAGTAATCACTAATAGATTTACCTGCGGCCGTGAATGCAATATATGGCACGTAAGGCGTGTTGATTAGCTGCCCAGGGCTGCGTACCCGGGTACGCTTCTTTAACGTTTTACGTATTAAAAAGACCTCGCGGCGTACCTTGGCAAGCCGTAACTTGAAGCGACATATTAAGTCGGCTTTTACCAACTCATTTATAAAATATAAATACGATATAATTTACGAGTAGGATGAATAATACGAACCGCGTTATAACTTCACTAGATTATATTTTCAACGAGGGGAGGGGGAGGCTACAGATAATAGAGTTTTTACTCTTATGGAAAGGGTAAAGTTTGTAACCTTCAAACTCCCCCCTTTCTTTTATTAGGGGTTTGGGGGAAGGAGAAGAGGGTGAAAAGAGGGGAAAGGGGGTAGCTGCAAGGTCGGCGACTATGGTAAGGGATATAGCGAAGAGGAAGTCCAGGATTAATAACGTGTTTCCCGATAATATATGGTTAGGGGTAGAAGTGGCAACGGCGTAGCGAGTGATGGCGGCGGCGGCCTTCTCGCGTTTACGCTCCCGCGTTAAACGGTGCCTAAAAACCTGTTTTTATGTCGTATCTATTTACGGATGAAGTTAGTATATGGAGTCGATTCAATAATCTACATATCAAAGCGGATCAAAATGGATAATTAGAATGATAAATTAGGATTATATATGTTAATTGACTAATTAGAAATTACGTTGGAAAAGGTCACACGTTGTTGAAGGGTAAAAAAATAAGTTTTTTTAGAATTAATAGCGATATATCTTTTTATATTAAACCCAAAACATGTAATACCATAATAACTCTTACGTAATTATACCCTTGTAATACTTTGGTAATTACAAATTGGTAAGAATCGATAACTATATGACCACTAATTACCTAAACTAATTAGAGTTTTGTTATAATTACTATCGCGATTAGAATTACTAATGCAAACTTTTACAGTTTATATGGCAAACAATCTATTATTACTAAACTATAGATACAAAAAACATTACAACCAAACTTTTATTATTAAACCACGAATACAAATGATACTATAAACTACACTTTCATTACTAAATCATGAATACGAGCCGCGGGAAAAAGAATAACCTTTGTAAATATTACCATATATCTTCATAATTAATAAGCGGTCACGTTACAGATAACACTTTTATCAAAGTGCATTGTAACGTGAAGCTTTCCAAAGTGCATTCCTATAAAGTATATAATAACCTGCCACTACCTTGAAGTTATATTGGCAAAGTGAATGATAATATGCCACTGCCTGGTTAAGAGGTTATAACCTCTCACCTACGGCGTGCACTCTATAGATGCCACTTCTCCCTTCAATATATTTTACTACTTCAATATATACTAATCTTTACGATTACTATTCTAGTTTTTACGTTAACCTGAATAGGTAAGAAACTTCTTGATACATTTTACTCTCGATTTATTTATGAAGTGTTTTTGATACCATAAACCGGTTAAAGTAGTTTTATTTTTAACTCATTAATTTATCAGCAAGTTGTTAATAACATATATTTTCCATATAAAAACCGTTTTGATATATAAAACGGACAGTGTTGCAAAGGGTAGGCGTATAAGTAAATTAAAAGTAGAAGAAAGTTGGAATAATTATCCAAATGAGTTATTGTTGTTGACTATATATATTTTTTTTCAAAAATGTTTTTTGGTTTTATGGTGCTCTGATAGCTTTTCAAACTTTTAATCATGTTTCAAGTCTTTTTTCTAGGATGAAAGTCAATTGTTTTTCAGCGGGAAGATTTATAGTTATTTTCTTCAGAAGTTATATATTTATAATTGATAGTGTTTTAAGTTCGTTGTTTTTTGGATTTTTTTAGTGATTTGTAATTTATTAATGTGTGTGTTAATAATTTTTTCTTGGTTATAAAAATTAATTTTGAGATTAACAATACGTATTTTTTTTATTTTTTTTATTCGAAGAGTGTATTATTAGTATTATATTTCAATAAATACCACTTTCTTAATCAAAATCGAAGCTTTTACGTTTTTGTAGGTTTCAATTTTCAAAGAGGTAGTAGTATAAGCTGTTTTTTATTAATGAAGATTTGATTTCGATCCAAAAATAATTTTCTGTTCGGTTTGAAAATATTTTCCTCGTTATGTATTAGGATACCGTTCAAGTGCAAAGAAGTCATAGTTGACTCCACTGGCTGCAATTCAATTATAATATAGTGCACAATTTTTTGTTGTTCACGAGCTAAGAAATTGCTCATACAAAGAAGTATGCAGAATAGCTAGCGGTCTTCTAAACTTAGAAGAAACAATAATACACCACCTGACCTTTGTAATACTACTGTTAATTTGATCACACTTCGAATGAAAACATTACAACGTCTTAAGACCTATGAAAATTGATTAGTATTTGACTGTAAGTTGGGTACAAACAAGCTACATAAAAGAAGAATTTACTTTCCGTTTACGTTTTATATCATAATATGCAGGAAAGGTGTTTTCAAAGGGGTTTCACAAATTGGAGAGGTTTTGACGGAATTAGGTTGGAAAGAATTTTAGATTGTGGCGGGTTTTGCAGCAATTTAGAGGTAGCGATAGTATTAATATTGATAGTATTTAGATATTCTTATTGAACAAGTCTTGGAAAGCATTGATATTCCCCATCAAAAGTCTTAAGATCAATCGTCAAAAAACGATAAATAATTTGAAAAAGCTCTTCAGATTGGTAAACAGATAATTCTTTCATATTATAACTGCTGTAAATCGCAAATCGTAAACTGCAAAGTCCAACAAATTTTAATAACAAATTATAATCTCTTTCCCCCCTTCATTAACTTTATTGGATACAACAAAATTGTTACTTCTTAAATATATAAATACGATAATTTAAACGAAAACCGACAAGTCGTAATAGACCGTCACGTTACGTCATTTTACGCTAAAATAACTAACTCTCTTTCTCCACTTGAATTAACGTTAACCTACCAGCTAAAACGTCAAGATACTATCGAAATATTTATTAATAAAGATTATTAAGGACCATAGATCACTTTTTTCCAAATATTATAATGAAATATTCATGATTGAGGATGTCAATACCGGCTTAACTAAGGGATACCGTTGAAATATAACACGAATAGTCTGAACTCATTACGACTCAATACCAGAGATGGAAATTGGTATGTAGATGAATGTTTCCACGAGATTACTAGTAGGAGTTGGGGTATTATGGTTGAAATCTACGACAAACAAATGATATTATTAAAGATATAGAAGGATGGAGATTCACATAATAGTTAATTTTTAGATATATGTACTATTATGTATTATTATGCATTTCGATCGTAAAGATCGATATTTTTGAACATTTTTTTTTAACTATATATTAATAATATTTCCAAGCATATTCCAAGTATTTCTCAGACCATAGGTCTCTAAAGTATGTTTTCTTATAGAGACTTTAATATATTTTTAGTATCATAGTGATTAAATTTTTTTGACCTAATTATCTAGTTCTATGATGTTTACAGTTCAGATTCCTTTATCTTCATCTGTTAGACCCTTCAATATAGTTAAGAGTACTTAACTCTTAGTATCCACAAAATTGGATGGATCCCTTTTGCTACCTTTGGATTTGTCTGATGAAAAAACCAGTGATGATAGCCTTTTATCATAAAAAACTGTTATCATTTATGACCTTTTTGAATCTACAAGTTTTTCTATTTCTTTAGTTCAATTACTATCTTTTTATTTCCTTTGGTCTAGATCATGTTATAACTCACCAGTTACTTTAATCAACTAGGCTCTAAAGGTGAAATCTTTATTAAAAATTAGCTGAAAGAGCGCTTATAAAACCCGTAGGATTGAAGTAGAATAGGAATTACAAGTTGTTAATATTTCGGTAATAGTTAATAAGAAGGAAGATATTAAATCGATTAACGCTTTGGATAAATCCAATAAGTACATATTCAGGTAAGCTATTAATATTATACGACAAAGTGTTCATTCAATTTGAGGAAAGATCTAAGTTCCTTTCCTAAATATTAAAAACGAAGCTTAAACTCAAAGAAGAGTCGATGAATATTATATCATTAAAGGAAAAGACAACTAAAAATCCCTGTCTTCACGTTCAATATAATAGGCTACAATAACAACCTAAGTAACAGTAGTTGATCAATTTATAGAGGTGAATTTTAATTAATATAAAAATATGATCAACGGTGTTTATACGATAGGTTAATGAAAATGATCATTTTCAAGCTTTCAAAGAAATTATTAAGATTAAGATTAATATACTTTATACCAATTTAGTAAAAACGTTTGAGTCTATATGAATTTGAATTAGGATATATAGAATCATCATTCTTTCCATTACTTTGACTTTTGAGTTGTTATCATTGGTATTGAGGATTTGTATCAAGCTTTTTTGAAGTTGATTGATATTTGATAAAGTATTAAAACGATACATGACTTAATTTCTTCTTGGACACTTCGCCTTTTACTCCCTTTACATCTCATAGTTTAAGATCTTTCTATGACTGTTTTTAAAAATACCGAAAAAATCTAATTTACTAAGGTCATATATAGAAGATAATAAGAAATTTCTTTGGTTTCTGACTTTATTAAATAATACTTAAATGTATAGATAGTTTCTATATGAATAAAATCGACGAAAGTCCCTTTTTCCAACCTTTTAAAAACTTTGATCAAACTTCTCAAATGAGAACTAATTGTAATAAGGGAAAACTGTAAATTCTATTCTAGATAGAAAATTGACAGGAAATTTATCAATAGAGAACTGAGAATTAGTAAGTTTAAGAAAAACTATATTGTTGGCTTATAAGAACATCATTTCAAAAAATATTTGGATTTTACATTTGAATATAGGGTTTTTTCATAGAAAAAATGGAAATGATAGCAGATTATCTACTGATTCAAATGAAAAAAAAATCTGATTTTATTGCAATTGATTGCAGTAAAGTTAACTTTCACCACAAATCGTATTATTATTTCATATTTTTGTTAACCTAGTTAGTTATTCAATTTGACTAGAAAAAAGTGTAAGATTTGTAAACGGAGTTCATTGGTTAACTAAAAGCCGTATTTCAAACAGATGTTCATATTTGAAAGTATTTATTTCGAACGTTTAATTAACTACTTTTAACGTTATTCTGTTGAAACGACTCATCAAAGGTCGTATTGGAAGAAGATAGTGCCGCCTTGAGAGACCCAGTTCTAACTTTAAGTTTTGAAAACTTGATGTTAAGTTTTATTGATTTCCTCTTTTACCAATATTACTGTATTGTTTTATAATCGATTGACTTTGGATTTGAGACACTATTATATTTGATTTAGGCTTATATTAGTATATATTGAACTAGAAATAATAGTTCTTCCAGCTCTTCATATAAGGTAATAATTTTTTTTTGTACAAATGGACAGTGATGAAGTTTAACCTACAGAATAAGGGATAGTATAAATATTTGTTAAATTTGATAAATTTTATAATATTCCATCATTTTTTAATTCTTTGACGTCTCCGAATCTATTATCAATTTAATCAATTTTCCAAAGATTTACGACTTACGTATTATTATTAAAAGCTTGTTTATAATGAATCTATTGCCCGAGGAAATAGTTTACATAAAAACGATAGACCTCCTTATTATTTAAGCAATAGATAATTACCAATTTATTGTTACAGTTCCTTTGAAATACATTAATATTTACTTGTAATATATTAATTTAGGTTACATAAACATTAACTGAATTAATGAAGCTCCTAAGTTGTTCAACGATTGAAAAAATAATCAAAAAAAGGAATATTTTGACCTTATATTTCTTACTTATAAACTGTTCAAAGGTTTTCGATAGCAACTTAGCTTTTAATATAGAAGCTTCGAAAAAAGAGTGTTGATTTGGATCGTCGATGGCTTCTTAAAGATGACTGTTGGTTTAAGAGGAGAGAGTCGCGACTTCATATCTATATAATTTAAGTACGTCTTTAAAGTTTGTGATATGGAAATTATGTATTTATACTAGACAATAGAAGTCTGTCGTCGCATATTAAAAGAAATAATTAAACACATTGGGTCTATTAATAGTTTTTCATCTTTTATAGAGCACATAAACTTGATTATTATATAGTTGGAAAGATGGTTATAGAATATGAAGTTGCATTTAAGTTTTCCTTACTATATACTCTTTAGGAAAATACTTCGTTTAAAAGTTTGAATGAAGTGATTTCAGAGAATGATACGGACCTAGACCATCGCCAGGAAAATAAGATATCATTTGTAGCCTTGCTAGTTTTAAGTTGTTATTATTATAACTAACTTAACGGTTATCAAGAGAAGGAGAATTTAGTAAATTATTGCTTATAAGTATTTTTACTTCGAAATAAAGGGATATGAGAACCGTCAAACAAATTTCAAGTTTTCTTTTACCTCTTTCTTTACAGTTATTATTTACATATCTTTAGTAAAACGAGTGAAAGGTTCAAACATTAATTTTCCAAAAGAAAAGAAAACATTTTTGTGGCCGTTCTTCAACACAGTGAAACCCTGGTATATATGTAAGGTATATTCGCGGACCTAACAAGGAAATTAAAGTAAGAATAACTTGAGTGAATCCAGTTTAAAGGTTTTCAAAAGGATTATTACGGGACGTTACAAGTCCACAGTTGTAAGAGAAGATTGGACTATTCCTCAATCTATTAAAGTAGGTATTCCCTATGATTTTTCAATGGTTGTATCACGCTCTAAACCAAGAATAATTTACCGTTAAACAGAAATAAGAATAATGAATAGTTTGTTAGAGTATGTTACCGTTGATAACGATATAGTTTAATTTGTGTTCCTTATGAGTAAATTAGATAACCAACTGACTATTAAAGGAGCTTTCAAGGGCTTAGATGACGAATAATGAAAGAAGGCCCTTTATATTGACATATGGGGTTTAATGCTTTTTAAGGTCTTTAAGGGTTTCAAGGGAGATATTAATCGTCATACTGTTGCTGCCAGAAACGTTACCAAGTTCAAGACCAATAGTAACGCTTAAATCTAAAGATACAAAGTGAGGATCGTCATACGAATATTTTTAGCATTGTTATATTGTTAAGTACATTGAAACGTTTGTCATTATGGCAAACATTTGTATATGGTTAATATTTGTTATTTGCATTGCTACTTATGGTCAACACATTCACTAGATCAATAGAGATTTAGCATTTCTTCATGGAGAATATGAAGAATTAGTATTCATAGCAATCTCTACTACTATTCAAGACCTTCTTTGAGTATTTTAAGGGGAATCATGTGGGTTTTAACTTCATAATCAACCAATTATTTCAATGTCTTACTTTGTTTTATGAATTTGACCAGTTTTGAAATAATGGTTGAAAATATTGATAATATGCCTTGATATTTTGAAATTTATATGGTTTCGTTTAAATAATACGGTATATATTATTTATCGCCTGCGGCTTATTATTTGTACCCATATTGACGATTTGTTTTGAGTTTTGATCTTAGTGTTAATCAAGTTTTTAAAATAAAGTAAGGAATCACTTTGAATATAAAGACTTGAGAAACGTAGTATACGTTGTAGGGGTACGTATTTGGAGGAATAGAAATGAACATATAATCGTGTTAACTTAAAACGCCTAAATTCAAAGAGTATTAGACTCAAGGATTGGGGAATTAAGTAAATGACGAGCTTACACCCCTATTCCAATTGGATTACTTTTTTATGGCATGCATTTGAAATAATAAGTTGATATTGTACAAAATAGGAAATATTGGTTAGATATTATAGTTTTTGATTATATAAAGTATTGAACCAGATCGGATATTTCGTTCCATTTCTTAATACTTTTACGTTTCAGATAAAACTTTTACATAAAAATATCACGTTCACTAGTTATGCCATTCAATATTTTGGATAGTATAAAGTATATAGATTACAAGTGAAAGAGAAACCAATTCTAGTTGTACAGAATTCAAACGACATGAATTTTGTGTAAAATGATTACGAAAACTTTCATAAACTTCAAATGAATACCTGGTGCGATTACAACCAAGGATGAAATAAGGCTATAAAATTTTGACCTAAGAATATATAATTTAAATGTTGAATAGTACGGTCAATCGAGGGTTTTAACAAAAATTTCGAATATGCTTTTTTTCTAAGGATAATAAACATTTGACTGTTATAAAGATTATTCAAAACACCTTTTATATCAGGAATTGATTTATAGAGTTACGTATGCCCATTATTACCCAGGTTTTTGTAACAATGACTTTGTTATCACGTTGTGTAGAAATTCAGAATATTATCATCATATATAGTATATTCCACTTAATAAATACTTTATTAAATATAAAGTGGAGCGCGGTATGATTTAAATTTATTGGGTTTCCATAGATAAATAATTTGCGGATAGCTTGACGAAAATACTACCAGGTGCATATTGCGAGTTAATCATGTAAAACTTGAAATTGGTTAAGTTAGACTAAATTAAAAATTTAGATATTACATTTTTTTTGCTCTCAACCAATTATGGAGTTATGGGAGTGGTATGGTAGAGTGGGTTTTTTTGCGAAATTTGAGAGTATTGACAAAATACTATTATCATAGATTATCGGTTCAAATTGAATTGATTAGGTTGTTTTTTGCATATACCAACTTATTACTTCATATTACATATATTTTACCTTTCACCAAGATATAAGAGTGTCATGATGGAGATAATAGATAGTTTCAGTTATATATATTTGTACCAAATATTACAGGTTTCAATCGTAATTATAAACATACATAATGATTCTCTTGATCATATGTCAAGATATTCCAAAAGTAGATTCTTGTCATTACTTAATCTACGAGCGTATACAATATTTTCTTGTATAATGACTTCAATACGTAACTAAAAAAAACTTTGTTGTCTGACTTAGAATCGATTTAGACCCCAATAATATTAAAGAATTTATATGTGAGGTTTGAAAATAATTGTATTTCTTTATAACAATAAGAATATAGAAATGTGTATCCAAATATTAAGAAGAGGTATTTGAATTTAATTATGGAATCAAACGATCATGTAATTTCTATGCTCAATGAAATGAAGAATTTATCAAGTACTCTTTTCGATTGATCCTAAATTAACGACTTTTCTGAATATTGAGCCTAATATCTTAATAAGAAAGAAAAAACATTTCTGGCTATTATTATTATATAAATTTGAGGGAACCACGCCCTCATTTTATAATAAGTGAAGTTTTTCACCTCATTTTTTCATTTTAAGGAACTGATTAATTTTTTTGGTAGTTTAACCCTTGCCAGAAGCAATGTAGATCACGAGTTCGGTACAAGAAAAATACGTAAAACAAATAATTCGAATACGATACAAGGAATTGACGTCAGCGCGATTGAGGGCTTAGTTAAAGATAATAGGTGAACAAATTTTTAAGGTTGTTAACACTAAAAGGCCGCGCGAGTCACGACTATGTATTACCTAAATTAATATCATCAATACAACGGAAATCATACATAAACACGTGACATAATCACAGAATTTATTATAAAACTTTACTTGTTAGGTTAACCTATTTTCAACTACTTTTATAAGAGATACTTAAAAGGCTTGATATTTGAGTTACTTATAAGAGAAATATCATTAACTATTAGGAAAATTATACCAACATACCTTTAAAACCGGTTCAAATGATCAACATTGATTATAAACCCTTTATGAACTTCTACAAGATTTGAAATGATAAAGAGGAGTAAATAAAATAACTTATAATCAACATGACACGAAAATAATAAAGTTTCTGAATATTTATAATTGACCGAAAATTGAAGTCATAGGTTTTCATCCACTATTTTCAGGAATCCATACAAGGTAAATTCAAGGTCATAATCTAAACTGTTTCATGTATTGGACGAAAATTCTGTAAAGTCCATAAAAATAATTACTTCAAACAAAACTTTCAATATATATAATACTATAGAAACAAGGTTATAATACTTTGAACAATAATAATGAATAAGCAAAACAGGCGTGAGTACCCGTGAATATCCCTAATTAAATTCTAGATAAATTGATATTTTGCTAATGCACGATAGAGAAGGTATTAGCTTAGGAACCTACATTATGTTAGGAATTGAAAGTAGTTATTCAAGGTATTAACAAGTTTAAGTACGCTTTATAACACCTAGATATCACGTGTGAAGCCATTTTCAATAAAGTACAGTTCTCGATGAGGATGATAGTGGTACATTTACAAACTTAGTAAATATATTTGCCCAAGTTGATAATTTTAGAGATGGAAAGGATAAAATAATTTTAATCGTATATTACATCGACGGAAAAAAAGGTAGGTCCAAAACACTAAAGATTTCGATAAAATCTTTTCAATTGAAAGCCACATTGGTAATAATTATATGGTTCCGGAATAAACATATATAGTGACCGTAAAAACAAGTATTGTGGTAGTAATAGTGAGTGTTGGATTTATGGAAAGTCCAGTAATTGGTCAAATCATTATCGCGCTATTAAACGTTATATATAACAGTTAATGTAGCATATATAAAACCCCATTATTTTAGAAAATAATTGCTTGGACCGTATTGAACATTAAAAAGACGAAAACATAGTACGAGTACAAGATAATATGTTGAAGTAAATTGTATGATATACATATACCATTTTAAAATTGACCTAATAATTAGTTGATAATTTTTTTCTGTACCACCCAATTGCCAAAAATCCCTATTGATATCGTAACTATTAATCAATTTAAATTTTAAAGATTTTGAATTTTTCACGATCGTTATGAAGAACCCTCTTTTTAAAGAATCATTCTGTACATGGAGGCAGCAATTTACTTAAAAAATATTCGTAATTGTCGGTAGGGTTTCTATTCACGTGAAATAAACGATTAGAAGAGTAATTATAAGATTGGTATTGTTGTAGTAGAAAATAGTTTGATCGGAAGAAGTATTCTAAAGAGTGCACGCTACGGATAGAAGGTTATAAACCTCCTATCCGGGAAGTGACCCTTTTGCTGTACGCTTTGGGATACCCATTCCAAACCGCTCCATGAATTTCTATGCGTTTTGAAATACCTATTCCAGACCGCTTCATGTATGGTGTACTTTACGTCTTACGAGAATGCAGCCTATAGCTTGACACGTTACCATGCATTCTATAAGAAATCACATTACAATATGATATACTATCACTTGGCTTATATATACTATCTATAAAGGTATATAGTAATATCCAAGCAGGTAATATTTCCTTTTTTCCTTTATATACTCATAGCCTAGTAACGATAGTATAAATATAACTAGTCTATATACGTAACTTTGAAATGATAGTATAGTTGTAGTATATTTTGCAATGGTTCAAATTATCAGGTTTTATAGTAATAGTATAATTACAGTACTAATTAGTAATTCTAAGTTGCGGTGGTGATTGTAATAAGGGCCTGGTTAATATAATTAATCGGTAACTATATAGGAGTGTAATTACGTAGGCGTTACAAGAGTAACTATGTAGGATTAATTATGACGTCATATGTTTTGGATGATTATAAAAATATGTATCGCTATCAGTCCAGGGAAAACTTTTTTTTCTTTTATAAACTACGTAGTCTAAGCTAATACAAGTCCTTATTTCAATTTAACCTTTATTTTAATTAATTAAACAAAACCGCTCTAATAAGTAGATTATTTAACTAATAACCATATACTAACCTGTCACTTTCATAGATGGCTCGTAAAAATAGGATCGTCAGACGCCGTTTGGCACGAAAGCCCCGCCACGCCGCCGTGGCCGCCACTGCTACCGCCGCCCACAATACCATCACCACTACCAATAGCAGCCCGCCCTCCTCTTGTACAATATCTTTAATAGCTGCATTCCCCCCAGCCTCCCCATTCCTCGCCGTCGTCGCCTCTCCAGCCTCTTTTCCACCTGTTACCGCCGCTTCCTTTTCGGCCTCCTCCTCCGCCGCCGCCGCCACTTTCTTACTAGCCTTGTCAGCCATCGCCGCTGCCGCCACCCCTTTATCGGTTTCGTCCGCCTTCGCTGCCGACGCTACCTTATTACCGGCCTCGTCAGCCTTCGTGGCCGCCACTACCCCTTTACCGGTTTCGTCCACCTTCGCCGCCGCTGCCACCCCTTCCTCTCCCCTCTCCCCATTTCACTTTCCCTTAAGCTCACAATAGGAGAAACAGGGGGGTCCTAAGGTTATAAATATTACCTTTTCTCTACGGGTAATGACCCTTTTACCCGTAAGGCCCCCTCAGCGCCATAAACGCAACTTTACGGAGCTTTTTCACGGTTTATATTTCCCAAATTCACTTATATATATAATTTTCATAATTTCGTAAACAAGGAATAGGAGGTGGATTTACTTCGTCGCCAAAATCTCCGTATCACCAGGATACGCCGCGAGAGTTTTCCAATGCGTAAAGCATTAAAGCGGCGTACTTGAATTCATAACCGCGAGACGTTCATAAATACGCCTTATATATCGTATATCGCATCCGCGGTTATGGATAAGTCCAATGATGATTATTATGAAAACGAAGGTTGTTCGACCTATTACCACCATTATAAACAGATTAGCAACGAATAAGCCCCCGTTTCGCTATTTTTGAAGCCGGAAATCGAAACTGTGTTACGAACCTACCGACCTTATAATAAATTTGAACAGATTTCCAAATATATATATATATATATATCAAAAAATTAATCTTTAGAGCATTCCAAAAAACAGCCGTGGTCGCAAATAACCAAAATAAGCCGATACTAATTGATACCAAACGCTAACCGGCGGACTAAGGAGTCGGTAGCCGCTATTACTACTTAGAAATAAGGTTTGAGTATATATTACATAGGTGAGTTCGACGACTTTATCGCACGTCGTTGTGAAATGGGTAAAAACCCCCTGCGCCTTTGCCTAAGGGTATACGACCCAAGGCGCAGTGCTACATCCTCGCTAACGCCGGTAATGTCGATGACGGTAATAACGATAACGCCAACATAAACGGAAAGGGCGGTGAATTTGATGTTGGGGACGCGACGATATCGCCCTTTCCTTTTCTTTTTAATAGTAACTAGTTGCCCTTTATAGCCGGGCCAACGTGTCCAGCTATATCAATATTATTGTTTTCCTTTATACAATTATTTATAAGTGATAAATGTAACTTGAAGTATATAACATAAGGAGAGGAAATAGGTCAGAATCGGTACAGTATCTCAAATTAAAACACAAAAAGGCAAGTAGTAAAATATCTAGTAGGTCCGAATTACGTAAAATGAATGGTTAAAGTATATTAAAAACAGTTCGAAGTTGTATATTCGAATAGACAAACAAAAAACAATAGGGAATTATATAGGGGTAAGACTTAAAGAGCAGAAAGTGAAACAATGTTAGGAATAACAAGAAATGATAGGGTTAAACAGAGGTGAAATTATATAAAGTCGGTGTAAATGAAACTTGTGCAATATAATACAAATCGGGAAACGGTATAGATGGCGGATTTCGGACCGTTTCAAATCGATGAAAGTGGTGTAATAGCTTTTTGGAGTCTTACCACCTTTCCAACAATCCCAACAAATAATGTACTTATCGATATTAGTGTTTCCAATACTTCGTTTGGGGTGGTTTTGGTTATTACATCTTTTAGAGTATATTTTCCATCTATTTACCTCATTTCCTCGATTTTACGGCGTTTATATAACTTGCGTAAAGAAATAATATCAATTATTGAGCGTTTTTCATTCGTAATACCTTATTTAATCAAACACTTGAAAAGCGAAAAGAAGTTAGTATATAGACCGATAGGGATAAGGCGTAAAATAAAGTTGGAAATAATTATCCGGACATTAATTACTATAGTAATGCTCGAATCAAAACCTTGAACTATATAATAAATTTCTGAAGCAAAAACGTTTCGTATAATACGTTTACACTTGGTAAAGCTTTAGTAAATAATGTTTCTACGAAACGTAAAACTATTTCATATCAGGGTTTCGTTACTGAGGACTAAGACGAATTCTATTTACGAACTATAGTTGGAATTATTAACGAACAAGCCGTTAATAAAGACAAACAGCTTTAAAATACACATATCTAATGTTAAAAATTAAAAACCGCGTTTTAGATTATTTATTTACCATAGAAAACGCTTATTAAACACCTTATGTACATTGTCTAACGAAGCGGTTTAGCACTACGCGGCGACCGAAAGGTTAAATGCTATTTTGGGCTATGTTATAAAAGCAACCCAAACGCTACATATGCGTTGGTATTTGTATTCGTTAGCCCGTTTTACGCTATTTGAAACAATAAGGGCAACTTTATCTAATTTGCCTTTTTATATAAGGCACTAAACACCGTTTCTAAAAGTAATAATAATGTTATTAAAGTTAATTATATTGTTTTCCGTTAAGTACGTTTAAGGTTTCGCTTTTAGGTTGGCTTCTAAAAGTTTATTTTCCTTTAATACGAAAAACGACGCGTTACATATTGTTAATATGTCTTCCGTCTATATACCTATTAATACAAATCCCTTTAAACGAGTTATCAATACTAATAGGCATGGGTCGAAAGTTAAGTTAATTATCTCGAGCCGTTTCTCATAGTACTTTTGGTAGGTTTTATACCAATTAATATCAGTTTAAACTAAGCTATAAAACGGTTTTATAATACCTAAAATCGTTTTAAATAGGTAATATTTCCCAAGATCGATAGTTATATTGGCGTAAATACGTCATTTAAACTACTCCATAAATTAAGTGTATACCTACGTTATATTATTGAGTTCAATATATAAGTTATATGGTATATTAAGGGAGGCTACGAATTCAAAAATAAAACGGTAATTAGCCTATTATAAGTTGAGTGACTGTGCTATAATATCCTTTTTACCTTCGTCATTATAACCTTTTACAACCAAACGGGTCTTTTTATAAATCTTTCCGATCTTATCTTTAATTTCGTAAAAGAAGCCAATGAAAAACATTTTGTAGGCGCTCTAAATCACCTAAATGAACCGTTTAAAGCGAAATACGCTCTATTCAATCAAGATAGAAATTTCTATATGCATAAATTATTCGAATAAGATACGTAAAGTAGTTATTATACCGTTATAACGGAGCTTGCGACTAAGCTGGCGGTTTAACATCTTCTTTTATATAATAAAAGAGTTTGCGGCAAAAGTTTCGGGGCGTTTTTTTTATTCTCGAGCCAAAGGAGCAGATCCGGCGACAAAGTATTAATAGGTTTAGTACAAATGGGCCGTTTTCGTCTGGAAGGAGCGGGCCAGATATATAATTCAGGGGTTAAGTTGAAACTAAAAACAGCTTAAATTCGTCTTTTTAAGTGGTATCTTGTTAGTGGTTTTATTCGGATTACGGTTTCAAGCCGTTTTTTTTTTTTTTTTCATTTCTCCTTTATATTTTCGTACCATTATTTAGCGAAACGAACTTTTAACGTTCGGAAAATTAATGAGCACATTATAACTTTTAAATCCGTTAATCATCCAAAGCCTAATCCATCTGTCCTTGGTTTTCTAAGCCAAGACCTAAAATTACAACGGTAAGTTTAAAACGTTAGTTTCGCGTAAGCTATTCCTTATGACTAGTGCTTTAGACATATTGTTTTTAGCCCGTAATAAACGTAATATTACCATAGCCTTCATCATAATATTCTCCCTTTACACCGTAGTGAGTAATAGTATACATTTTACATAAATCCTTAAGTAAATACTAAAAATCTAAAACGTGGAGATAAGCCTACTTTAGCCAAAGTTGTTGTTAACGGCGTTAACCACTATTTAAAATATAGATTCTTTAAAACTGATGCCTTTCAGTTCCTTGGATAACACTTTATACGTTTTTTAAATGGTTTGTGGTATCATTTACATTTTCCAATACCTTACAAGGCTTTTACTAACATTTATTTTCATTCGCTACCTGCTATCCGAGTCCTAGTACGCTATTTTGCAAAGTCAAAAGACGTATTAACGTCGTATATATTCTAAATTAAAGGCATTGGGTGAATGTTTAGCTAGCAATTAACTACAGCATCCTAGTAATCTATAATGATAACGTTCCGTATAAACTTAGCGGCTTAAAATAATATTACTGCGTCGATAACGTAAAAGACCGTTTGGTTATCTAAATACATAATATTAATAATTACTTCGTAGTGAAGGTCTATATAATTTTAAAGGTGGAATTTGAATCTATATAGGGTTCATTAGTATAATTGACATTTATAATCAAACTTTCCGATAACCTTAAATACGCTTTTTACTATATCCATATAACTTACGACTTAAAGGAGGCGTAAAAGGTGTTTTACAGCCGGGTATCCAAATCGACGGTGTAAAATTTGCAATTTTAGCTACGTTAAGTAAACAGCTATAGTTATAAGTGTTTCGGGGAAAAAACTACAAATAACCGAATTGAATCTGAAGCGCTACGGATACACTATTTCAGGCGCGAACAAGCTAGTTAATTGTATTCCGGACCTTGATTCCGAGCTTATTTATATCAGCTAATAAAAGCAAAAATGATATTTTAAAACCCAGTATATAAAATTTAACCGATCCGATTTACATATTTATAACGACCATCCTAATTGATAACGCTTTGCCTTTAATAAACAAAACCTTTTAGTATTTACCGGTTCGATTTAATTAAAAATTCGGGAACTTCTTTACAAACACATTGAATAGTCGTTTCCCAGCCGTTAAAATTCCGATAACACCGGTATCGGGTATAATTCCCTGAAAAAAACTATCGTATCTATTTTGAAGTGTGAATTATAACGTTATATAGGCTTTAAATGCTCCGTCTACACAATCCAGGCTTGTAAGTAATAAAAAGAAGGCATTTTATAAACCTATGAAAATACTTTAGGCGGTTTTATTATTTTAGGCTATCAAATAAATATTATCAATTTTAAAGTCTTCCTCCCTGGAGGAATATTCATAAAGGTATCCGTTAAGTCTATCATTTTAACCTTCGTATTCGACGACCTTTATTATAAATTCAACTTCTATCCGGTTCTCAAATATATAATTGGCTCAAAACTATAGTGTAATCTGAATTTGCTCGTAAACTAGGTGGTTAATAAACTAACGGCCGATCTTACTATATACAATACAACGCTTTTGTGTACCCGAAGGGCTTCATATACCTTTTTGAGGGTATTTCTTTAATCGTAGTACGTTTCGCCCATTTTCGAACGATTTCCCTCAACCTTTATTACCAGAGTTTTCTTTTTAATACCAATACTTTAGTCGCTCGTTTTACTTTAGGTATACTTTAAATCTTCGATATAAAACGTAATAAACAGTTTAGGTGAGGTCTACTTTAGTAATTTAGCCCTCGCTTCTAGTCTTATCAGCTACAAATGCTAATTCGAAGCTCGCCTATCGAAGTATAAAGGTCTTAAGCCTTATTCTAAAACTTATGTAAAAGGCTTTAAAGTTCTTTTTAAATTTCAAAAGCGTAAAGTCGAATTATGAATTTCCGCGATATTCATTTATCACTTTGTTAATAAACAGTTTATCCCCCTTATATTTCGGTTCAAAAGTTACCTAATATATTTGAAACTTAGGTATTAGGGCGGTGAAAATTTCCTATAGGTTTTTATCTGCGTCTTTCTATTGTTTTTTTTACAGATTCTCAAGTCATATTAGTTTAATTCCTATCGTAATATTCCTAATGAATTTTTATATCGAAGTGTGATTTTAAGCGGTAATAACCTTTCGCAAATATATTAACCTAAATAAGGTGATACATATATCATTTATAAATTAACCCAAACAATATACCGGATAAAATAACATAAAACTAAAACGGTTCGATATTCAATCTCTTATATATATTGAGTATAACACGTATCTAATTATCGAGTATATCATATATTTCGCCTTATAGTTCTTATCTTTATCCCAAAGCCTAGCGAAGTAAGTAAGATTTATAAGATCGCTTTTATTATTGGAAAAACGGTGCGGTGAAAAGTCCCAGTAGGAGTCGTGGTTAACGGAAATTAATCCGTAAGATACGTATTGACGTTTCACACCGTTCGTCGTTTCCTGAAGCGGGTTTTTTTCGGTGTCTCGGCCGCTCCCATCATTGCTGAACGGGCTATTTTCGGTGTTTCGACCGTTTTCGTTTTAACTTAATGGGGTATTAGTCGTATTTGGAAAGTGGTTTAGTATTTGGTTTTATTTAAAAATGTGTGTTAGTATAGGGGTGTATTATACTCGTATGATAAATCTCGTATAATAAATCAAGATTACGGCCGTTTTTTTCTTTTTTAAGCTTTATGTTTCTAATTTGGGATATAGGTATATTATTAGGTCATTTCAGACCCTGTATTCGTCGTTTTATCCGTATATCTTTTACCATTTTTTTCCTATGTTCCGTGAGGTAATGTCTTTTTATAAATTCTATTTGGTGTGTATTTATATTCTCCCAATATAGTAAGTCGTTCAGTCGTATTCTTTGGAGTAAGATTTTTACAAAATCAGTCATTCCTACCTCTTAAGGTATTAATACCTCCACTTTGCAATTGAATTCGTAAGATATTAGCAATAAAGAGGTTTACTATCTGCTATATGCTTAACTTCTAATTCGAAAATCTTTGATAACAGTTATCCATCATATTAGGTCCTTGGGTTTTCAACTCTTAATAGAGAAAAATCACGGTTAAGATATACGTGTTTACTGTATATAGTTCTAATTTCTCAATTGGTACATCAATAATATTTTCCTAAAAGCCCAAGTATATTCTGTTTATTATAAACTTTGTCATTCCTATATACTCCACCAAAAGATTGAAGTAAAAGCTAGCCTCCTTCGGTATTATTGGTATTAGGGCTATAATTATAAATATTTTAAGGCGGTTAGAAATGATTATTTCTACGTATATATAGTATGTTAGTACGGGATAAATTAGTGGTTTCGCGCCGTAGTTAAATTCATATATAATTATATATCATAGTTTAGGGTAGTTCGTTTTACAAACGACGAATACGAAGTAAATAAAATAAATGAACCGGTTGAAATGAAAATACTGATGCTTACTAATATAAATGAATTTTAAACAACACGTAACTAAAACGTAACCATAAAATATTGAAGCGTTTTGAATTTGTTTTTTTAAAGTTTAGTAACGTTACATAAGATAAATGATTGTGAAAACTTAAACGTTATAAAAACGAAACTTAAAATATATAAGGAGAATGTAGGAAGGCGAACTGGACAAAGGAAATGTGGGTTTAGGAGGGTGTATTATATGGTTTAATTTGAAAGTTTTAGTTCGTATTTGGTAATTGGTCCGGATTATAGTGTTGTAGCCGCTCTTGCTAAAACGAGCAGTTTAGGTGTTTCTCTTATAACCGCTCTTAATTTCGTAAACGGTTTAGGTGCTGTATTTTTAGCAGCTTTTATATTTCGTAAACGGTTTGGTTATTGATTCTAGATCGGACGGGTCCTGACAAAGAGTTCTGAAACTTAATAGCCTTGGCTTACATGGCTTAGTACGTAATATAACGTTTTCCAAAAAAAAATCCTGGGTACGTCAAAACATTAAATAAGAGTTTATAGTAGCATAACGGGGCTTTTAGTAAATCAAACGTTAAATGAAGGTTGATAATATCGTATTAAAGTTATCATTTTTGAAGTTATTTAACTTTTGCAGACTTTATACATATTCCTTATAATTTTTGTAAAGATTCAATATTAAAATGCAAATAGTTGGGACCACTTTAACATCTAGTTATGGGTATTTAACTTATATTTGTCTTTTCTCTTTAGGCTATTTAAAGTCGATCGAATCGGTTACCAATTAGCGTCGGTGAAGTCTTTTTTCACATAGAATAAGCGAATGGAAAATTAATTATAAGATTGTTATTATTATAGTGAAAGATAAATTAATTGGAAGAAGTATTTCAAAGAGTATACGCCACAGATTAAAGGTTATAAACCGTCCATTCGGGCAGTAGACCTTTTGCCGTGCACTCTAGGATACCCATTCCAAACCGCTCCATGCATTGCTGTACGTTCTGGAATATCCATTCCAGCCCGCTCTATACATAGTGCACTTTGCGTCTTGCAAGAGTGCAGCCTGCAGCGTGACACGTTACCGTGTACTCTGCAGGAGAGCACCTTGCAATATAGTGCACTGCCACTTGACCTATATATACTATCTATAAGGGCATATAGTAATATCCACAGTAATACGAGTTATGGAGACAATAAAGTACTATTGTTACGGAAATCAACTATTAAAAAGCCGGTAAAATTAAATATATTTTTAAAACAGGTACGGAACTATTGTTATACAGATTAACAATTATATTAAAAGTTATTGAATAGATTTCCTGGTACATTTTCAAAACCTGTATCCCGTTTCTTCTTTACTTGTAAAATATGGACACCCTGGTTATTAATGTTGACGTTACAGTTGATAAGTTTGTTAAAGAAGGAAAAAATTTTCTTTTCGCCTTTGAATTGTAATATTTATGATGCTACCTTGAGAGACGAAAATTAATTTTATTGAATTCAACAAATTTAACAAAACGTAATTTATATCGACTTTCGAATTTTTCAACTGTCGATATGTTCCATCACGTTTCCCAATCCGTAAGTAGCAAGGATATAAAATAATTCTTATTGGAGGTTGTTGAAATGCTCTGCTATTATTACCAAACTTATGTATGGGAAACTGAAAGGTTTAAGTTTCAATTGAAGAATTATAAGGTTTTTCATTATGTAATTCTCTTGATGATTTTCACCTCGATAATAAACTTGTTATTCACGTTATTAATTCGGTACAATTTTTCTATAGTGTTAAATTTCTTATGTTCATGTTGGCGAAAATTTATTAAACGTGTTAGAAACATCGTAAATGAATACGTCCCTGAGAACATGAAACTTCATCATTTACGATGTTAATGCCAACTTCGTAGCAGGAATTCTTAGAACAAATATCAAAATAAGGGTGACTAAGAATAAAAAGATATTTGTTAAAACCTATTAAAATATTGGGAAGGTTAAAGAGGTATACGAATTGATCCTAAGGGTGAATAATATCTTCATTCTTTTGAATAAAAGCTTTGATAATCAAAAGAAACGTCTTGAAATAGTGGTAAAATACTTAAAATGTTACTGTGGGAATTAACGGCCAAATACTCACATTTCGATCATTCCCAACACATCTATGGGCAGCCTCTACAACCATTAGTGCTGCCAACAGGCCCTCATACGATTTCAAAACAATTATTAAAAACTTTGAATTGACTCTTGCCATAGTTGTAGTTAATAGAGCTAATAAGAAAGCGTGTGCAGCAAGCGTGTATATGAAGGGTCCTACCTACTTTTCGATGAAAATCCATAGGATATTATGAAATTGACACGCAATTAATACACTACCAAAGAGGAAAGATGCCATTATGTACTACACTCAATGATTTAACATCGAGGCTTTTAATAAAGCTCTTGATGTACCCTAATATAAACTTAATATAGGCGAAACTATATATTGAGCCTATAAATAGGCTATGATCGATTTCATCATAAGTTTCGACAAACCTGTATACGTGAAACACCGGGGATTTACCCAACCTAGCACGTACCACGCGACGAATAATATTGCGCATGTAGGCGCAAGCATTGGCCTTTATTAAAGAATAGGTTTTACAATCTTTTACCTCTTGACAAGAATTTACCTAAATTACAACAAACTAGTTTATATAATTACATATTCATCTATTCCTATTATGTAAGTATATATCACGGTATTAAACCCTCCTTCCTTTATATTACTAAATTCAATTTCTGAAACAACCTCTAATAATATACTTACTTAAAAAGCTTTTGAAATTATTATAATAAGCCGAATTACTTCTTTAAAAGACTTCACTAAGCCAATTACAGTGTTCTAACCTTTCAATAAAAGATTAAAGGCAATTTCCACTCAAATTAGTCTCAATACCATCATTTCCAAAAAAAAAAAAAACCTTAATAAGCAACTCAAGTGACAAAACCTGAAGGTTATAATTAATTTTTCGGAAATATGCAAACGTATTATAGAAGATTTTGTATTTAATATGCTTTCTTTTAACGTATATAATACGAGTGGATAGCTATTTACACAATTTATAAAATTCACACTGAATTCTTCAACTGTTATAAAAATGTCGTTTAAAGTTAAATTTGTTTTAAATGAATCCTTATTTACACTTCTATTAAAGCTCTTAAGGACCATTTTCACATTCAAGTATGTATAATATACTTACATAATTAAAGGTTTTTCTTTTGTAATTGAACCCTACTGTTAAAAAAGTACCTTTTGAAATTTACAAAGTAATAAATACGGAAATTACAATATAAGTCGAACTCTATCTAGCCAAAGACTATCTATTCAAACTCGGTTGAAATGATTATACTGATTTTACGACATAAAAGTTTTTTTTAAATTATCAAAAGCTTTTCTCTTTTTCAGTATTAGTTTAATTCTGAAAATTGTTAATAAATAACAAAATACATAATATTTTTGCTCGTATTCAACTAAAATTTCATCGAAATTAATATTATATAGGTTCGATTCAATATTTTAACTGGTTTCTTTTACAAAGTGATTGATTAGGTCATTCATATATTACAGTGACTAAATATTTTAATTAATACAAATATTTTCTTTCAAGTCATTCGAGTTATTCCGCGCCTCTTTCAAAAGAAATTAATAATTTTATTGTTTTTGATTCGGTACTTAATAGAACTATATAGAGAAATTTCGCGTGTTTTTATAAAGTTTTTGCGATATCAGATTCAAATTAAATTTTAAGAATGTAATTTCTTAGTAAAAAAGGTAAAATATCTTAGTCTTATCATAAAGGTTGGCGTGGGCATTAGGAACGACCCGAAAAAGTTAGGGTTATTCGTTAATAAATTTTCTTACGTATTATCCGAAAGGTTCAATTATTTTATAGTTTATTAACTTTAATTAAAATTTTATTAGTATAGTTTCAATTACCTACTTTCTTTATTGAACTCGAAAAAATAAGAAACCCGGTGGGTTTTGACAGATTGCGAGAAAAGAGGATTTTAACGTTAAAATATATATTTGTTAGGGCCCCGATTTCAATATGTTGAATTTTAAATCGGCGGATTGTAATTATAATTGATTATTTGAGCACAATTTGCAGAGGGTACTTTTCGTAATGGGATGAAAATGGTATTTTAATCCAGTAGTGTATTATTGAGTACGATTATCGAAAGTGAAATGTAATTATACTATTTTATATGAGGAACGTTTCATGATTATATCTTATTTAAAAGTCTGTTTATCAATTTTACGTAGTATTTGCACACTGTTTACTATTTTAACAGATTATAAAATATTATTATTTTTATTTTCACTTCGTTTGATTTTGGAAAATAAGGCTCGATAAACGGAAAGGTTTTTTACGCACTTTTCTTATTAATTATGTTGTCGGTCCACGACTTAAGGCTTTTGCCCGAATGTATTTACTAGTGAATGATAGGATAAACCCAATGTTAAAAATCATCGCACGCTAGAGTTTTAACTTATTTTCATAGCTATATCGAATATAACATTTATGGATTTATATATTATAAAAATAAATTGATTTAAATTGAAGTTTAGTGATTAGATCGCGAGAATATACTTTTAAAAGAAAAGCTGAAGAATTTCGAGGCGTCGGCGGTTACGGTATCGTTTTAGGTCCGCCTCGAATTAATATCACCGACTTTGATAACGTCGGAGGATATCGAAGTATCTATCGAAGTAATACCTTTTCGGACCCGTTTAGTGTTAGTACAACCAACTTTAGTACCATGAGGGGGTTATTTTATTCCCTGGTTAGGCTACTTAGCAGAATTATAAAATTAATGTATAGCGAACGACCCATTATATACGATTCGACTGTAAGAGGTTATGAAAGTTCTTAAACAATTTAGGGTTAATATAAGATATTTAAAATGAATTAAGAATTATAATATCGACCCAAAAGGTACGTTATGTTACCATAATCTTTTATAATTTCAGAGTGAGAAATCTTAACGACAATGATTTTAGGATGAATTTAAGACACGTTTATTATAGATGATCAGAGTAAAAATGTTTTATTTCGGGTCTTTAAACGTGATTACCATTGAACAGAGATAATCGTAAAAACTCGACGTTTATATCAAATATATACGTAATGTAATTATGTGAAACCTCATCATACCTTACGATGAAACCTTCTTGAACCTCTTTTTATTTTAGATAATTATTAGTTCAATATTTCCATCAACTTTATGATTCATTGACCGGCTACTAATAGCGGCGTTTGGTATTAATTGGGTTCTACAAAGTAATTTTTTAGGGTTATTCAATTAAAAGTAATATAATTTATAACAACAGAAGTGTATATAAAGCCCTTTAAGAATATATAGTGGTGATTTAATTAACTTCCTGTACTTATTATGAACGATTTCGGTTCGAATTATGAACGCGTTGTATAAACGACTTTTCATTTTTTTAAAAAAAGTTAAAGAATTTTCATTGTCGGTATGAAAATTAGGAATGAATGATAATAATAAACCAGGCAATGAAAATATTTAAAAGTACGTAAAAATTATTGTTGTTATTTCGTCATTTAATTCAATATTATATTTTCTGGCTTATAGGTTTATATTCCATAATCGTAAGTCGACAGTTACCGGGTTCAATATGATTAAGATAATTCATAGAAATAAAATTTCCTTTATTTCTAAGGTAAAAAGGGATACGACGTCGTTAACCAGTACTGCAGGACGAGCTTTTACATTTTTGATATACTTATGCGAATTAAGGAAACTCGTCTAAACAACCTTAATATATATTGTATGACAAATTAAAATACAGTTCAATCATCGGCAACGCATGAAAAAACGATATAAAACTATCGATTAGGTTTATTTTAACTTGCGTAATATTTGAATTTGCCGTTTTAATAGAAAAATCGAGTAATTGTTGAAATAATACTACATGCAATGCGGTAGGTCAACTAAACTTATAGTAAAGTTGACTGAACTACAAGTTTGGTATATTATTTGGGCGGACTTACCGCATTTAGTGTAAATTGAATGCAATACGCTGCACTTTACCCTAGGGTACGAGCTAAGCAATTGGCTATACAAATTATTGTGCAGACCGGTTAGCGGTCTGCCAAACCTAAAATAATACATTCATCACCTGACTAATACAATATTATCATTAATTCAACCACAATTCGAATCGATAACATTGTAATGATTCAAGGCCTTACTAACACTAATTAGTGTTTATTGAGTTAAGCATAGATTTCCTGAGTAGAAAAAGAAGTTACTTATCGGTTATTACATTCTGCGTTACCGTTAAGGCAGAGAAAAGATTCTTACGAAGAGCCCTTACTACTGTGTCAGTCTTTACAGTAGTACGTAAGAAGGACTTTTGTGTTGCGCCAGTCTTTACAGAAAATATGAGGTGGCGACGGTAACTTTATTAAAAACACCAAGAAATCTTTACCAAATTCTTCTTAAAGACGTTGAGATTAACTGTTAAAATTCTTAAAGTTTGGTAAGTTGGCAAACGGCTAACTTTTAACTTTCGTTTTCCACTAATAATAAACGACTTTCAACCTTACTCTTTACACCAAACCTTTCCTCTACTTGACTTTTTTTTACTTTCTATACGTCAATTCAATCGTTAAGATTGCTATCTTAAGCAGAAACACCATAAATCCCCAAGTCGCGCCGCGAAAGCTGCGTTACGTGACTCCACGACGAATCGCCAAGTTTTCACGCGAATTTACGCCGAAAACCCAAGTTCTAACGCCCTAAAATCACCACACCCCTCTTTCACCAAATCTTACGTCGTCATAAACCATAAAAACATACATACTAAAGGGATTTAAATAGAAATTGAAGCCTTAGGATTTCTTTTTACAAAGTTATACGACGAAGATTTTTCAGGGCAAAATGTTAACAGATTTTGTTCGAAAAAATACCATATTAACTTCGTCGGTTACTATATAGTGAAATATAGCAATACTAATGACCCTAACTATTTCTTTCAGAACTTCTGTAACTTTTTCAACAACTAAACCATTAATTTGTATATTTCAATTTAAAAAGGAAGTGAAATAAAAATCAAGGCGAAACTTCAGCAGTAGGAAGTATATAAACTAATATAGGGTAACAAAACTGGTATAAGAACACTTGGACTTAACCTAGCTTTATAAATGCCTTTAGAACCTATACCCTAAGGAAAGAGGTATTAAGGAATCTTACTTCATTTACATGTAATTTAGGGGACCTCCCCTTTACCTGAAGTTAAATTAAAACTTTTTACGCGTTAACTATAAAAATCCTGTTAATCTATTTAGCAATTTAACACTCCCATATAATAACGCGGAATATGATCTCGGCGGGGACAAAACAGGCGAAGCGGAAATTGCCAATACGGTAAGAGTTATTAACGTTAACGCACTTCACCAATTAATTTTACAGAATCGTTTGGCTTTTCAAAACCTTTAATTACCTATCGCCTCCTGATACTTTAATCGACAGGCCCTTTAAAAACCTTTTCACGGTAGGTTTACCTACACGTAGGAGCCTACTATAGGACTTATTACAGGACTTTATCCTTCGGGCTAGATGACTGACAATTACCCTTAATACGGAGTCTCGAAAACCCTAAAATTTATACTGCTAGGAAGCACTAATAAAGACTAGGATAATTATCGCGACTTATCCCTAAAACTTATCAAAATAATTAATATTGATTACAAATTTCTTATGAACTTAGTCAAGGTTTAAAAATATCTAAAAAAGTATAGCGAAAAGCCTTATAACTCTCTTGAAACGAAGATAATGTTTTTTCTACACATTCGTAAGTATATAGAAGTCCCTCCTTTAGGTTTTCACTTATTATTCCCCGAAATCTTTACAGGGTACGCCAGGAACTACTACCTGACATTTTTAACTCAAGTTACCACGTTTCGCGATATTTACAATAATATGAAAATCTATTCAAGTAAAACGTCCATTTAACCTAATACTATACAAACTGAGCAACTACGCGGTGGACTACAATAATAGAGAAGAAGAAAGAGGCGTAAATATCAATCGATATCTTTAATTATATATTTAATAAACTAATGTTATTTTAGTAAGCAATGGGGAAAGCGTATATTAGTGAAGCCACACTCCGTGAGTAGGTATGGGTAATAGTTATGGGCGTTAGCGAGTTTAAATACCCCTTATAATGCCTAAATACCACCTACGAAGTCTTTTTTAGCCAGTTGCGTTTTAAGCTTATTACTATAATAACGCGAATACCAAACTCGCTTGGTATGTACCCTCAAGCCGACAACTTTTCTAACGTAAATAACGAAAACCTTACGGTGGTTAATTACGTTCACCGTAAGTACGGCTATAGGCGTTCGTAATGTCTAAAGTTTGACCTACCTACTAAAAATTGAAGGCAGCAATTATGTTGGCGTAAATAAGGTTAATATTGAGACGATTCTGTTAACTGTAAGAATTATTGTAGTAATTGTAACAAGAGATATTGAATTTGTAGAAAGTTTAGCTATTAGTTAACTCGGTACTCTAACAAAAAGATAATGTGCTATATTGAGTACTGTATTACTTTTCAAAAAAAAAACTATTTGAATCAAATAGATAACGTCGAGAGAGACGAACGAATTAATAGTGATAATGACCCAAAGTAAATAAGTGGTATAAAGATAATATTCCTAATACGGCTTCATAATTAGCCGATCACGCCTTTTTATACCGTTTGGGTGGTAAAACCCCTTACTTTTATATTAAGTAAGCCTTTAACCCTTTGTATACCTTTAGCTGTTACGATCTTCATACGGATTATACGTTTTAAGGTATTATACTAGATATAGAGATAGCAAGGTACTTAATAGGAAGCTATTCGTAATACGTAACACTGTGAAAGAAAAGTACTACAGCTAATGAAAAAAACCGTTACGATGTCAACAAGGCTAAGGTAGGCTTTGGACCAGGCGAACAACTATCGTTATTAGGGATACCAGTAATTTAAACTATTGTGGGGGCAATCAATTTTAATATTTTTAAATCTCTTAACCCTTTCCTTTTTTGCTTGGAAGATATAAAGACCCTCGGTGTTAATATCGACGTTAATACAGACGAGTTGGTTAAAAACAGCTAAAGGTTTCCCTTCGCCTTTAAGTCGGGGTACTTATAGTTTTATCTTTAAAGTTGAGAGTAGGAGTATTAAACCTAACAGAGCCGGAGATACGTTAATTATATTAGCGTTTCAATTACCTAGTCGTTAATAGGTTATACAAAGTCCAAAAGTCCGTAGGATATAAATATATAAAATACTTTGCCTTAAAAGTTATTCAAAACGTTGTTTCTACTATCAAAAATATATTTCAGTCCCCCGAAGATTTAAGGTTTTACTGAAAACGATAAGTAATTTACCTACGAAATCTTTATTAATATATTTCATTTGGATAATAATCCTTTCTCTTAAATAGTTGGTTTTGTAACCTCCCTTTACAGGGAAAAGTTTTTAAAATCCCTTTCGACAAAGGATACGTAGGAAACTTTAAGGATTTTGTGAATTAACACATACCTGGACCTACCCAATGTCGTCGTCTACGATACTGGCACCAACTTTACGGCGACGAAATTTCAGGAAAATACTAAAATAATAGGTATTTAGTATAAATAGGTACTTGTAAAAGCGTACTAAAATATTAGGAAGATTAAAAGGGCATATGTACTACTTCGACAAGCGTATGATATTTTCAAGTTAGAAATTCAAAGCTTTATGAATTCGAAAACACGGTTTTAAATAGCGGTAAAAAGCCTGAACGACATTATAGTCCTTAATGGCCTAGTATCAACGTTGTTAGATTTTAGAACGTACCTACACCTAACGAGTAAATTTCCGCTATCGGTAAATACTTAAAAACGTACTATGGCCTACAGCAAAGTTTTAAGGGAATTTCGAAGAGAATCGGCACGCCGCTTGGTTAAAAATTCTTTTAATACCAAAAAAGTCCTTATAATAATCGACGTACTTGTTTCGCCATTTTAAATTAAAGTTCTGGTATGGTAGGAGCCGGGCAAATGGGAAGGCCCGTATAAAATTTGAAGTATCGAGAATTCTGAAGTGATTATTAAAATTGTTAACGGTTCTGTATTTTTTGAAAACACTTAGGTTAAGCCGTATATTCGGGCTATTAATAATAAAGACTTTTAAGTTCATCAATTGTATTAATACAAGCCTTTTTTACCCGTTATAAATAAGCTGATAACACACTACTGATATAAATGAACTTCAAAGAAAAGGAATATTGAAAAGGAGAAATATACACCGGGTCGTATCTATAATACTACTTATGTAAACAGGAAAAGGATAATGATGAAGAATTAACACTAAATCTCCTAGTACAAGGGACTATTAAAACTTTCGGCATACTTTTTAATGAAAGCGATAAAGTTAAAATTACCGGCCTATTAATTTGAAGAGTTGTATAATTCGTGTCGAAAACTGACTTTAACCTTTAAAACTTAAACTTTACAATTTTTAAGTTGAAAATCATCAACAAGGTTAAGGGTAAAATTACGGGGCGGCCGTACAAAAAGTTACGTCTTATCACTCAAAGATATGGTAATAAAGGCAAAAACTAGATCTTCATATTGACGTTAATAATTGAGACGATTAGCTTACGCTTAATATTCGATTTGTTAATAAGGTTATTAGACAAAATTAAAGTCAAGTTCAGGTTTAGTAGCCATAATATAATGTAAGGTTATACGTAATTAGCAACGGATTCATAACGGATCATACTAGTGAAATTTCCATAGGAACTACGTATCATTTATGCTTTAGGAACAGTAATAAAATATATTAACCTGCAATAAGAATTGGCTAAAGCAGGCGTTGATTAGTTTTAAAGTTACTAATTACGTTTTAAATTACGGCTAGAGAAAAAGCTTTTTATATACGACCCGTACTTATTAATAATATAGAGAAAAAACTTCGACGTGATAAGTACGTAAACTAAAAACATTCTTTTCATTCAAACAGCTGGTTTTAAAACATTAAAAAAGTAGGTCATTAAAGACTTTAACTTTTGAAATTATGAATAGGTTACGATATTGATAAAAAGCGGTCCACATAACTTGAATAAATGATTAATCGGGATATTTGGTATTAATATCAGCTTTAACTTTCATCAAAAGATCAAAGGAATTATATTCGATACAATTAATGAAATTAATGTGGCTAAGGCTTAACGGTATTTGTAATAGCGTACCCGTGGCAACTATAATACTAACTTATATCAATTAAAAGTTTTTTACGATCTTTTCATCGCTTCACAAGTATAGGAGCCGGCAAACAACGACTTTAACCAGTTAAATGAAAGGTTCTAGTAGTAAATTCGAAACCTAGACGGCGGAATTAGTATAGTCCTAATCGATTTATTAAGGATTAAGTTAATAAGTTCTACGGATAAGTTCTTTATTAATAATACAGACCTGTTTTTATAAATCGACTTCCTAATAACACTCGTTAATAAAGATATACAGCAACAACAGTTTAATATTATTAGTAACCTAATTTACTAGACCTCCATTAAATGTAAAAACTGTGATGGTCTTATTAAGTAAGCTCAAGCCAGTTAGTGTAGCTTCCATCACCTAATATTAGTCAGCCCTCTTAATTGTTGCACTATGTCAAAAGTACTAATAATCCAGATGTCCTGGATTACGCTAAACATATTATCAGGGCTAGACATGATACAACATTGTGTACCTCAATATGCAAATAACTCATGACTCAGACTGATAGCTCAAAACCTAAGTCCATAACAAAAATATTATATGAAACGTGTTAGCTTCAGATTTTTACAGTATAATAACAGATTTTAATGTAGGCATGGTATTATAAGAAACCTTTAACCTTATTAGCAGGTAGCTGAATATTTCTCCTATCCCGGTAGTAATTTGTACCGACTCTAAAAGCTTATTCGTATGCCTTTCGAAGTTCAGAACTACCAGTAAAAAACGCCTGATAATTAACATAATAACACTCCGTAAAGCCTACGAAAAGAGGCAGATTCAGGAGTTCCTATAAATTGATGGCAAAGACAATTTTACTAATGCATTAACGATGTTATCCCCTAATAAGGCTCTGAAAAGGGTTGTAGATAGAAATGGACCAATTGTACATATTAAGAACTACGTTAATAAGCTATCCGGAAAGCCCAAATCACGTGATGACGGCTAGGGATATCTTGACAAACCGGAAGATTGTTAGTAAAATGGAGGAATTGATAATGGCGACCTATTTGATTGGCATGGCTAAAATAAAGGTCTGCAAAGACCTGTAACGAACGAACTTTTTGTGGGAGTTAATAAACTCGGACCTCGGAACCATGGGGCAAGTGACGTTGAACGGGGTTAATTTGCATACAATTGGGTATAATTCAATATGGAAGTTAATTAGAATGGATAGGAGGTAGGTAAGTTGACGCGGTTGCTATTTAGAGTTAATCGGAAAAGATTGGTTAACCATATTAGCGTATATACACAACCTAAAAAGCCTCTAATGGTGAAATAATACTATATATAGTGTAATAAGTCAACTTTACTTACAATAAAGTTAATTGAACTGCAAATTAAGTGTATTGTTTGTACAGACTTACTATATTGTATGTAATTCGAGTGTAGTATGCTGCACTTTACTCTAGGATATTGGCCAAGCAATTAGCCATACAAATTACTGTGCAAACCAGCTAGCGGTCTGCTAAACCTAGAACAATACATCCACCACCAAATCAATGCAATACTACTGTTACTTCGATTAAAATTCGAATCTACAACGTTGTAATAATTTAAGGCTCTACTAACACTAATGATATAATTAACTCTTTATCTTTGGCGTTTTGAATTCGTCAAATATTATTGTTAAATATTTTTCATAATATTCTGTATTTTACGTAAATTTAGTTCAATGCGCGGCTATAAATTTCTTTCCCTGGTAAATCCTACCTTATATACGCTCGTGATTAGTCCTCGTCGCCGATAATAAAGGAGAAGATATATATAAAGCATTTAAGGTTTAAGATATTTTAGTTAAAAATACGGGGCAAAAAGGTATTCGTTATGTATTAATTATGTAAATGGGTTATAATAAGATGTAGTCAGAGTTATTAGAAAACTGTTAATGTATTTTAGCTTTAAATAAGTTTAATGTAAAATGAAGGGACGTACGGTTTTTTAACTGTTCAATATCTCGATGCTGGTGCCGGGTACTACCTAAGAGTTTATATCAGATAGGTTGACTTCATCTCAGAAATAATTAAATATTAAGAAAAGTTATAAAAGTCTATTATTACTTTATTACCATATAATATATAAGTCCGATTATATACTAACCAGCTTATTCGGATGAATATTCGAGTGCAACGTAACTTTTACCGAAATCCTAGTGAATTTTACTCAAAAACTATTATTATCATCGTTTTTTTTTTTTTAGAAAGAATAATGCTGATAACGTTGAGACCTTTATTACAATTAGCATTAAACGTTGAGGGAGACTGACCAGAGCAGACTATACGAAGAAAAACAGATATTAAGCGACGTTAATGATGGAGGTTAACGTAAGGTAAGGTAGATACTAAGTGAAGCTAATAAGGGTGAATAACGTTAAACAGCGCTATTACTGAAAAAGGCTGACGAAAACAGATAACGTAGAACAGGGTGGTAAAAGCGGGTTTTTAAGCAGGATTTAAGGGATTATAACACGTTAGTTTACACCCGAGTAGCGCGGTCGGTATGGATATAGTCGTTAACCCTTTTTTGGACAGCTCGATCAACTCACTTTTATATAAAATTAATTAATAAAACACGAGCAAATAGAAAAATTTCATGGTTAAACTTTAAATAAAGTTCGCCATATTATTCAAGTCATAATTTATATTAGTTATAAAATATAAAACTCACGTAATTATATTTTTTCAATTCCCTGTGGTTATTCTATAGAAGAGGTTGTTGCAGGTATCGAAGGGAACCGAAATAAAGATATTTTGAGTTAAGGTATACTTAACAGACGACGTATGGTTACGGTAAGCAGAGAAAATGGTAATGGGAAACCTGGGTGTTTTTAAGTTCAACGAAACCGGAAAGAGGGCAGGGTAGGAGCGTATAGCTAAAAGTATAATAATTTATACAGCTGGAATAATTAGGAAGTTTTACGCGCGGGTGAAGTTATGAAATCGAGTAAATTATTTAACTCATTCGAAAAAAAAATTGAAACAAAAACGTAGCTATAACTCAGAACGTTACTTTAACCTTTACGGGTAAGTAATAATATACAAACGCTGTTTAAAAGATTACTATAAGCTATCGTAATAACGTACGTAAGTTAGGCTAAGTTACAAACAAATGTTTTTCTATATATTATAAAAGGGTTCAATATGCGTTCGGACTTCCTATAAAATTCATTGTGTAAATTGTCGTTACTTTAGATCTTACAACAGGCGCAATATCTTTAAATGCAATAAACGCTAATATAAACCCAGAGCATTTCGAAATTTAATAAAAGATCTAAACAAGATATATAAGCATCCTTAACCTACTGAGTGAGTAGTTTGGCGTTATTCCCACTGTTCCTGAGTACGAAAAGGATATATATATCGCTGAGGAACTACGTAATACAATTAACGGCAAAGATATTAGGGTATAAACGGATGATATACATTACGGAAAGGTTGGTTATTGTTATTAAATACACTGGTAACCTTATAACCTACATCTAAACCATTAAATACATCGGTTAAAATAACGGAAAATGCTTACAAGTAAACAACTCGTTAACAACAAAATGATGGTTATAATAAAATTAAAGAAAAGCATTATAATTTAGGTTTTTATAAAAGAACTTAACGAGGACAAGCAAAGCAGAGTAAATGAACGAAAGAAAAAGAAAGGAGGTTTTGTACATTACAGTGGAAGCCGTTCTTATAAACATAAGTGAATCGGAATCGGTTATATTTATATGTTTTATGGCGCGTTGTGAAATACGTTATATGGTATAAACGTCCTGGAATTAGCAAGGCTTATACGTTATACGGCGTATTTAAAAGCTCGTTATACGACGTATTGAGAAACTCGTTAGACGGCGTAGGCGATATAGGATTAATAAAGCTTATACATTATACGGTCCGCGCTCGACTTGCGCCCAGCCCCCGCCTTATACAAATACGACCCGTATTTAGTATTAAATAGACGGTATATTGTAATTTTAGTGGTTTTCCAATCAAAGGTGGAATATATGAAAACCTTAGGTCGTAAGCTATTAAATTTATAATTTACGTAACTATATACGTAACGAGATATACAATACCCGTCTCGGGCGCAGTTTAGGCGCAGTCCGCAAGTATTGCGTACGAGGGCTCGTAACGGGCCATATACGGACCGTGTATATAATTCCTGCATGAAGGATCTCTGTAGCCATCTATAGTATTTTCCAGTACTCCAATTATTAACTTCATTTGACACCTATTTAGTATACCTTCGTAGGTCATACCATAACAAGTTAAGCTAAATATAAACGACGAAAGAACGTAAGTACATTAGGACTTTTTAATTGACGTATTCGCTAGCTTCGTTGGTTTCAGAGTAGAATATAGTGTTTCAATATTGTTTTATCCCCGTTAAGTTGTGAAAATAGTTTTGAAATCTACTAGTTCCATTTAAACCTTAATTATTATTAATTATACGAAAAAAATCGTAAAATTGCTAATAACAGTTAAAACCCCGTTTTACGTAATCTTCGGCATTTATAATAGTTATAACCTTTAGGGTAATTACTTTATTCAAACAAATTGTAATAATTATAAATTAATCTAGGTCGCCGATACATTTCTAAGAGAGGTTAAGTATAAAGTCGATAGAAAGTTCGGTCCAAAGCCGTTTAAGAACCGGTAAAGATTTGAGCAGCCCTTTCCGACTATATAATTAATAATCTGTACCTTTTTAAATATCGTATTTTTGGTAAAAAGGCTCAACCGCAAGTGGAAACTCGTATTAAAAGTACGTTTTAAAAAGGATAATGATGGTAACATCGCCTCCCGTGTAACTAATAAAAAAATAAATCGTAATGAACTTATATTGACGTAATTGTAAACGGCTTCTAAGCTGGTACCTAAAGGTGGTTACGGAACCATAGAATACCATTGTCGTTTATGAAACAATTTGAAATTAAAACCTTCAATACTTAATTATCGTCAATAGGAATATCAGCAGAAAAACTCTGGTCGCCTTTACATATTACACGAATTAGGCGGGAGTAAGTGAAGTTACGGGTAATAATGACGTCCTAGTTACTTTGTAGATCGATGTTAGTAAAAAGTTCGTAACCTTTTAAAATGAATTCGCCAAAAACAGTCAACCGGGATATATACGTACGCGGGAGCTGTTTAAACACAGCTTATATGAGGCTTAAAAGTTGAATTTGCCGACTTAAAAGGCGTGGGATAGAAAGACGTTTAGAAATATCCTGATCCTTCTGGAATAATATATTAAGTCGTATATAATCAGCCTTTTCATTGTAAATTAAGTTTAAACGAAAAAAAAAAAACAGATTTTGAATTAACCAATTTGTCGTTCGGAAATTCGTTGTGTAATTATAAAATACTTTGAATTTTTATAACCTATAAAAATAGTAAACAGGTAAGCCATGCCCTAGTACTCGTTGTTCTACGTTTTAAAGCAGCTTATAAATTTAAGTAATTTCTTCTTGTCGATTTTGTAATTATATCCGGCAAGCGATAAACGGCAAAAATGGTATTTTATTAGATGTAGTTTATCGTAACTATCGCGTTGGAATAGGTAACCACCTAAATCCTAGCGAGATTAATCGGTTTCCACAAAGGTATTTTGGTTGTGATCCTATTCAACAAAAACGGATGTGGGAAAAAAAGCTAAGTTTAAGCCGTTCGAAAACTAATTTTCCCTGGGGTCTCTAACGAAAAGGGTTACTTTTCCGAAGCTGTCGAATAAAAAGCCCGATAATCGTAAAATAATCGCGAATGAATTGTCGATAAAAGTTCGTAAACCCAAGAAAACCCCATATATCTAATACAGTTGTGAAAGTAGCATATCTCTGGATAATGCGGAAACTTTCTGGGTTTATAAATATAACAATCCCAGTTTAAATGAAAAATCCTAAGTATTAAGTTTTTAAACGCCCAATTCTCATTAAGATACGTTGAAATCAAGGTATGTAACGTTTAATACGCTTGATACCTGTTTAACTTCAATGTTTAAATTGTTAAAGCTGTTATTGAAATCTATTAAATTATCGTCAAGGTAAACCAAATGTAAAATTTTGAAAACAAGTTGGAACTAATTATTCATATACTGTCAAAAGGTAGTTAGTCAATTAAAAGGACTGAAAGGGGTAACTAACTATTTGAAAAATTCAAAAAGTGTGTGAAACGAAGTTTTTAACTTATTTTACTCTTTAATATAAAGCCTGTTAAACATAGCTTCAATATCTCATTTCGTGAACCATTTAACTCGAAAGATATTCGCAAACGTTTTCTTAATAAAGGGAAAAGGGTAATAATTTGCCTTCGTAATAACGTTGAGTTTATAATCTTCGATATAAAAACGTAAACCACCCCCTAATTAATTGGAGAAAAGTACGAAAACACCTATTGAAAAGCTATTCAAGCGAATATTACCTTAATTGAGTAACTTGGTTAATGTTTTTATTCATACAAAAATCTCCTCTCGCGATATATAGTTTATAAGCCCTATGAGACTTTCAAAGATTAGCTTTGGTTATTATTGTGGGGGACGATTTCATAATATGCTTCGAAGAGGTGAGTGGGTGGTTTATTCCTCAAGGCCTTATCACATAAAATGGAGAACTTTTTAAAGGTATCGGGGACTTCATTGTTGATAAAAACGAGTCATTTAAAGTCGAGCATTTTATTAATGTTTTGAGTGAGACGGCGGCGAACCACGTAATAAAGCTTTAATATTATCTGGTCTTCCAGAGGATAACGTGAAATGTAAATGCGTTAACATTTTTGGGTGCTTTTTATACCCTAGTAAACCTTTGTATCAAAATGTAATAATTACCAAATTGTTTCATATATAATACGTTTTTTAAAATGGCATAAGTGACCTGTGGATATTTTATAAAAAATTCATTTAATATAACGTTTTATTATAAATAGTTCATAATATAAACTTATATCCGATCATGGTATTAGTCGATGTTAATATTTAAAAAGGTTATAAAAATAAGCTGTAAAATGGAACTAAATGCATAACACATAGCATTGCCGAGTAATTAAAGTGTAATATAAATACATCGTAACTTAAATCGAGTGGTAAGCTCGTTATTTCCAGCATTATAATATTTAGAACCTATATTTACCAAAAATTGTACAAATTGAATTTAATGACAGAGTAAATTTATTATAAACCGGATTTTTTTTCAAAACTAGGGTGGTGTTACCGGGTCGAATTTTTTTTAATGTCCTGCACACGCTACTACATATATAAATTGCTGTTTCCCTCATTTTAAAGATTAATGTTGGAATAGCTATCAAATGCAGTACAGTCAAGTCAACTTTACTGTAATTAATGTTGATTGTACGTACTGCAAATTGACTACTGTTTGTGGGAGTCAAATACACTGCACTGCAAGTATAATGCAGTAGGTACCCACTTTAAATTAGGGCACAGGCCAAGTATTTGGCCTTACAAATTAGTGTGCAGATCGGCTAGAGGTCTGCCAAAGTTAGAACTTACAACTTAATCAACCAACATCAATGCAGCACCAGTTACTTCGACCACAATGATTCGAATCGACTACATTATAACGATAAATGTTTACGAATACTGATGAGTGCTTATTAGGTTAAGTATAGATTAGCTAAGTAGAAGAAAAAGCTGTTTTCCGTTTGTTACGCTTTGTTTAGGCAAGGTAGAGGAAATGTTTTTACGAAGGTCCTCTATATGCTGTGTAGTTGTTTACGGCAATAAGTAGGAGAACTTTATAGGTTATACAGCTGTTCGCAGCAGTCTACAAGTAAGCGAAGGTATCTCTACTATCGAAAATACCAAGAAATCTTTATTTATACTTTTTGAAGGCGTCAAGATTGACCGCCTAAAATTTTTAAAGATTACTAAGCCGGAAAATTGACGAACGGCTAAGTTAGTACTATTGCAAGTACTACTATTTCAAATTTCAAATCGGAAAAACAACTAAGTTCCAAGACTTTTATCTATACTAACTTTGACGGAAAAAAACCTACGACCCACTATTTTACACTACTATTTCCATTCTATACCTTTTAATCTTCGTTAAGATAGCTTTGGAACGTACTGGAATTGATGCCGTTACTAATTATGCCAGAAAGGAGGTAATTATAGCCCTCGGCGCCGTCATCGGGAAGTACTATGACAAAGACCTTTGTTTTATTAATGTCATTGAAAAATTTACGATAAAGTATTTAACCAACTATATCAAACGCTTTATTTTCGACTTAAACCCTAAAGAATACAACTATAGAACTAACGTGATCGACGATTTTACCGAATGGTATAACAAATAGACTTTAGCAATATGTTGGATGGTAGATATATAAGGTAAAACGAGGATAAAATGAAACTAAGTAAATGAGGTATTTACCTACTTACAAAGATAGGAATTAAGGGTAACCTAGCAAATTTACTCGACTAATACGCTACCAACGAAAACCCTTCATGAACCTCTAAAAATAGAGGTAAAAGAAAAGGGATTTCTAACGATAATATCATTTAACGCCTTCATATACGCTCGCAAAGACTTTTCTAGGCTTAGATAAGTTTTTAAAACCATATCGTACAAGGATCCTAACAATTTAGTATTATTAAATGTAAAAAATGAATTTATCCGTATAAAAGCCTTTATATTTATTAGTAAATTAAATAATTACCCCAATATACCCGTTTATATTAACAGAATTATTACCTAGTCCCCCGTTGCAGAAACCCCTAAATCTCTTTCCCCTACGCTCGTTAACACGTCCAGTTTCAACAGCCAAATTAAAGAAGGACTGTTTTTACGCGCGAGCTTACTGTGGGTACGACCATTGAGTTCTTCCCTCTAAACTTCTGTCTAAGGTAACTATCCTTCCCACTAGTACCAACAACCTTAGCACCTTCCTCAACACCAGTCGAGTGATCCGAAAGGTTCCTACGACTAGTAAAATACCCTTTCCCCTCGACGTGTTCCCATAGTTAATACGGATTATGCGAGAATCATCACGTTCGTCAAAATCTGATAAGAAAGGGAAAATTATGAAGATAAGCCATACAACCTCCTCGACGTTAAATTATGCCTATTATTCAACATCTGCCGCCTAATAAAAGTTGAATTGCCAAGTTTTTACTCGCTATTTCCTAGTGTTATTACCGGTTAAGCCGAGGATTACTACCTCTAGTACTTGAAGAATTGTTCCTCCTTTTGTGAAATT
The DNA here is from genome assembly GCA_038502455.1 of Anisogramma anomala. Taxonomy (NCBI): domain Eukaryota; kingdom Fungi; phylum Ascomycota; class Sordariomycetes; order Diaporthales; family Gnomoniaceae; genus Anisogramma; species Anisogramma anomala. The sequence continues at coordinate 4,175,139 of JASMMZ010000007.1, forward strand.
TATAATGGTTTAAAAGTCTACTTCAATTAAGATGTTGGTTTTGCTCAATAACCCACCAATTAGAATATTATCCAGTGATCTTATATATTGAATTACGGAAAAGATTCGGAAAGTAAGATTAACCTCCTTAATTAGATGCTTAACGGACTGATTGTTTGCTAATAAGTAATAGGAAAGGTAGGAGCTAGCGAAAGCACTTCATGCCAGTAGGTTTGGTAAGCTATTACAGGTTATAAAGAGTTAGAATACACATTTTAATGTCTCAACGTCACTTATGAAAGGTTTTTTTAATTAATTACATTCCTCGTTAGCGACAGTAATAGCTCGGGTATCTAACTCAAATAATATGTACCCCTAAGTCTTTAAATTTAGTAACAACGAAAAAAAAAAAACCTTCAACACATATTACATAGACCGAAAGTACGAAAGGCCAAGCTAATACAGTTAATGGAAGGCCCGAACCTTAAGAAGTAACTAAGCTATTTACGAAGGATGTTATTCCTTTTCCTTAAATTATTCAACTTAATGAAATAAATTTTCCTTAAATATAAAGAAATTTTGGAATTACGGTGCCTAAGACTTTGTTTTTATACGTTACATTATTGTTAAGCATGAAAACGAACGGGTAAGGTATTGTATATAATTCCCCTTCCCTTTTATAAATAATTATATCAATACTGTCGAAAGTTGTTTATTTAATAAGGTTAAAGAAAAGAAAAATAAGCTTAGGGTTATCGGTTGCTATAAATATATTGGCAACGGCCTAAAAGCAACGTAATATCTTGCTGACTACGCTTTTTTATCCCGCTTAACAAATAAAGACTCTTATCGCCCACACAATGATAAAAACTCTAGCCCAATACATTTATTCACTATTTAGGACCGTTATTTCGAGTAGGTCTTCTAAGGTATTATGCTGGATAAGGGAGCAATATGGTACTGAATAGAAGGTTATTCGTAATACGTCGCGTTGCAAAAGAATACTGATACTGTTAAGGAACTTATCCACACAAATACTGGTAAGGCTAAGGTTATCTTTAGCCTTAGAAAATGGCTATTTTTATTAGGATCGACGATGGTTAAGTTTGTGATTAACCTTATTATTTTCCACATTTGAAAATCCTACATCCCCTTTTTTGTATAAAGATAAAAAAACATCTCGGCTTTAACGTTAACGTTAAAACTAATAAATTAATACAAGTTCAAAGTAATAAACGGTTTTCACTTTACCCTAATAGGTATATCTTTAGTTTTACCTTTAAAAGTTAAAAGTGGTGGTATTAAACCTAACGAAGTCAGAACTCTGTTTACTACATCATAGGTTTAACTACATGGAGATTAATAGGCTTTATAAGGTCTTAAAAGTAACTAGTTACAAAGATGTAAACTTAACGGCGTTGAAGGAAATTGAACAGCTTTTCTATTACTATTAAATACACTTCCAAACCCATTTAAAGTTTAAATTTACGCTAAAGAAAAATCAAGACTTTAACTTCAAAGTTCTTTGTAATATATTTTACCTAAACGATAAGCTAATACTTTACGTAGTAAATTTTAATACGGCTTTTCACAACACCAAGTTCCTAAAAATCATTACAACGAATAAAACATACAACATATTACATACTTTGTAATTTGTAAAGTACCCTAGGTTAACAAATGTACTAGTTTACAATACCGCTACCAGCTTAATTACGATAAAATTTGAAGCTAATGCTAAGTCGAAAGGGATTTAATATAAACTGGTCTCCGTTAAAGCTTACTAGGATATCGAAAATGTTGAAAAGGCAGACGCCCTTTTATGAAGGGTATACAATATCTTTATACTTGAAGTCAGAAGTTTTACAAGTTAAAAAACACAGTATTAAGTAGAGGTAAAGAACTTTCATGATACTATTAATCGTAACGGTTCTTTACTATCTTTGTTGGTATTTAAATCTTAACAACGTATAACAACTAAGTCTCCAATATTGCTTTTATGATCCAAGCATGTTGGCGGGTTAAGAAACAGGCCAGCATGCAGCTGAGCTACCGAGAGCCTGAAGTCCAACACATTAGGTGGGGAAAATCTCTTTGTCAGCACCAGACTAGGCAACCCTTCACAGTTAGGGTTATCTAGGGTATTATGCCAGATATAGGAGCAATGAAGGACTTAATAGAGGGCTATTTGTAATACGTGGTATTATGGAGAAAAAGCACTACAGTTACTGAAATTAATCCTTATAATATTGATAAGGCTAAAGTTGGCTTCGAACTAACCGAGTACCTATTGTTATTAGTAATAACAATAGTTTAAACTATTGTAAAATTAATTACATTCCATGTCTTTAAGTCCCTTGTTCCCTCTTTTTTACTTGAAGGATATAAAGACTCTCGGCATTAATATTAAGGTTAACGCCAACGAATTGGTTAAAAACTTCGAAATGTTTCTTTTTTCCTTTAAACATAACTACTTATGGTTTTATTTTTAAGGCCTGAATTCAGTATCATAAACCCTTATAAAGTTAAGGATATGTTAACTACACCGGCGCTTCAACAACCAAGCTTTTAATAGGCGATATAAAGTCCTAAAGTCTGCGGCATATGAAAATTTAGAATATTTGGTTTCAAAATTTATCTAAAAAAAATTGTTACTACATCCAAAGATATACCTAAACATACCAGAGATTAAAATATAAATTAAAAAATAGCAAAGACTTCACTTACCAAGTTTTCATTAATATGTTTCACTTACATAATAAGCTTCTTTTTTATGTCGTTAAATTCGTAATTTTATTTCACGGAGGTAAGTTTTAAAATCTCCATCGGTAAAGGATACGTAGGAAACTTTAAGGATGTTATAGATTAATAAGTACTTAGGCCTATCTTACATCGTCGTTTACGATGCCGTTATTAACTTTGCGGCAGCGAAGTTTCAAAAAAATGTTAAGATAATGGGAGTTTAGTGTAAATAGGTGTTTGTAAAGGCCCACTGGATTATTAGAAAGGTAAAAAGAGTATACGAATTACTTCGTCAAGTATATAATATCGTCATCTTGGAAATTAAAAGCTTTACGGATCCAAAGGCACGCTTTTAGATAGCGGCAAAGAGCCTAAACGATATTATAGACCTTAACGTCCTTGTATTGACTCTGTTGGTTTCTAAAACGTACTCATGCCTAACGAGTGAATCTTTGTTGTTAGTAAGTACCTAGAAACGAATTGTAACCTATGGCAAATCATTAAATGAATTGCGAAAGGAATCGGTACGCCACTAGGTTAACGATACCCTTAATACCAGGAATGGCCTTGAGATTATCAAAGTACTCGCTTTTTTATTATGAGGTAAAGTCCTCGTATAACGGGAGCCAGATAAATGAGATATTTTATATAAAACCTGAGGTATCTCTTATTTTAAATTAGGTTTTAAAAATTACTAACAGCTCCGTAATTTTTTGTATTACCTAGGTTAAGCCTTATATTAGGGTCACTAACGACAAAGACCTTTACTCCAAGCGAACGATGTAATACAACCATCCTTTATATGTTATTGACAAACCGATGAAACACCATCGACATGGACGATCTTGGAAGAAAAAGAATATTAAAGAGAAGAAATACATACCGGGATATATCTTCAATATTGCTTAGGTAAGTAGAAAAGAAAATAATAACAAAAACTTGAAACTAAAGTTTCGAGTAAAAAGTATTATCAAAACCTTGGGCAAACCCTTCAAAGAAAGCAATAGGGTCAAAATTAACGGCTTTTTAATTCCAAAAGTTACACGATTCGTGTCGAAGGCCGACTTTAACCGTTAAAACCCAAATTTTACTATTTTTAAGTCGAACATTATATATGAAGATAAAGGTAAAACTACGGGGCGACTATATGAAAAAACATTGTCGGTAAGGTTACAAGCCTATAAGATTCACGTGAACATAAGATCTTTGAAGAGTAATCAGAATGATTGGTATTGTAGTATAATTGAAGATGATCCAAGAAGAAGAATCCAGAGGTCTGCACCACAGGTGAAGGTTTATAAGCCCTCCACCCTGAGCGTATCACTCTGGAATACTCCTTCTAAACCGATATATGCATTGCCGTTCGGTCTGGTATAGTCAATCCAAACCTATTTATGTATTGCCGTTTGGTTTGAATTATTTATTCTAGACCGATCTATGTATGAAACAATTTACGCCTTGTAAGAGTACAGCCTGTAATGTAACACGTTATTTTACATCCTTTAAGAATACACTTTGTAATAAAGTACACTGCTACTTGCCTTATATATATTATTTATAAGGGTATATGGTAATATCTACACATGTAATTTCTTCTTCTTTCTTTAGGTATTCCGTACCTATAGTCTAGTAGTAATGATATAATTGTAAATACGAAGGTTCAAATTAATAGGTCTTATAATAATAGTACTATTATCGTATTATTACAAAGGTGTAAATTAACAAGTTTCTGTAGTAATAGTATTTTTCTCGTATTAATTTTAAAATGTTTAAATTAACAAATTCTGCTAGAATTCATAATGTTAAGCCGAAATGGTGTTTTAATTTCGGTTAATATTAACAAAATCTAGCCGAAATGGTGTTTATAATTTGGGTTTAGTTGATATAGTTAAATAAAGGCGATAAAATCGATAATAATGTCTTTTCGTAGTTAATAAAGGTAATTACATCTGTGTTAAAAAGGTTAATTACGTAAGGATTGTTACTTAATGGTAATTACATAATGAGGTACTAGATTAGTATAAAAAGATACATCGTAATCGATTTAGGTAAAACTTTTTTCTTTTTTCTTTGAAAAGCGCGTAATTTAAGCCGATATAAGTTCCCACCTTAATTTAACTACTATTTCCCATAATTATATAAACCGCTTTAATATGTAGGTTTTTAACCAATACCTATATACTAACCTTTTCTTTAAACAGATTCCGTGTAAAAATAGGACTATAAGGCGCCATTTGGCGTGAGAGCATCGGCGCATCGCCGTCGCCGCAGCCGCCGCAGCCGCTACCCCTAACACTATCATTACTAATAACAATAGCCCGCCCTTATCGGGAATAATCTCTTCCATTACCGTTACGCCGCCTAGCTTCACCGCCGCTATATCCCACTCCCCCCCCTTTCCCTCCCCTTTTTCCAGCTTCTAAAGGGAGGAGTAAAGAGCCTCTAAGGTTATAAACCTTACCTTTTCCCCAAGGGTAAAGACTCTATTATCCGTAGGGGCCCCTTTACGCTGTAAGAGTAACTTAGCATAATTGCGCTAGAGTACGTATTTACTAGTCCCTTCGTTTATAAGTTTTTAACCCTATTTTTTTTATCAATAAAAAGCACGAGACGGATTTTATTCTTCTCCTTATGCTTCGTATCGTTAAGGTACATCGTAAGGTCCTTTTAACGCGTTAAACGTTAAAACGACGTACCCGGATTCGTAGCTTTAAGCCGCTAATGAATACGCTTTACGTATCGTGTATCATGTTCGCGGCCGCGGGCAAATTCATTAGCGATTATTATGAAAACGGAGGTCTTTCGGCTTGCTGCCACCGTTACGAGTGGACTGGCAGCTTGTATGCTCCCATTCTGGTAGTCTTGGTGCCATAGGCCGAGGTCGTCTTACGTGCCCGCCGGCTTTTTGGTAAGTTTCAACTAAATCTTAAAAACTGCTTTAGCAAAAATACACCGTTCGAGGCGATCCGAAAAACAAATCGTTGTAAATAATTAAAATGAACCCTTGCTAATTAGTAAATAAGCGTTAACCGGCGGATTAGAGAAACAGCAACCGCCGTCGTCGTCTAGAAACGGGGCTTACATATATATTACGTAGGCGAGTTCAACAAAGTTATCGTACGTTGCCGCGAAAAGGGTAATCCCTCCCCTATACCTTTGCTTAAGGGTATAACTAATAAGGTATAAGGCTACATTTTTGCTGGCGTTAATAACGTTGTTAGCGGTAATAGCGGTGGCGCTAGTATAAAGGGGAAGGACGATGGGGAGGATGGTAAGGACGCGACGACGTCGCCCTTTCCCTTTTATAGAAGATAAATGCCCCAAGGTCGGGCCGGCATACCCAGCTATAGTATAGTGCGTTATATAATATTTTTATGTCTTTTTACAAAACAATTAATTAAAATAATAAACGTAATATGAAATGCAAAGTGAAAGAAATAATATTCTAGAATTGGCGTTATTATGTAAATGTAAATAAAAAGTAAAACAAAATCGGGAATCGGTATCAATAGTCGTGTTTAATAAAGGCAAAATTTATGATCAGTTCGAATTAGCCGTTTAAACAAAAGCAAAACGTAAATCGGTATAAATAGTATAAGACAGGTCGATTCAAATTGGCGAAAAAGTGGTTAAGTAACCTATTAGGGTCGGAAAACCTTTTTAGTAACCCTAATAAATAGTGTATTTGTCGAAATAAGTGTTTCCAGGGCTTCGTTAAGCGTATTTTTGGTTATCATATCTACTGGGTTGGATTTTCCGTCAATCCACCTCGTTTTGTCGATTTCATAGCGTTTATATGACTTGCATAAAGCCATAATATCGATTATCAAATACTTTTCGTTCGTGGTATTCAATTTGACCAGGCACTCGTAAAGCGAAAAGGAGTCAGTACATACGACAAGAGGGACAGAGTATAAACTAAGGTTAGAAACAATCATACGGACCGCCATTTCTATGGTAATGCCCGAAACATGTTTAATCGCTTGAACATATATTAATAAAGGTAAAAACCAAATCCTTACCTATTCGCTAACGATTTTAAATATTAGTTAGCGTTTGGTAGTCTTTTTGGTAACATGTTTAGTAAAAAAGACTAAAGGTAGGTTAATATATAATAATCAATATATAACGAAAATATACACGCATTTAATAACCAACTTATAGCGGATCGTTTTGTTATTGTTGCTATAGGAATTACGTGTTATTTTTCTTTAAGTAACGGTAATACTATATATTAAGCCACTACCGAAACTAGTCAAAATAAGTGTTTATGAGGTCCCAATTTATGAATCACACTTTAAGTTACAGATAAGCATGAAGTCTTTAACATACGACTCTATTTGCTGGTAATGTAAGAACTAAACCTCGGTATAATGATTATGTAAACTAAAGATAACCTTCGAGTTGAAACGGCTGGTTTCATGGTATCTAAATAACAGTTGATTAAGGACTTTGAACTCTGGAATCACAAACTGGTTACGACGTTAGTGAGAGGTAATTCATTTGACTTTAATGGATCGTTAATTCGCATTCTTGGTATTAATACTGGCTTTAAATTTCGCCAAAAGGGTTAAAACGTTGACTTGAACACAATCGACAAGACTAATGTGGTCAAGACTTAATGATACCTGGAAGACCGTACCTGAGGCAGTTATATTGCTACCTTATATTGACCGAAAGCCTTTTATAACCTATCCATTATAGTATAAGTATAAGACCTAATTAATAAAGTCCTTAAATGGTTAAATGAGAGGTTTGAATGGAAGATACGAAATCTGGACTGGGGGATCAATATTGTTTCGATCGACTTTTCGAAGAACAAGTTAATATTTTTACGGACGAGTATTCTACAAATAACACCGACTTATTTTTACTGATTGACTTTTTAGTCACTCTAGTCAATAAAGACAAATAGGAATATTAATTCAATATTATTGATAATCTAATATATTAAACATCAATCAAATGTTAAAGGATTACATTAAACATATTAACTTTAAAGGTTTACATTATAATAGTAGGCTTTGATTTAAGCATAGTATTATAGGAAACCCTTAACATTATTACTAGGTAGATAGATATTCCTTCTATCCTGGTGGTGATTTGTATCGACTTAAAAAGCCTATTCGAATACCTTTCGAAGCTCGAAACAACCAGCGAAAACCGCCAGATGAATAACATAATAATACTCCAAAAAGCGTATGAAGGCAGTGAAATCGATAACTACCGGTAGATTAACGTGAATGATAATTCTACTGATATTATAATGATGGGAATACCGAACAAAACCTTTGAATGCTTTGTAGTCAACAATAAGCTAACTATAAGAATTGAGGGCTACGTTAATAGGTCGCCCAGTAAGACCAAATCATGTGGCGGTGGTTGGAAATATGCTAGCGAATTGGAAAACTGCCAAGGAACTGACGATATTGATGTGTTTAATTAGCATATTTGAAAAGTTTATATAGACTTATGAAGTAAAAACTTTTGGCAGGAATCGACAAAGTTGGACCTTGGAGATATAGGGCAATTAAAGATAATTAGGGTCAATTTAAGTTTTAATGGATATAATCTGGTATGAATGTTAACTAAAATTGATAGGGTTCTAACCAATTAACGAGGTTTCAATTAAACAGCTACCGAAAAATATTGGTTAACTACAATAACGTACGCTTATAAATTAAAAAAGCCGTTAGTATTGTAATAGTAGTAATTGAAGTATAGCAGATTAACTTTACACACAGTAAAGTTAACTATACTGACTTCAAGTTCAATGTTTTTTTTTGATAAGCGTACTATATTTTCTGTACATCAAGTACAAAATACGCCTACTTTATACTGCGGCACAGGCTAAGCAATGGAATATATAAATTACTATACAGACCGGTTAACGGTCTGTCAAATCTAGAACAATACATCCACTACTTAATCATTGTAATACTACTGTGACATAGACCAATCTAATCGATAACGTTGCAATATCTAAAGCACAACCAAAAGGTATATAATTTAATTTTAATACATTTTAATCAGAATTACTGGTATTAAATTTACAAAGGGCATTTATATTAACCTACTTTAAAATTTCCAGCTATAAACTTAAATATTATTGATAAGAATTCTAGGGAAAAATTACAAAAATACTTAAATCAGAAATCGAGTAAGACATATATCGATGCGTTATACCAACCAAAAACATCGTACGAAGTTTCTATTATAGTATAAATATAAGACCTTTAGAACCAAGAATTTCATAACCTAAATGAATGGATTGAGTGGTATTTAAATAATTAGAAAATGGAAATTGAATTGATCTCGGTAAATTTAATGAAATTGAAGCTAATAATATTTACAAACGGTTCATTTTCCAATAACACAATACTTAAATTGTCAATCGGCTTCCTAATAATATTTATCAACAAGGAAAAATTGAAAGGGCAATTTATAATTACCGGAAACCATATGTACTAGATATCTATTAAGTGTAAGCATATAATACAAAACGTATTAGTTTTAAAAGTTTATGGTACAATAAAGGCTTTAATATCGGTATAATAACTAACGGCATATTAATAATTACTACCAAATAGCTAGTTTTACCTCCGTTACTTCTAGTAGTATATATTTACTACCAAAGCCTTTCAGAATACCTATCGAAGCTAGGTACGAATAATAAAAAACTTTGAATAATAAACGTAATAAGTGGAAAAATGGTACATAAATTACAGGAAGTCGATATGTTTTGGTAACTTAACGGTAAAAACAACCTTACTAACGTTATGACCAAGGTTACGTGTAACTACTCCATAAAAAGGTCTATAGATAATAACATATTAACTATATAAATCAAGGGTAATATAAACTGCCTGGATTATAATATAAAGAAATAGGGGTGATTTAATAAACTTAAAGACTGACAGGGTAATAATATTAATGGTAATGGTGTCAATATTAGTAATGACAGTAATTTGAATTACTGGTAAAAGGTACGTAAGTAATGGAATACGTAAGTCGTATGAGTTTGTGGCGAAAGATCTGTGTATGGAAGTTGAGAAACGAAAGCTTCGAAAAGGTAAAGCAAAATGGTTACAAAAAGCCGTAATTAGAGTTGATTTCAGTATATATTAATTGGAATTAACAAGGGTTTGGATGGTTATTGGCTTGTGAATTAAGGAGAGATTTCAGTGGTTACCACCAATTGATGGCGGACTACGCTGGCGTAAAAACACATAAAAAAAGCCGCCAGTATTGAAATAGCTGTTAAATACAGTACAGTCAAGTCAACTTTACTATAAGTAACGTTGATTGTACGTACTGAAAATTGACTGCAGTTTGAAGAATTGAAATACACTACACTCCAAGTGTATTACAGTAGGTATCAACTTCAAATTAGGGCACAGGCTAAAGCATTTGGCCTTACAAATTAGTGTACAGACCGGCTAGCGGTCTCCCAAACTTAAAACTTACAACTCAATCGACCAACATCAGTGTAGCACCAGTTACTTCGCCCATAATAATTTGAATTGACTTCGTTACAACTATAAAGTCCAACAATAGCTAATAAAATATTTATTTAAAGTAAAATAAATACCAATAATAGCCTTAATGTTGAAAACGCTCATACTTTACATGAAATATGGTAATTAGATACGGATATAATAACCGTTCGCAATATATTATAGGTATAAGTCAAAGTCTTTACGACGGGATAGTTTCGAATAATTAACTCAAGTAACGAGGCGTTTACAAGCAGTTATAGAGAATTTTATGTTAGTTATAATAATATCTCTCTAACTATAGTATATGGGTATATCACTGCTATTACTCCCACTACTTATAATACTTTCGGTATTAACAACGTTAACATAACTAGTACCACTACACCGAGTACGAAGATTGTAAAGTCGCCGTTTAATAAGTTAGTCTCGAGTGACCTATTCGGTGTAATCCGCGGGTATATAGAGGAGTAATAACGTATTAGTTAATATATCATTAATGATTTCCTTTCAAATGACAAAAATAATGGCGAATTTCTAGGAAATACTACCAAACTTTATGAATAAGGCCTCCTAAACGTTTAAAAAGATGTAAAACCGTATACAGGCTTTTTATTTTATATTTTAAGCGGAACGATAACGGATCTTGTTGTATTAAGGTTGTAGTAATCAATACGGAGAATTATTATAAAGTTATCAGGATCGCCAACACCGCTGTAACTATTACGGACGTAAACACCTTTTGCAACTGTTTTTTTAAAACCTTTGAATTATTGAAAAAACGTAAAATTCATTTTTATAATACCAATAAAATTCCGGTTCTTTCGTAATTTACGTAATATAGCTATTTATTATACTGAAAGATGTAGTTTAGTTCCGAAAAACTTAATTGGTGAATTAAAAGGTTTACGTTTAAGTCGTTAATATCCATTAAATGGGACGTCGATATCGTAGTCGAAGTTGAAGTAATTTCAGTTGTCGTCATCAAGAAAGTTAACGCGGTTCCTGGAAGATAACGGCGTAATAACTATAATGTTAGTGGATAACGTGGTAAATGTTTCTTAAATAGAGGTAAGTTTCGAAAACGTGGGCGTGCCGGTAACTTAAAACTACTGGATTAACCTAGTTAACGTATTTAATACGTCCGTATTTCGTGATTTTAAGTGTAAAACGTATTTGAAAATAGTTTGGTCCCGTTTAATAGGTTTTACACGTAAGTTATCGATAAAACGTTCATATTAGGTAGTAACATAGTTATATTAAACAGTTAAAGCGCTTTAAAGTAACTTCTTGACGTTTAAATCGAGCGACTACTTTAAGCTTTAAAGGTCCAAATTTGGAAGGTCAAAAGAAAAAGATATAAGCTCAGGCTATAACCGCTTATAAATAGTCATAACAACGTCGTAAAAAAATGTCGAAAATTATATTTAAAGGGATTTCAGCCGGAGCCGTCGCTTAAGATGGTCTAATACTATTGATAATCCTCGATAAAAAAGAAAAAGGAAGAAATCCATCCTAGAAAGCTGCTACGGAGCCGTAAAAAAGGAGTAACCCGATCATATAACAGGTGAAAGCTTACTCCCGTACGGTCTCCAAACGGCTCTAAAGCACTGTAAGAGCATGGGTGGCAACTACTAGAGCTAGATCCATGATAAACATTAGACCAGGTACTAGCATATGACAGCTAGTTCGCTTATTATCGATAATCTGTTTCTCATATTGAAAGCATCTGTTGGAAGGGCTTTGGACGTTGCAACGTTGTCGATTCGATTAATCGAAATAACAATAGTATTGCGTAATAAAGTGGTAGATGTATTGTTTTAGGTTTGGCAGACTGTTAGCCGATCTGGAAAGTAATTTGGACTGCTAATTACTTATCCCATACATTAGTGTAAAGTAGGCGCATCTTATATTTGATTTACAGCCAATACAGTAGGCATATATAAAATCATACAATTGACTTGCAGTTATTATAGTTAACTTCAATGTAATTAAAGTAGATCTACTGAATTGCAATTACTATTATCTTAATACTGGCGGCTTTTTAGTTTGTGTATGTATATTAATACGGTTTACTAATCTTTTCCAGTAGCTGTTCATTTGCGACATCGTTGATTGGCTAGACTCCTATTAATCTCAGTTGACGTTTACACCAAATTAAACTAATTTTAACTTAAATTATCTCCAATCGCGTTTAATTTCTCGATGGATTCGAGATTCGACTTCATCGATTCCTATAAAAAGTTTTTCCCCCGCAGGTTTTTAGATACTTCTAATTAAGCCGTGCTGATTAAAGATTTTATTTTCTTTAGTATTTTTTTGGSTKTTTTTTTTTTTTTTTTTTTGTTTATTAACGTATCCATGTTTGCTGGTACGTGACTTAGTTTTGCCGGGTAGTCTATTAACGTAATATTCGATTCGTTTACTTGGTTTATTGATGTTTATAAACCTTTTAAGGGCTCTATTCGGCGATGTCTTCTTCATAGTATTAGTATGGTTATCTTTACTATAGATTTACAGAACTCCTCGAATTCTATTCTTTCAAAGACTTTTCGAAGTGTTATTACGTCTATTATCAGAAGTTTTTCACTGGTGGTTCCGAGTTTCGAGAGGCATTCGAATGAGCTTCTCAAGTTGGTATAGATTACCATCGGGATAGGAGGAACTTTAGTCTTTCTAGTGATAATATTAAGGGTTTCTCATAGTATCTTACATACATTAAAGCCGGATATTATACCCTACACCTTTGAAGTTAGTACGTTTCGAGCGAAATTTTTGTATTTAATAAAGGTTTAATATATTAGGCTGCCGATGATATTAAATTGATTTTCCCGCTTATCTTTATTAGTAAGGGTAATTATGATTCCATTTTGTAAAGATAAGTTGGTGTTATTTGTGAAGGCTTCATCTGTAAAAATTATTAATTTAGCCTTCAACAGATCGATTGGAACTATATTAATTCACCAGTTCAGGTTTCGTATTTGGTACTTATTTTTTTCATTACGTCGATGAAAGTTGTTCTTTGTTAGGTTTTGTATTTATACCGTAATAGATAGGTCTTACGAGGCTTTCAGTTGGCATAAAGTGGCAATATAACTATTACGAGCTCGTTGTTTTAGGTACCGTTAAGCTTTGGCTATATTATTTTGTTCATTTTAGTGAAATTAGCGCTTTGGCGTTTTTAGAGAAAGCTAAGGATAATATTAACACTAAGTTTATGGATTGACGAATCGTTTAAGTTAAGTTCGTTACCCTTCATCAACTTCGTAACCGGTTTGAAAATTGAAAACTTGAGATATTCAATCTCCTGTTGCTTCGATGCTATAAATCTAGCTGTTTTAATGAAAAAGGAATTTTTAATTTTCATATCTATTAGTTCGAACTCGTCTTATTTTCGTTATTAGTAAATACGGGTCGTATATAAAAAAATTCATATTCAACTGTAACTTAAAGTACGATTGATAGTTTGGAACCTAATGAACTTCTAGTTTTGTTAGTTCTTATAATGGTTTAATATATCGTGTTACCATCTCCAAAGGGTAAATAAAACGTAATTTCTATGGTAACTTTATCAAAACGATCCGTTGAACCTCGGTTATTAACTGCATATGTACCTGCGTAATATCTCGGCTATTAGGTGTGAATTTTCTCTTAGTTATCGTTAGAAAATTCTTAATCAAATTAACTATTAAGTGTTACGTAATCTTCTGAATCGTTAGCTACTACTTGAAGATTAAATGTTTGCCTTTATTAATATATGCTTAGGCGATTAAACATAATTTTTCGTACGGCCGTCCTATGGTTTTTCCATTGACTTTATAAATAATCCTCGATTTGAAGATTATAACATTTAGGGTTTCAATGTTAAAGTTGTCTTTCGGCACGAAGTTTACAACCTTTTGATTTTATGAGCCGTTAATTTAGACTTTATAGTTTTTCAAAATGTTTGCAGAACGTTTTGATAATACCTTGTATTTAAAGCTTTAGTGTTAAGTTTTCGTTATCTTTTTTTTTCGTTTATTTCAGTAGTATTATACATGCGGCCCAGTATGTATTCCTTCTTTTTCATATTCTTTTTGTTCAGGGGTCGTTCTTCTCGGCGGCGCTTTATTTGCTTATCGAAAATAGGTAGAAGAGGCTCATATTAATTCGGTTACTTGGCGCAAAGATATTTATTGTTAGTTTCCCTAATATAGGGCTTGACCTGAGTATTATAGATCATCATGAGACCGTTAACAGTTTTAATAACTACGTTGAAATTAGAAATACTTACTAATAGCAGATATTTACCCATTAGGAGTGGGTACGCTTTAAAAACTAGTAGCATTGGCACTAAAACATTGGGGCTTCTTTTATTATTTAGGCCTTTTACCGCTATTTGAAGGCGTGCCTCTGCATCCTTAAAACTTCTAATTTTCGGTGTAAGGATATTGTACGTTTGGCGAAGTAGTACGTATGCCCTTTTAACTTTCCTAATACTTTAATCGGCCTTTATAGGCACCTGTTTGTATTAAATACCAATTTTCTTGGCATTTTTCTATAACTCTATTGCTGTAAAGTTTTTACCGGCATCGGAGAAAACAAAGTTAGGTGAGTTGAAGTAAGTATTAATCTATAGTATCTTTATCATTTCCCACGTATCATTTGTTGATAGCGACTTGAGAAATTTTTCTCGGTAAAAAAAGGTTGCAGAGTTAATCAAATGTAGAATATGCCTGTTATTTAAGTAAAATATATTAACGAGAATCTTCTAATTAAAGTTCTTGTCTTCTTTTAATGTAAATTTCAATTTTCGAGAAGCTTGTGTATATGTTGTATAATAATTATTAATCTTTTTAATAGCTTTTAAAGCAGGGTATTTCACATTTTTATGCCTTGCGGATTTCAGGACTTTATATAGACCTTGAACAACAGAGTGGTTGAAACACTAGTATAATTAACGTATTTCTGATTTCGTTAGGTTTAATGCCAATACTTTTGGTCCCTGAAAAGGAAATTATAAGTGTTTTTATTTGAAGGCGAGGAGAAATATTTGGTCGTTTTAAACTAACTTGTCGGCGTGGATATCAATATTGATACCGAAGGTTTTTATATACTTTAAATAGAGAAGAAAAGGGGTAAAGGACTTAATTATGGGGAACGTGATTAATTTTATACCAGTTTAAATTACCCTTATCTTTCGTAACGAAATTTGTTTGCCAGATCCGAAGTTTACTTTGGCTTTGCTAATATCGTGACGATTAATTTCAGTGGCCGTAGTAGTTTCACTTCGAAGCGCCACGTATTGCGAATTGCCGGTTATTAAGTACCTTATTGACCTTGTGTTTGGTATAATACCTTAAAATGTATGGTTTGTATAAAGATCGCCAATGTTAAAATTATAGAAAGGGTTAGGAGCTTGGTTATAGTAAAGTTAAGGATCTCCACTGTCTAAGTGATATAAGAAGGCGTGGTCAGCTAGTTATTAAGCCACGTTGGAATCAGTGTCTTTATATCACTTAATTTACTCAAGGGTATCGTTACCGTTAATTACCCCGTCGCTTGCGAAATTTACAATATAATTTAACTAATTTTTCTGGGAATTAATAGAGTACTAAATTTGATACATTACCTCTTTATCAATATGCTCGGCAAAGGGGTGTTAAGTTTACTAATAACTAAACTTATTATAATTTTAACATTTTTCCTCATTATTCATTACGACGATAGTTCCAAAGTTAATAGGTTTTCCAGAAACTTGACCCTCTTGGCGTTAGCGAGGCTCTTGCTTCTAATTTATAACTATTAAGCTAGATTTTGAATTTAAAGTCGCCTATAATCTTATTTGTGGTTGAAGTAATTAATTACCGTAAGAATATTTTTATTTACGTTCATGAAATTACTAGCTTAGGGCTATATATTAGGAAATTTTGATATACGCATTATTAAAGTCGTAAGCGAAAAGCGCAACTAGCTAAATAATCTTTTATAGGTAGTATGGGTTTAAACTCGTTAATACTAGTAACTACTGCCTGTAACTGTTCGCAAAGTGTGGCCTTTTTAACGTAGACCTTTGCTATTACTTGTTGGCAAAGTATTAGTTTGTTAAGAATTTGATTTAGCATACTTATTGGAGTTCAATACTCTTTTTTGTTCGTTATCATTGTAGTTTACCTTGTGGTAGCCTTATTTGTATAGTATTAGGTAAAATAAATATTGTATTCGAAATAGCTTTTTATACTATCGTAAAATTCGCGAAAGTTGACTGCTCGGGTTTAAAATTTTAGGTAGTAGTCCTTGACGTGCCTAATTAGAATTCCTGGAAATAATAAGTAAAAACAAAAAAAAGGCAACCTCCATTTATTTTCAAATATTGAAAAAGGGCATTTTTTATAAAGAAAAGATTATAAAGCTTCCTATTATACTTCTCTATATCTTTTTAGATCTTGACGAAAACCTTACAAAGCTTATAGTTAATATGAACTATCTTAACTGGTCTGGAAAAAGGTTACGATAATCGTCTCAGTTTTTATTGGTATTTTTTTGTAGTTGAAGCCTTAGAGACTTCGACCTGCGGTATTAAGGGTAATTACTAGTTTCCTGACCTAAGGGATAAAGTCTTGGGGTAAAACCTATAGTAGGCTCGCGTATGTAGACAAACCTATCGTATAAATGTTTTTAGAGAACTTGGAAATTTTGATTAAAGGGTAAGGAGGTGATAGGGGCTTATAGTTTTTAAGAAACTTTGCGATTTTATTTAATTAACTGGTGGAAAGCACCAACGTCAATTCTTTTTACTGTATTAGAAGCCGTTATTTTACGTTATCTGCCGCTTCTAAAAGTGAATTCCGCGTTGTTAAGTGGGGGTATTAGGCTGCTAAGTAGATTAACAGATTTCTAATCATTAAAGCGTCAATGTGCTTAACTTAACTAAGGGTTAGAAAGTTCTTTGGAATGCGTGTAAGGGTTTTAAGGTTCCTTAATACTCTTTTTTTAGCGCGTGGATTTTACGGGCATTCCTTAAGTTGAACTAGCTCGAAGAGAGTTTCTCCCAATTTGGTAAAGCTTTCCTTTAACACATAGATCTCTCATCGTTTCAATTTTAACTTTAACTTGAATTTAATGGTCTTTTAAATCGCTTTACATATTTCAATTGTCTAGTCGTTAAAGAACTTATAATATTCGCGGAAGGCGTGGTTATAGTTTATAAAGTCGTAGTATTTAACGATATAACTGCCAATAAAGTTGATTATGTGCTTTCCCGTTAAGTTTTCGTTAACATCTTGGATTTAAACGTCTTTATCGTATTTATTAGAGAAGATAGATCCGAAAATATCGATTTCCTTTAATAGTTCCTTTAAGGGTGCTATTTTTAGGTTTTAGGTAATTTAGGGTTTTTCTTTTAGCGTATCTTGAAGTAAACTTAGCCTTTTAGGTGTGTAGGAACTTGATGTTTTAGCGTGAAATTTCGTGGAAACTTGGCGATTTAACGTCAAGTCTTTCGATGTGGATTTTTTAACGCGACTTGGTATTCTTGGTGTTTTCGCCTAGAGCAGCGAACTTAGCGATTAAATTGGCGTAGGGGAAATGAAAAGAATGAAATAAAGGGAAAACCTAGGTGTTTAGGTAATGGATTGATATAAAAGGTAACGTTGAAAATCATTTATTGTTTAGCTGTAGGACTTCGTCGTTTTCGTAGTAACAGCACCCGTGATAACAGTAACTTAGCTGTATGTCAATTTACCAAACTTCAAGACTTTTAACAGTTAATTTGAACGTCTTTAAAGAATGTATATAAAGATTTCTTAGCATTTTCGATAGGTATACCTTCTTTACCTCTAAGTCATCGTAAAAACCGCCGTAACCTAAAATTTCTTTCTATTTATTAGCCTGAAAATCGCCGTTGTTTGTAGGAGCCTTTCGCAAAATTATTTCTTCCATCTTGACCGCTGATGTTAACATAAAATGTAACCAAAAAGTAACTTCTTCTTTTACCTAGACAATCTGTACTTAACTCAATAAGCACAGATTAGTGGTGGTAAGGCTTTAGACGTTGTAAAGTTGTCGATTCTATTGGTTGAAGTAATAGTAGTATTACGTCGTCAAGTGGTAGATGTATTGTTTTAGGTTTAACAAACCGCTAGCCGGTCTACACAGTAATTTGTATAGAAAATTGTTTGGCACATTCCTTCATATTAAGTAGGAGCGTACTGTGCTTAACTTACAACTAATACAGTAGGCCACAGAAAAAAATACACTCAACTTTCAGTCAGTATAGTCTACTTTACTGTAAGTAAAGTTGGCCTACTGCACTGCAATTACTACTATTCCAACAGCATCGTTAATTTGGAAGCATACCAATTTCTTCTTGTATTCCTTCAAATCTCTACTATTTGTTAAAATACGATTTTAAGTGTTGAAAGATAGTGATGATTTATTCATCATACATGAAAAAACTTTAAATACCTACAAAGTTAATGAAAAATCGTTAGTTCTAATAATATTGTTAATGTTTTTAATCACTTTCTCAAGCAATAACTTCTAACTCATAAAAATTTAAATCAACCACTGAAGGATATCAAAAGCCCGTTCGAAAATTACGTAAATCTTTTTGGCCTGATTAATACTCCAATAAAAGTATAAAAAAAACTCGTTTTTATTAAATTCCTATCAATTGAATATTAATCTGAAATTACATCGCAATAAAGTTGGAACCAGCATCGTAATTCGTTCCTCTAGTGGTGTTTGGTACGTATTAATCCATAAAATACGTAATATTTCCTATATTTCATTTTCTGTTATAATTTTGAACAACTTCATGTCGTCAAACGCTATTCTAGGGTTAATAACGTAAATTACTAGTTTGTTGCGCTGGTAAAATACGTTTACAAAAACTTTAAGGTTGAAATTATAATATTAATTTAACGTGAATTTAAACTTTCCGGATGTTGTAGAAGTTTGTTTAGCATTAATACCCAAGTCGTTTCATTGGCATTAACGCTGGTAAATCCATACCTTTATCACCAGTTACTTTAAGAACTTTATAAAGCCTATTGATCTCCAGATAATCAAACTGTCGATATAATTAACGAAGTTTTATCTTCGTCGGATCAATACTATTGTCTTTTGCTTTTGAATGTAAAATCAAAGGTGTTATTATTTCAAACTAAATAAAATTCTTGACCAGTATTTAATCTTAATCAGTTCATTAATTTAAATATGAACGGTAACGCAGAGGATTTCTATATATTTAGGCAAAAAAGGAAAAGGGGTATGAGATTTCTAATTTTGGAAAATAACTGGTTGAAATTCTATAATGATAGTTGTAAAAATTAACAAAGAACACTTCTTTTCAAAGTCAAAGCCAACTTTGGCTCGTCCGGTATTCGTGTGATTAAGATCTGTATTAATATTGATATCCATTTATAATACAAATTATTAACAGTATCCATCTGTAAAATACTGTGTTACCCCAATGTTTAGCATAATAATTTATAATATTTACTCTGGATAAATGTTTCGAATATCAAACAAATGCGTAGGGCTAACATCTTCATCGTAATAATGACGATAGGGGTTTTTATCTGTCCGACGATATAAAAATATATGACTTGTGAGTTATTGCCTTCTTTTGAACTCGTTATTAATATATTTGTACTAAACGTTAGTTTTATACTCATTTTTCTTTATCTTCAACCTCCTTGTTTTCAAGGTTTATTATGTGTTAAATCTGTTTTTATTTAAAGGTAAAAGTGTATAGTAAATAGTATATTACTTGTTTCAATTCGCGTGCGACAGTAGTTTGAAACATTAACTAATAGACTTTCTTACCGCAAATTTTCTACATTTTAGTAATCGAAAGAAACTTTCGTGGTTAACTTGAAAACTTTGAAAAAATGGAATATTCTTCTTCTTGAATGCCTAAGTGATTTCATCCTCAGTTCCAAGCCTTTCGTTAGCCGTATTAGTTTGAATTACCGTACTTACAGTCGATAGAATACGTGTAAAATTCGTCTTTATTGTTGTTGCTTAATTTTGAAGCTTAGGGGTATATATCATTCGAATTCGGTACTTTTGTCATTACGGTCGTAAGCAAAGACCATAATTAGCCAAAAAAAAAAAAATTTACATATAGTGTTCAGGTATTATAAAGCGTATTAGAACTCTTTGTAACCAGTAACGGTCTGACGAACTTACCGTCATAGTATTCCTTCGCTAGAGGCCACATTATCTATTAATTTTAGCAAAGTATCAGCCCATCACATATATGATTAAGGAGGTCCATTTTACTTTCCGATTTCTTTTAATAATTCAATATGTAAAACTACCTTACGTTGCGAGATTCATACTTCGATTTATAGCTAATATATATCTGACAGCTTAATCGTATAAAAAAATCGGCGATTTCGTTTATAAAGCTTATATTACTCGTTTACAATGAGTAGGAAAACTTAATATGTTTTTATTTTAAATAGGAAATTTCCGAGTTAAATTAAACATTATTAATTTTTCTATATCAGTGACTATGATGCCGACTGCCGTTGTAACAACTATCGCTATCGCGACTGTGGCTTTTGCGGTCATCGCGGCGATTATCGTCGCGCTATTTATTGCGAGGTTTATCACGGACTTTTAGAGGTTCGTGTTCGCCATAGCGAATACGATAACCATTTTTACCAAAATCCTTTTCATACCTATTTTTATATTTGTATTCCGGCTTTAAATTATTTTAAAACGTGTGTAAGTTGTACTATGTATGTTCATTTTTAATAATAGACTTTTATGAAAAGAAGAGGTGGTCTACGAACACTAATAAAATAGTTTTAGCTTATTTGATTTAATTTATATATCTCTATAAAATTTACTTGAGGTTAAAATGTTGTTCAATATCATGAATAGGTAAGTCGAAAAAAGTCTAAGTATCGATTATAATGTCATACCAGTTTTTATTAATTCGATGCAAAATCCCTATGATTCGTATGTACCTAAGCATAATTTAGATATACTTAAGAAGGCTTTACCTTACCCTTATATAATCTCGTAGAGTAAATGTTCATTTGTAAAAAATCTTAGTCACTCGGCTTGCGTCTATTCGCAAGCGATTCGTAAAAATATCTACAATTATTTCGAGGCTTTTATTCATAAAACTTATACTTTTTTTGTAAAGTAACTCCGTAATTTACCAAAATATTACAAATTCCTAACGTGGAATTTCAAATATAGAGACGATTAAACTTTCGGCGTCAAGATTAACCTTCATCAAGCTTTCGAGGCGATTCTAGAAATTCTAAGCGTTTGTAAAAATGACATCTTGGCTAATAGTAACTATATTTATATCAAAAGGATTAAGATACTCGAGGTTATAAACCCCGATTTCCTTACACTTTATACGTATATAATATTATTAACTAAGGATTAAGTGGCTGGCGTGTTTTTATCAGGGCTACGAAAATGAAAAAAGTGGTCTAAACCTCGAATAGAACGTTTAAAGTTATGATGGTGGTCTTTACTTTGGTAAGGCTTACGTTTTCGCTCCTGGTTGCAGTTAGGGGCGTTACAGTGATTAACTTTACACATTTAATTATCTATAATATACTGCTAAAGGCTTGTATTAATGGTATTAATTTGTTCGCTAAATTTTGCGTTCTTTTTAGTTATAGTAACTATTTTCTTTTACAAATGCTTAGCCTACTTAGTACTAGATCCATCTTGATTAATATCAGGCAAAAATAAGAGTGATGTGTACGGAAATAAGTTAAGGAAGGTATCAACGGCTAGAGAATTCGCGAGGATAAAGTCAATATTAACAAAAGAGAGTATAATAAATCGAAAACTGTAGTGGTAGGTGTAGATAAAATCTAAGTGGCAATTATTAAGGGCTGACCAAGAGTGAGGCGAGGCATAACTGATGTATTAAGGTAATTTAAGGCCAAAGTACGTGATTTACTTTTATTTATCAGGGAAAAATAACGATACAAAGACGAGGACGGTAACGGTAGTAGCGAAACTGATAGAAGTTACGGCGAGGACGGCGAGGAATGTGAAAAGACAGCTTAGTGGCAGCTGTTAAAGGTAATAGCGGTGGTGACGAGCTTGATTATAAGATAAATAACGGCGGCGACGATGATAATAATAATGGAGACAATGGATAGAGGAAAAGGGGGGCAGTAACGATAAAAAGTGGTTAATTGTAGTGCTATTTATTGGGGAAGAGGTTAAGGATCTGAAAGTTGAAAAGCAGGAAAGACGGAAAAAATAAGTTGAACGGGGCGAGGGGTTGTTGTTTTTGTTCTTACCAATATAGAAAAACTGGTAACTCTCCTTCCTTTTTGTCTTATTTAGACTGGTGAAAGGTAAATCTGGTGCTTTTTTAGATCTTTTGCTTATAGCTACCAATTGTTGGTACGTGTATACGACGGTAACGTAATGTTAAAACAGGGTATTATTCTAACGATGGAAGAGTAAGGAACTAAAACTAGAAAAGAAGCTTGGCGGATCTGAGCATGTAGTAGCCAGATGCATAGGCAGGTACCAGGGTACGTGCTAATACCTTCCTCTATGTATTTAACCCCCCAAGTAATGTACAACACATATAAAGTATATGTAAAGGGGTTATTTGAAGCTTTATTCTTTGGAAGTTTTAGTATGATAACAAAATTTAATACATTTATTTTTACGTTGAAAATTCTTCATAGAATTATCAAACAGTTGAAAATTTTACCCAATTAAGTTTTTATTTATATAAATTTACGAAACTTCTGAGATAATTAATTTTATTTTTTATGGTATTATCACTGGGAATTTCCGACTTCAAAACATCGCACTAGTTGCTTCGAAATATACTTGTAGATACCGGCAGTGGAGATCGTAACGAGGGGCTTAGGCGCCTATAGGGATCGACTTGGCCCCTCTCTATCCCTCTAATTAATTCTTTAGAGTGGCCCATAGTTTAGAGACCCATAGGAATATAAATTATAGCTTTAGACGGACCGTGACATGCGGTTACTTCAATCTCCGCCCGACGCAAATTTACGCTAGAGATCCGACTATTTGTGCCTTTTAAAAAGAAAATAGCCTTATAAAGTTGAAAAAAAAAACGAGGAAAAAGCCTGGGTAAGGGGTTAAAGTAATACACGTATATAATAGCATATAAATTTCGCGGTGTATTTTATAAGAATAAAAGGCCCCTATATCCTTGTGATGGTTTATACGCCTCATATCTATATATAAATGAGCTTTCTATTAATAAAATCCCTCAAGTCAAACCTTTCTTCTTACAAATGATACTATAATCCAAAAAACGTAAGTATTATTACAACTTCATTCCCCCGTACCCTTATATCTTATAGTTTAGGTATCCATATTAATTTTGATTTTGTATAGTAGTATGAATCCGAAAGAGACGAGTCATACGTACCTGGACTCATCATATTCAGGCGCGGAATCTATTACTTTCCAAACGAATTAAACGCTTCTCGAGCGTCACCTATCCCCTTTTTCGACCCCTTTTTACTTTTTTTCTCCCCCCTCGTCCCTCTCATCCCATAAGACCAGCCACCCCCCACTACAAATAATGATTAACAGCTTTATACGGTTTAAGTATGGTTCATATTAACGGGTGCTAGAAACGAATCTTACGCCGGTGGAGGAAAGGGTGTAAAATACGCTAGCTATGCACATATGAACCTTGAAAGCCCCGAATGTAAAAATATTAAATATTAATGGAAATTGATAGTATTAAAACTGAAAAACGTGTGTATTTCCATCGCTATCAACGCCGTTGAACCGTTAGCGGCTTATTGCGTCACTGTTGCGGCGAAAGCGCTTTCTGGTCATCTAACCACCTTACGACGACGCTTTGACACTACCGTAACGGCAGTGAAATGCAGCGCGATACAGGTTGCCGTAACAGTCTTATTGATGCGACGGGGCCCCGCTATTGAGAAAGTTGTAGTAAATGTAAACGATAGCAACGAGGAAACTAGTAATAGAAGGGAAACAGATTTTATCTTTAATTAACACGTTATTCCCTTTTCCGTTACCGCTCGCGTTGCTCCTCACATCGTCACCTTCGTCGTTGCTACGGGTCTTTTCCTGTGATACTTTACCCCTTTTCGAAAGGGATGGGTTTGCCGGACAACCGAAGTTAAAGCCTTAGTCACAGCTATAATAAGATGAATAATGGAATAAGTCACTAGCTTGTTAATAGTAACGTAGCAATAGTGGAAATGATAAGTGTATGAAAACGCAAGCAGGTATTACATATAAGCGGCGGTGGGCGTAAAACGTATTAATTATCGGCTGGCAAAAAGTGCTACTATATGAGGTTATAATTTAAAATCGATTTTTTTTTCAAAAAACATATTATAGCGCAGATGAAAACTCGGAATTTCTTAGGGCTTAAAAGAACCCTCTTTCCATAAGTATTACGAATACGTCCATTGAGTGGTTTTTAGGGGGGGCTTTGTTAAAGCTTTTGAACTTTTACAGAGGCCAATTAATAAATTAAGCAAACGAAATTCCACTCGCTAGCGTATTAAAGGAATATCAATTCGTATTAAAAAGTCGAAATACCCGAAATGATATAACACGAAATTTGCGTATCCGTAATTTATCGTTCAAAACCAGTATAAAAAGCACCTAGATAATAAAGAATAAAAAGATAAGGTATCGGTCCTATAAAATTAGCCAAATTCAGATCAAGGTCTGGTCGAATATGTAAAACCTTGACGTGAATATAATAGAGATAATATATCCTTTTTCCAAGAATATTTTTTAATAACTTTGAGTTAGGACTGGAATACAGATTTTACATAGTTAATAAAAAGTTGGTCATCTTCGTAAAGGTAAATGAAGGACCTGGTGTAAAAATTCGTGAATTCGTCAGAAATTTCATTGCTATGGATACCTATATGCCTGAGATTTTATTAATTAGATTGTAACGTGGAAGTTCCGGAAGGTTTATTGGGAAAAAGTGGCGAAATTGCTAGTTAACTTTAACATTATAGAGGTATTTTTAATGTATATCATTACCTTTCCTTACTTGATACACGTAGCCTCTTACAGGTCCTATAACGCGCCGATGGCCTTATTTTTAAAAACGTGCAGAATAAGGTGTATGCTCTCGAAACCTTTCATAGCTACGTACTTATTACGGTAAATTACGTTTCTATATTCAATGTAACTACGTTGATAGGAAAGTCGCTCGGATTAATCACTCAAAAATATAATAAAGCATCAATTAAGGTTTGGGTATAAGGTTCAAAAACACAAGGTAATAGATTTTTTGTTTTACCAAATTATAACGGGGTCGAGGGATTTGGGGGGAAATCGAAGGGTAAGTAAAATAGCTATGGAAAGTTAGGGATTTCATTATGTACACGCGGTAAAGACTTAGTTGATATAAACCGGCGATGTGATGAAGAAATGTTTTTGAAGTCAATAAGAACACTTTGTATTACATGTATTAAAAATCGTATAAAGCTCAGGAGTGTGTTAATAAAAAGATAAGCCATCTATTTATCGGTTATTATATCTGTAGAGATCTGTAAACCGGTCTTTGAAGTTTCCGTATTAAATGTCGTTTTAATAATTTATATAAAGGGATACCCTATATTAAAGGTTCTCAACCGGTAGTTGAAACGAAGCCGTTATTATTTAAAGGTGACTTTATTAAAGGATAATCCCGAATTCCTAAAGATAACAATATTAGGCGAAGTTTTGTGTAATAGATCAACTACATTTATTGTAACGATAAACGAAACCGTAACCTATTTTTCAAATCCCTTTTAAATATGTCCATTATATTAATTATAGGCAGAGTAAGTCAGTATAAAAACAACCGCGTCGATGGCGGTTATATATAAAAGGTACAATAAGGGCTCTCATTTCGTATACGAAAGTTCCTTAGAATATCGGGCGACTTTCAACGCCTTTCTTCCGCTTTTTCTAACATATATGCGCTTTAATAAGGCTCGGTCGAATTAAAACCTTAATTAAAGTTTACCAAAAAAATGTGTTGGGAAAAGGATTTATAGCCAAAAATATCGGTTTTGTAACGTTAAAAATTAAAGAGTTTCCTTGTTTTGTAAAGTTGGTAAGACTTTTGCGTTTAGTGATACGTAAAAGTTCGTATTTTTCAAGGGCAGAAACCACTCGATTATTAATCGCCTCCATATCCGTTTTTTATAAATTGATTTTAAAATCCGTAATATTAAGTTCGCATTGAATTGAATATTCGTATAAAAAGGATGTCGTCGGCGCAGATAAAAACATGATCAAATGAATGTTGAACAGAATCTGATATATAAATTATTTAAAGGATTGTAAAAAGAAATTTTTTTTTTTTTGGAATGCCGTATTTAATATTAAAAAACATTATAGTCGTCGTTTGGTAACGAACCCTTGTTATTTCCTTTGTTAACAATCTTTTAGCGAGCTGTCATGACATAAGCATGTTGGCGGGTTAGGAAACAGGCCAGCATGCAGCTGAGCTACCGAGAGCCTAAAGTCCAGCACATCAGGCGGGGAACATCTCTCGGTGAGCCTCAGTGAGCACCGGTGAGCCTTAGTGAGCACCGGTGAGCCTCAGTACTGAAGATGGTATGAAAGCCATAGGATATAAGGACACGGCCATCACCACATAGATAGTATTTCCTTCATAGCTCTTCAGTTGTCAATCTAAGTATTCAGTCTTAGTGTATTCTGAATAGCCTCACGGCTTTTGATCATTACTTGCACGGTTTCGATATTGTTCACTCAGCATCTCTACTACCTTCTTGATAACATAAACGCTGACATCTTCTATATACTCGCGGGTATTTAGTGTAATCATTACAAGAGGGTGAGTAGATTATAATAAAACCCTAACCGTTTCATTTTCAATAGAGTAAAATATTAAACGTCTTTTGTACGTTGTGTGTTAAAATTGATACGACTTTGCCGTCGGTAAAGGCAGATTTCATATTGTAGGTAAATAACGTAATTAAGTTTAGGAAGAATCGTTTAGGCGTTTTCCCTCCGTGTTGGGAGTTAACAAAGATTTTGGTAACATAAAACCAAAACATGGTCTTGGTAACTATACGTTTTAATCCCTTAGAATATATCGGGATGAAATTTATTAGCCTTTATAAACGTGGTTTTAATAGGTCACCATCGCCAAATTTTAGTATTATAAATACCTTTAATTGTTGTGAAACATATGGAAAAACTATAAAACGTAAACATTTACTATAAGAAATACGAAAAGGCCCTGCAATAAAATCTTAATATTTTTAAACGGGTATATTATTATATTATTAGGCCTTATTAACACATTGTGAACTCCAATGGTATTACGTTGTATCTTGTCGTTGAACATATCAGATTTTTACAGCATGATATACTTGGATCCCCCCTGATTTTTTGAAGAGTTATCGATAATATCGTCAACAATCAAAATCTATTAAATATATCGTTTCGAAGGAGTTAGACTTGATACCTGGTGTCGAAAACGAGGTGGCTCCTTTCTTCGAGTAAAGTGGCTTTAAACAGTAACTGAAACTCATGCAAATTAATGATGTTATAAACTTTCGGAAAGTCGGCAGCCCGGTAAAATTTATTTTTTCCCCAAGTGAATATATACCTATTACACTTCGGCTAAAAAGTTTCTACCCTTTATATATCCTATCCCGTGTAGTCAGGTCTTATTAACTTTACTTATATAATAAAGAAGTCGATGCAGTTTAAGGGTTTACTACTCTATAGCTTTTACCCGCATTATACCGGGTTTAACAACCACATATAAGGCGTTAAGATACAATCGGGTTAAGTCAAATGCCTACTCTTATACTGTAACTTGGGTTTATATATTGAAGATGCGTGGTAAAAAGGTTATTCTTACAGAAATCAAATTTCTAAACCTCGGTAAACTGGGTTTTAGTAGCTTAATTCGTGGTATCAGGGAAATAGAAAACCTATAAGTTAGAGAAGTTATGAGAAAAACTTTATAATTAGACCTATTATCGCAACTGAGTTGTATTATTGTGATAACCCTGGTAATATCGCTAAAGGTAAAGTTGAGAACGTATTTTCAACGATATATAAGGATACTATATCTTTACAGTATATACCAGATGCGAAAGCTTATGTATTGGATATATGCTATTCGTGTACGTTTCATAAAGTTGGTTTCGTACAGCTATATACAAAGTTAAAATCCCTGTTGATAATAGTTCAAAATTTGAATACCCAATTTTAAACCTTCGTTAAAATCTCGTTGGTAAAATAGTTTCAATATATATTCAAGATATCAATGTCGTTAATACGTAATTAAAAAATTTCTTCCTGTGATTTGACTTCAATTTCATAGCGGTAAGGGAAGCCTTTTTTCGAATGAATGTAAAGACCCGAGGTCGAATGATCAAAAGTAATTTACATCGACTATCTTATATAGGAATGTAACTTTTTCAATTTCGAATTGGTGAGAAAACTTTATACGCTACGTGTCGTTATATGGATTCATAGCCGTTTCATTTTCTGTCACACTAAATTTCATATACGTTAATGATATTAATACCTTCTTTTGTATAGCTTATAAGTAGGGTTTGGTATCCGATTGTATTTTTACCCACATTTATCTATATAATCGTGAGTCACGTATTTATTTTCGACGAATCATAGTATTAAATCTTTTAATTTGTATTTGAGGAAGTCGTATTTAGCATTTCGAAATATCAATATTAGTTAAGTTCTAATAGGTGGCAGGATCTTCATCTGATACGTTTTTCCAATTTAGAAAGTTCTATAATTTTTTATATAAAATGGGTACTAGAAAACGATAGGAATTTAAAATTTGATATAATATAGCTAAGTTTATTATAAGAGGTCTAATATTACGAGAGAAACTAATTACGGTTATTAAAATGGATTGGGTTCCGGTCGTTAAAGGTTTGAAAACTTTGGAGCTAGTTTTTATAACCTTAGAAAACTGTTGTTTCGATAGGTTAGATTCAAAATTTATAGCCGGTTCGTCTATAAAGCGGACACCCGGTTTTAATGATATAGAAATTCATTTGTGTACCTTAGGAATTTTAATTCTTATAGTCAAGGGTATGTAATTGTCACCGATAAAATCCTGTGTAACGGTCCCCTTTAAGGCGTCGATAATTCCGGCCACTTTATACGGAACGGGATCAGGGAAAAAGGGTCACGTAACGGGATTACTTTAACTTACGAGGTCATGTAACCGTCGGTTTTAGGAAGATTTGTGGGGAGTACAAAACGTACTGTATACTTATCAGAAAATTATTATCGAATACTGGTATAAAACGGATTTCTTTTTTGACCCCTTTTAATTAGAGGAATATTCGTTTTAAAAGGCCTTGAAATGGTCATGGCGTCTTTGATTAAGGCTTTCGCTGATACTCTCATATTATACCGAATTTTCACTAAGAATTCAATTCTTTTAACTCATGTTTCGAAACGCGGATCTATTTTTCACCCCTCGTTTAAAAGCTGCCGGGTAATCTTTTTAAGTCAAAGGTAACGGTTAGTAATGATTATGGAATTTGAGGGGTTGTTTTGTACGATCTAAAGGTATAATAATTTATTGAAACTGAATAATTAAGTTACGGGATCGGGCAAACGTAACGGGTATTTATATATTATTATAAATATTCGTTTTTATCAAATTCAAACCGATATCGTTTATTCCTTGCTCTTAATCATTTGTGAATACTAAAAAGGTGACATGATTTAACAAATCAAAGGAAAAAGATAATTTAAGTTATCCAATCCTTTTAAACTCTTCACCTATATATTAATAAGTAAACGTCGATTGGTGCAGTCCCAGTTTCAATAGTAATCTTCCTTTCTATTATTTCTGGAATTTCGATCGAAGTTTTTTAAATTGAGGGGTAGATAATACACTGAACCCTTTTAACCGCGTACTTATACTAAGTTTAGTAAACCGTAATAAAGATTTATTTCAAACAGATAAAGTAAAATCAGTATGATAT
Source organism: Anisogramma anomala (assembly GCA_038502455.1). Lineage (NCBI taxonomy): Eukaryota > Fungi > Ascomycota > Sordariomycetes > Diaporthales > Gnomoniaceae > Anisogramma > Anisogramma anomala. Next base: position 4,205,332 of record JASMMZ010000007.1, read on the forward strand.
CCTTGAATATGAGCTGACTTTAACTGTAATATCAGTATGACATATAATTAAGCTTAAAGAGTTTAATTGATGAACTTGATAATCAACATATTTAGTTATACCATTTTTAAGAGGGTGTATTAGAGGGGAAACTCTTCGACATTTAGTTTTAAACCCTCAGAAACCCTAGCAAACAACCGTTTGTTCTGCTGCTTCACAGCCTTATAAAATTTAACACATTATATAGGATAGTCTTTCGAATGGTCGTAAATAAAGCCTTAACAACCTTTCGTCTACGAAGGGGTCTCTCACAAAGTTAGGACAACCGGCGTTTAATTACAGCTTGCCTCTGTAATCTATATAATGCCCGGGTTCAGTAAGGTATAGAGCTTAAAGCCCTTATTTGCTATAGCGGCTGGTAATATTAAAGCCGTCGTATAAATAGCGAAGAAAACTTATAAAAGGGTTTTTTTGGGATTTTTTGTACTTAATCTATTTTTGTAAAAGGGGGATGGAGGGGATGCATAAGCTTGTGTAAAGGTACAATTCTATTTGTTTACATCTTAAGGCTTCTCTTTGCGAGGTGATTGGTAACGTAAGTCGTGATATGTAATAACAACGTTCTGTATTTAGTAAAACCGAGTCGGTAAGAAAGTGAAACAAAGGTATTGATAACTTATTTATAAACCTTATAAATGAATTCGCGAATTTTAAGATAGCGATTTTACGTATCGACGACCTTATAAAGAAACTCGACGTTAAAACATTACGTACGATACGTAGTAGCGTCATTTTGTACCGGGAGCGAACTAGTTATTTAATGCTTATGTTAAGGCCCTTAAGTATTCTATAAAGATCGGGCACTCTTTTCAGGTGCGTTAAGGGAGCGCGTGAGCAGTTTGGGCCTTTTAGCGTTTTCCATAGAGGGAGCTATTGAAATTTTCCGTTAGCGATGTAAAGATATCGTGTATGTTTGGTGCTAACGCTAACAAATGTGGATGTTGCTTATGAATGTGTCGGAGGGAATGATCTTGTTGAACTTGAGATATTAAATGAAAAACAAATTGATAATTAATGTTATAGCTGTCTTGAAAGCTTATAAAAGCATGTAAATGAAAGAAATTTGATATATTGATAGGAAAATTGATCCAGCCGATATCGTTTGAAATATCATACCAAATAAAGTGTTTAAAAATATTTATAAATAATAATAGACTAACAATATAAATTATTGGTAAAATATACAAAACATTTAGCAAAGTTAAGGCTTGTAACAATAAACAGAAAAACAAATAAAAGGAATCTAGAAAACTTAAATCTTATGTTTATAATGCTGAATTCATTGATTAGCATAGTTGAGATTTGGTGTGAGGAAGTTTTTGAAAACTTGTTTCCGAGTTTTTAAGTGGTATATAATGGGAGTTTCATACAAATAGCATAGAAAAAAAAGGATAAATCACCATTATTACCAATTGACTGAATCATAAGACGTACTACCATCACAAAACGAAACGGTGACAGTGTTAAAATAATGATGAATTGTAATAGAAACGAATTAATTAATAGGTGTTAGTTTAACAAAAGGCAAAGGCCAAGATTTGGCCTATAAGAATTAAGGTCCAAGCCAAATAAGAGTTTGTCCAGTTTAGACCTTAGAACTAACGCTTTAATTTACAGTATCATTTGTTAATTTGAACACAATCTTAATCAACGACTCGTTGAAACTTAAGAATTTCTATAGGTGAAGCCTACCCACAAGTTTGATATTTTGTTTTTTATTAAACGATGAAATAAAGTTTCTATGTGGAATTCAATATATAAAATAATCAAGGATAATGTTTTTCTAATAAAGTAAATATTATAAGGAGCGTTTGATTTGAGATATGCACGGTATCAGTAATATTTTTTAATTTCAAGTTAATACAGTTGAATAAATTAATTTAAATGTCTTTGCCAAATACTATATTCATTTATATGTGAAAGATGACAAAGAATTTTTCTAAATTGTTGGAATAGTAGTAAATGAAATGTAGTAGGTCAACTTTACTTAAAGTAAAGATAACTATACTGACTGCAGGTCAAGTAAAGTATATCCGCACTTCACACTAGGGCATAGGGTAAGCAATTGACTAGACAAATTACTGTGTTAACTGGCTAGTAGTCTGCTAAGCCTAGAACAATACATCTATGACTTGATCACAAAATAATACTGTTACTTCGACCAATCGAATCGACAACGTTGTAAGGTTTAAAGCCCTACCAGCACTGATCAGTGCTTATGAGTTTAAGCACAGATAAGCTAAGTAGAAGAAGATGCTACTTTCCGGTTACACTTCGTGAAAGATTAAGGTAGAGGAAAGATTTTTGCGAAAGGTTCTTACTGTTGTGTCGGTTTTTACGGCAGTGAGTAGAGAAGACCTTTAAGTTGCATCGGTTTTCACGGCAGTTTGGAAGTAATAACGGTATTGTTATCGGAAATACCAAGAAATCTTTACGGTTTTTTTTTTTTTTT